>LDDX01000025.1:186063-674457 GCA_012184315.1 Arthrobotrys entomopaga
CAAGGAGAGAAAAGATGAAAGGACAACTGACGATTCACAAGGAGAGCAAGTGAACTGTTCTGGGCCTTTTGTATCAGGCGTCCCTGGGCATTCTGGTGTGGCTCCAGGCACCGGGGGCGGCGAACAGAACGGAGATGAAGAAGGCGAAGAAGAAGAAGAAACAGACGAAGATGAATATGAAGAAGAAACAGATGAAGATGATTATGAAGACGACCTAGACAGCGAAGACGAGGATAGATACGACCCTGCGACGGCCTGGTCGAAGAAATTCTGCTGGCTTCCCTCTCAATTTGTAATTTCAGATACCGGCGATACCAAGATCAACTCCTACATCAACAACCTATCATCTCCCGATCAAAAAAGGCTATTTTATCCAATCCTCGAAAGGATATTTTCGAAATTCGTACCCTTGTTCAACCATGTATTGGCAGACCTGTCGACCCGAAAATATGCGCTCGCAAGAACACGGTCACCTCACAATCACAGTTACGAACACTACGATGAATATGTTCCACGTCTGACACCGAGAAAGCATGAAGAAGTCTGGAATAAAGTTCTTGGTCAGTTCGAGAGAGGAGAAGACATCACGACGTCCTTGGGAGGAGAAGCACGAGAAGAATCGGATTGGGAAGAATATGTCAAGGGAACTCCAGACCAGGGCGTCGATTTTGACGCGAATGATAATTTCCAGGTCTGGGAGTTGGGGTCACCCTTTGTGGGAGAAAACGTCGGATGGTATCCCCCAGAGATAGCCCCAAAGATAGGACTCGAAGGCAAGAAGGTCAAAGTTATCGTCAAAATGGCAAATATCATAATTCAACCGGATAATCCTCGCTATGCAGGCGGTAGTTGGCATGTTGAGGCCATGATGGTGAGTGTTTCAAAGCTCTGTTTTCCATGATGGCAAATACTAACAGGTTCCGTAGAATGAACGTATTGTGGCTACTGGCATTTACTACTACCACCAAGAAAATATCACGGATTCCTCGCTCTCGTTTCGACGTACTGTCGACTATTCGGCATCAGAGGATGACTATGGGACCAATGAAGGCATCATTCATGACATGGACGATTCCACAGTGCAGAGAGTCGGAAAAATCAAGACAAAGGTATGAATCGAACTCTCAGCGGGTCTGCTTGATAATATAAAATACACTAACATGCATTCGATAGGAACACCGGGCTATCGCCTTCCCAAATATTTACCAGCACCGGGTCTCACCTTTTCAACTCGCCGATCCTACAAAACCGGGGTTCCGTAAAATATTGGTCTTCTTTCTCTGTGACCCGAATGATGATACCGTACGATCATAACCCCAATTTTTACCAATATATCAGAATCCAAAAGACTAATCACATGTTTTATTTTACATGGTTATCATATAGATCCCCACGACGAGAAATGTAGAACCCCAGCAACCGGAATATCGAGCCAACGCCGAGGCAGCCCTTCGAGAGGGTTATCTTGGCCGTCTTCCCGAAGAGGTGTTTAGAATGGTGATGGGAAATTTACCTCCCCCAATCTCCTTGGAGGATGCGAAGAAGTATAGAGCTCAGTTGATGAAGGAACGTTCGGTTTTTATGGGTAGCACTCAAGCGATACACGGGAGAGAATTCAACTTGTAAGTGCCTTTTTTAGGAGGTCGATAGATTAATATGTGGTGGGGTTATGTACTGACGGAAGGAGTATAGATGTGAACATTGATTTATGGATTGATTGGAACGCTGTTTCGTAACCCGACATTCGCAACATAGTGTGAGTTTCTGGCTCACGGGGGTTTTGTTGACGATTATAATACCAATCCGCACGGGTCAGGAATCGGGACTTTTACATTCACATATCAGATTACTATAGCTCAAGAAAACGCGACCTAAAATTGATAAATGCTCCAAACAGAAAAGGAAAGACGCATAAATAAACTACAAAATGAGAGGTCGTTTCTCGTGGAGACCATATATGTTCAAACGTAGATCGAATAAAAAGAACTCCAAAACACCAAGCCAAAGAGAAAGCAACTAAATAGGACTCGATTTTTCATCGTGATCAGTGGTCGGAGAAGGGAGACCGTCGAACGGTAGACGGGGTAGAGGACACATTGGAGGCGGGCTGAGTGGTGTCATTGGCGACATTGGAAGTTGAATGGATACCGGCAGTTCGTATGGTGAATCCGGTACCGGGTCATCTCTGAACATCTTGAACTTTAAGGGATTTCCCGAGGCTCCACGGAGGAGGGGCATCAAGACGACCTTTTTTCATTTTTCAACGGATTGCCGTTAGCTATTATTGTGAAATATATATCCGATATTCAACATGGTGGGGGTTGATTTATATTTACCTTTGGATCTTTAGAAGGAGCAAAGCTCCATGCTGATTTACTTCTCGGATCGCGAATTCTAGACATAAAATGTTATGGAATAGTTCAAAGCTGTGGAAAGTATACCGACAGGGGGAAATTCTTACACCATATCTCCGGATGGTATTTGGAGGATCTCCCAAGGATATGGCTCCTTCGAAAGTGTGACGGTTTCATCCGACAACGAAGCATACGCTGAGAGTGGTTCGAGGGATAGATGGAAATGATACGTTGAAGGAACTGGTTCAAGTTGCCACTACATTTACAAAAAAGCTCAGGTTAGATATATATACCTTGATTGTAGGAAACGTATCAAGCGAAGGGGATAAATAGGGTTTTAAGGAATGATTTGATACATACAAGATAATTTTCTCGTGGGTTGGCCCTGTCACTTCCCTCCAGTGGACTCAAACCTGAGCCTTCAAACTTGAGTCCTCCCAAAAACTGAGACGAATCTACATTTAAAAAAAAGAGCTTGTCGAGGACGGCCATGATGGCTGGTTTTTGAAGTTTTTGCAATGCTTATCGGATACTATTATTCAATAGCTCTTGAGGCCGGAAAAGAAGAGAATAAGAGATGGTTTTCTTTTTAGAAGTATATCTAGGTCTGGGTGATATCCGCTTCTCAAGCTGTTGCTTTTAGCAAATTTTGATTGACGAATGAAAGAATGGCGATAAGGAATTAGTGATAGACCTTGCAGTACAAAAGAAACAAGCTCACTGGATCCATGGAGAGGAGAATGTAGGTTCTCAGGTACAATGAGTTTGACAGAAATGCTGGGAAATATAAATATATATATACGTTATATTTAGGATGATTCCTCCCAGGGCGTGCGGTTATTACCGAGGACTCCGTACGCATAAGGATAACACGTAGGAAGCGAGGCATAGGTTTTAGCGTTAAAAGCTCACAGTCTCTAAAACGAGAGACTTTAGTACGGTAAACTTATAAATCTTCACGTTTGAATATTTCCTGCATGTTTAAATTTGGCAGAAGTAGATTTTTCACTCAACGTTCGAAATATATATTATATTTGAGCACATATATATGAAGGGCGAGTGTTGTCTCGTAGGTGAGTGATCGGGGACGGCTGTGTGAGTTGTAAATATTTCAATTAATATCCAGCTGTTACTTGCACCATATCTCCAAAGCAAGACTTAATGGGATCTTAGGAAGTGTATACTATTTCAAGTTTAACTTCGATCGGTTGAGAGAATGGAGTCTCTTTTTGTGTTTAGTCTGTGTCTAGACGTCTACATTTCATGAGTTTCGGTAGGAGTTGGTCTGGATTTCCGATACACGTGGTAGATTTTTTCGGATATTTTTTTTATTATACCAGGTGGCGTTTAGCCTGGGACGAAAAATATTCATTTTGAATACTTTTTGAAACTAATGTTCAAGGATTCCATTATCGAATATTGATTAGTTTGACCATTTGACTTTCTCTTTGCAATTGATCTGGTTAGTCGTAGATAATGCCGATAATTATGTTTTGAAGATAGTTGAATGACTTGCATGCGCATATGCGCATGCAGCCCCGCGATCTCATTGTACGCTGGTTTTGTAGTGTCCGTATGGTCACGGCACGCTGGAGGTCGATTTCTCAAGTATAAAAAATTAGAACCAAATTATAAAGTTCATTGATCAATAGCAACGGAAACAATTCTAATTTATGTAAATGGGATTCACTGCTATATTATAGTACACAGTGGCTACGTATCGGAGTTACCATTGCGTTTAGGCTTTGTTAGATCGTCGGGCTGGAGGTAGCCTTGTATTGACGCTTGAGCAGCGAGACTGGTCTTGTAAATTCTGACAAAAGCTAATAGATAGACCAAGTACAACTGCCCTAGAATTTCTTGCTTGGCTTCAGTGGAAAACCAGAGTATTTGCAGGTAAGAAAAATATTTTTGATTCGATTGTTTTCTCTGTTTCTTCCCGGTTGGGAGATTCCTTGTCAGAATCAGCATCGGGCTTGTGAGATCTCGAGATCAGCCTTAAAGCTTATCCTGACTCTGAATCCCGACTGAGATTGGCGGTTTACATATTTGTTTAGGTTTGAATTTTTCGCTCGGGATATCGGCTCGAGATACACAAAGCTAGCGTGAGCATTTAAGCATTCTGGGTGGTCAATTGGGCGTCGCCATCCTGCATTGAGCCCTGGCCATGACAAGATGGGCGAGTGCTTGAGGGGCAAAACAAACCATGTATGCAAGCCCAGTATACTAAACTGTGCAGCATGCAAAGATAGCCTCGAATCCCAGCAAAGACAGAACA
Organism: Arthrobotrys entomopaga; assembly: GCA_012184315.1. Classification (NCBI taxonomy): domain Eukaryota; kingdom Fungi; phylum Ascomycota; class Orbiliomycetes; order Orbiliales; family Orbiliaceae; genus Arthrobotrys; species Arthrobotrys entomopaga. The sequence continues at coordinate 190,696 of LDDX01000025.1, forward strand.
TTTGAACAAGGGTTTGCAGTCTGGACATTCGATTGAATTGAGCTAAGTGACGACGCGACGGAGTTACACAATGCAATGAAGCTAAGAAAACAATAATGTATCACTGAATCAACGCCGTGCAACTTGACTTGGCTTGAGAACCGAGGACTTCACGCATGCGAGATTTTTCGAAGGTTATTAAGCACAATTTCTCCACCTGTCTGTTTGCTTGCAAAGATTTCAAGATTTCCACTCGTCATATTCCTTTCCCGCGGTTGCAAAATTTTTTAAAAAACGGTCTTGAGAAGTCCTCTCTCCACGGCAAGAACCATCGAATCAGGAAATCCTTGTGGGTGCATGGTTGGTTGGTGGTCTTACATCATGGCTTGGACTGCATGGAATAAATCCTCTGAAAGTTAATAATGAGGGAAAAGTTGTCGAAAAGAGCATGCCACGTTCTCTAACGATTGGCTACGAGACCCTTGCATTAAAGTAGCTCCGCAGCGGTCTGGATCTGCGTGAGGAAAATGCGCGACACCACAAGCGAGCGTATTGCAGCAGCGACTTCAAACTTTAGGCGTGGGATGCCCAGTCCTGCATTGCATTTGCAGTTCATGAATTCAGTTCAGTTCAGATGGCAGATAACGGCTCAAAAGGCTGTGGCTGGAAAACCCCTGTATGCCTGTTAAACTGAGCTCTGATGTTTGGAAAATATAAGAGAGCCACACATATTGACGATATGGCCCATGTGATTGACTCAGATACCATCACTCCAAGGAGTTCTCTCTCTCTCTCTCTCTCGCTGATTTTGCTTTGTCCGGTAATTATTAATCGAAGGGGCGATGAAAATTTTCTCGAGAGGAGGAAGTCTTGATTGAGAGAAAACTTCGAAAATTTGCTCGGTAACGTATAACAAGAAGGCCGAAGGCTCCTCCCGCACTCTGCCCGGGCGGCAGCTGTTTGTGACGGGATTGCCATGATATGAATTCATGCAGGGTATCAGTTTAAGGCCAAGGGAGTGGGGTTCCCTTTTGTGCTGTGAGGCCCAGACTAAACTGAATATCGAATGGGTTTGGACAGGGGAGCCCGGGAAGAGAATCAGTCGTCGTCCGTGATGTGAGAGTGAACGATTGATAATAGTTCCGCTGAGAAGCTAGTTATTCATGCAAGCATGGCGATGTCCGAAGGAGAACCTCTGCAGACGTGATATATATATCATATCCGAGAGATTCTATATGATAGATTGATTGAGTATAGCTTATCCTCAAGTGAGTTAATATAAGTAAACGCTTGCAATCAAGGCAAAATAAACTTCCCCGTAGCTACTTACTCTTTTCTCTTGTTATATTTCAATATTGTTATATTCCTTCCAGAAGCGAGCATTCCGAAGACAAGGAGGTTCCATTCCTTTCGAGATCAGTTGATTAGACCGAATATTACATACTTTATCACGGCAGGCGGGAAGAGGATTTCGATCGTTCAGACAAACTCTCACGACGACTACGAGATTTGAACAAAGATTGATATACTAATCCTATACCCATTCTATATAATAGTAATCAAGTTGACTAAACTAAATATCATCACCATTGTCACATCGAAACCGGGTTTTGGTTCCAGCCGAAAAGAACTAAGCGGAGTCTTTTTGAACGGGCTGCCAGAACTAACCGAATTTGCTTGCTGCGCCTCCCCCAAACAGAAGGCCGCTAAACAAACTCAATTTTGATGGAAAAAAACATCAAATTGAACCGCTCTCTTCTTTCTTGCTTTGCTTGCTCCTCCGACTTGAAAATAAATATTTTATTCACACTCTCTTACATCATTGTCATCATCATCATCATACTGTAGACGCTCGCTCTTGTTCCTCTGTGACCGTGTCCCCTGTCGTTGTGTGTTTTCTGTCCGTCCTTCTTTTTGATACTGCCATAGTGATAAAACACCGTCATGAAGTAAGTCCCGTTTTCGTCCGTCGTTCCATTGCATTGCATCGATTCGGTCACCAGCCATCGTCGTATGTAAAAGCGCTGACAGGGCCCTGCCATTGGTCCGTTTTGACAGGTTCGGCCAACACCTTCGCACCGGCCTCATCAAAGGTACCTCCTCTCTCTCTCTCTCTCTCTCTCTCTCTCAATCATTTCGTCGCTTCTCTCCTGTATGCCTTTATGCTAATTGATATCGGTTGGACTAGATTTTAGCGACTACTATATCGACTACGATGGCCTGAAAGCAGAGCTCAAGAATCGCCTCTTCCCTCCAAACTCCACGTACACCCAATCGAACCCTAAGAAATGGACCGAAGACGACGAAGCCGGCTTTGTCGCCGTCCTCGAAGCCGAACTCGATAAGGTCTACACCTTCCAGAAAGTCAAAGCCTCAGAGATTGTCCGCAGGATAAAGGCCGCAGAGCAGGAAGTAGAGTCAGTGATCAAGCTCCTCGAACGTAACACCCGACGGAGAGCTAGTGTCGCTGCCGGCGTACCCGACACCGACACCGAGACAGAATCCGAACCAAACGACGAAGAATTCGAACTCCTCGAAGCCGATCTTAGCGATGTCATATCCGACGTGCACGACCTTGCCAAATACGTTCAACTTAATTACACCGGTTTTCAAAAGATTGTCAAGAAACACGATGTACGATCCATACGTCCTCAAACCTTCCGCTTCACGAACTTACTAACTGAGAGGTAGAAACAAACCGGCTGGATCCTCCGTCCCGTTTTCGCCGCCCGCCTCAACGCCAAACCTTTCTTCAAGGACAACTATGATGCCTTTGTCGTCAATCTTTCCCGCCTGTACGACCTCGTTCGCACTCGTGGTAATCCCGTCAAGGGCGACAGTGCCGCCGGCGGCTCCCAGCAGAACTTTGTGCGACAGACGACCAAATATTGGGTTCACCCGGACAATATTACCGAGCTCAAACTGATCATTCTCAAACATCTGCCCGTGCTGGTCTTCAACCCGAACAAAGAATTCGCTGCCGACGATTCCGCCATTTCTTCGATATACTACGATAACGATGATTTTGATCTCTACCTTGGCCGTCTCGAAAAGAGCGAAGGTGCCGAGGCCCACAGGTTGAGATGGTACGGTGGTATGGACGCCCAGACCGTTTTTGTGGAGCGAAAAACCCACAGAGAGGACTGGACTGGCGAGAAGAGTGTCAAGGCCCGATTTCCGATAAAGGAGAAGAACGTGAACGATTTCCTAGCTGGCAGGATGAGCGTCGACCAAGTGTTCGAAAAGATGAGGAAGGAGGGTAAGAAATCAGTCGAGGAGATTGAAAATCTGGAAGCCTTGGCGAGGGAAATTCAATACGTGATGATTGCCAGGCGTCTTCATCCCCTCGTCCGATCTTTCTACCACCGTACCGCCTTTCAGCTCCCTGGAGACGCTCGCGTGCGTATCTCTCTAGATACGGAATTGACTCTGATTCGCGAGGATAACCACGGACGACCCCGTGCGGGTGATAACTGGCGACGAATGGATATCGGCGTCGATTGGCCTTTTAAGAACCTCCCGGCCGAAGATATCGAACGATTTCCCTACGCCGTCCTGGAAGTCAAACTCCAAACACAAGCCGGGCAGGAGCCGCCGCAATGGATTCGCGATGTCATCGCGTCCCATCTGGTGGAAGCCGTTCCTAAATTCTCCAAATTCCTACACGGAACCGCGACTCTCTTCCCTAAGGACATCAAAATCCTCCCATACTGGTTGCCTCAGATGAACGTGGATATCAAGAAACCCGTCACCCACCGTTTCGGTATCAAGCGTCTCCACCACGGATCCGTGGCAAATACATCTGAGGAAGAGGACACCGATACCGAAGCTAGCACCCCTACCACTCCGATGCTGACTCGCCGCCTACCGATCCCCGAACCCCCTAACGGCCGTCGCCGATTGGGGGTACCCGATGCCCCTGGTAACAACCAAGATGAAGAAGAACGTGCGGGAGACGAAGAAGACGACTTTTTCGCAGAAGACTACCCACTCTACGACTCTGACGATGATTCTGGTTTGGAAACCGACGACGATGAAGATTACAGATGGTACTCCCCGTCGGACAACTACCGCGTTCTGAAACGCAAGACGCGCAACGTGGGCAAGAAACTCGTGATAATCGGCCGTTCCCTGGTGCCAAAACCCATCCCCTCCGTTCCGCCTGGTCTAAACGTCGGCTTCAACACGCCCACGGGCGCAGGACGCAAACACTTTATCGCGCCAGCTGGAAAACGCATCTTCGTCCCGGTTCGGATAGAACCCAAAGTGCATTTCGCAAACGAACGTACCTTCCTCTCCTGGCTCGAATTCAGCATCTACATCTCCACTATTGCCACCACGCTTTTGAATTTCGGAGACCATAGAACCCGCTTTGCTAGTTTAGGATTCATGTTTTTGGCCATCTCGACGCTGGTATATTCTATGGGAATGTATATATGGCGACACATCAAGATGACTAAGAGACGGGCGGTGAGGTATCATGACGCCTGGGGACCTACGATATTGTGTATTTTGATGCTGATATGCGTGGGGATTAATTTTGGGTTGAAGAACGTGAAGGGTGGGAAGGGAGTGATTCCTTTGCCTGGAGGTGGGAAGGGAGGTGCGGGCCCCGCGCCTACTTCTACACCCGTGATTGTGAATCTCGGGAATGGATATGGGAGGTGGAGTGGTATCAACTGAGCTTGGTTATAGGAAAAGAAGTGTTTCCTTGGGTCGGTTTATCAAGCCATTAAGTTTTGTAAAATAGGTAATTTGGTATGCAAATTTGTAACATATATAGGGTGATGGTACATACCCAGCCGGAGCTGCATTTGGTTTTAGGGGCGATATCGCGATGTTTAAACTAGCAAATATACCCCTTTTTCCGTATTGTTTTCAATTTGCTGTTTTGGGTTTCTTTGATTGTTATATAGCCGAGGATTTTATATTTAATCGTTACTTTACCACACGCATGAGGCTTTTGGAATACGAATGAATCTGTATATATATCATACGATTTGATAGTGGATAGTGTTGGTCCAACAAGTCCCTAGGATCGAGAACTGAGATGCCTATTATTCAGGTTAAATTGCCATCTGAGTCCTGATATTCCTGGGAGCTCCGAGTTATTCCGAAACGGAACTTAGCGCTGTAATGCATGCATTCACAACCTGTAGATTTCAGCCTCCTCCTTGACAGCAAGTGCGAAGATTCGATCGATGGCTTCGATTCTGATCCCGCCGAATCGAATCGAGTCATCCTATTTATTTCAAATATGCCTATTATAATAAAACCTGGCCAAAGAGTAGATTTGTCCGTTCTTTCCCCGTAAACCTTCTTTCCATACTTCCAATTTGTAGTCGTAGAATATTAATATTATGAACGAATGGCGCAAACCGAGCACCTCGAGATCTTATTCTGCACGTTGACGCGCCCCGCCGACAACGCACATTTTCCAACATTCCCACCTCAGTCTCAACTTCATTCGAATTCCATACCTCAGAAAGAGAATTTACGAAAGATGGAGAAGAGGGAAAAGATGACATCCCGTCTGTTGAAGCTGCCGATAGAAGTCCAGATAAACATATTACAGTCATGCGATAGCTTTACTCAAGCTTTATCCCTCGTTAAGACTTGTCATAAATTATACTCCCTCTGGACAACATACTCGACATCAATAGTGTCATATATCGGACATAATTCGATACCGGCTTTTGATGACGCTTTAATTACTGTATGAATCCCCATATCTACATACCTGTATCAAAAATTCTTGCATAATTAATATTCGAATAACCGCAGCTAATTTGCTTTTTTTGATATATATTTATTAGATACGTGCGACAAACTGGGCATCAGAATACTACCACCATATGGTCCACAAAACCCACTCTTTACCAACCAAACCCCCCCCACCGCCCTCCAAACTCTCCATCCAGGACCTCTCATCCCCAACCTCACCGAAAGCAACAATCGCAGAAACGATCTCTGTGCTGAATTTGAAACTGTTTGTGGATTATTCACTATACCTCTCCCACACACCCATAACAGCAACCCACCTCGCCTGTCTCGTACAATCGAGTACATATATCCCCCTCCCCTCTCCTTGCCCGTACCACCAATGCACTCAAAGGGAACGAATTTCGGATGATAACACCCTGGATACTTTAGAATTTGAAGGCGGGAGTGGAAGGGAAGTGGAGAGAAGGGTGTATGTGGGAATGTACACCCACTTCACCATCTCCGCTCTGATGACGAATAGATACTACGCTCCATTCTTTGAAGAAGGGGAGATACCCAGGGGTTTGAGGGCAGGCTATGGTATCTTCTGGCCGAGGGAGGTTAAGGATGATCCGAATGTGATGATTGAGCGGGTGAACACGGGAGGGGTCGTGTCGGAGGAGTATCGTGAGTATTTTGAACCGATACGGAAATTGACAGATGAGGAGGTGGAGTTCCTCATGCGGTGGGATGTGTTTAACAAGCGGAAGTTCAGGGAGGGGAGGAAAGGTGGGTTGATGGAAGAGTTTGATGAGATTTGGGAGTGGGTTTGTACGAGATATAGTCATAACCATAATAAATCATCAAAGACTACTAGTGATGTATCAGATTTGAATGGGGTTTGTATCGAGGAGGAGGAGGGGGGCGGAGAGGGAAGAAGACCAAAGGTTGATATCGAAACAGCAGCGGGGATACAACAGTTGATGATGATAAACAACTGCTACGAAGTATGGGGTCGCATGCGCGAACGGATGGATTCCCTCGTCGAACCGGTCAGATTGACGCACGAAAAGTTATTGTACGCGTTATACAAAGACGGGGTGAATCTGACCACGATACCTGTCGTATTTCACCCCATATATGGTGTCGGCGACGCCATGATGCCGACCACAGTCCAGGAGTTCATGGCACACCCTTACGGTCCCGTTCCGCCGAATTTACAAGGTAGCGACAATGAAGGGAAACCGCTGAAACATGTGGAAGTGTCAGATATAATACATCAACTCGTCAGAGTATTAGGGCAGGAATTGGGGGAGGGACCCGCAGCACAGGCTTCTATAGCAGAGGAAGATGGGAGTTTGAGTGTCGTTGGAGGAGACGCGGGGAAGGCGTTTTTCGAGTTTGGGTGGCCGGAATATGCGTTTTGGGAACACGTTATGAAGAAGAGGTTCGGGATGAGGATTAATTGGAAGTGGACTTATTTGGATAATAGGTATGATGAGTTTGTAAAGTACGGGGAGGCGTTTACGATGGGGTTGGAGCGGTTTAGGGGGGAGATTCCTGGTGTTTTGAATTATTGTTATGACGAAACGAAGAAGAAGAAAGAGGATAGGGATGGGGAAGATGTTCTGAAGGTGGCTTAGAATGTATATTTTTTTTTTTTTTTTTTTCATCTTGAGATAACACTATAACTCTACTATTGTATGAATATAAATTTTAGCGATGGTTGTAAGATGCATTTCGCAGAGTGGTATCAATTGGAAGCAGCTGGTCTCGAGATTGTGGAAGTATGTCTAATATTTGTGTAAATTTCATTCTATATCCATCTAGTCCCATACCCAGTCGTCCTTATTCATAAGTATATAATCTAACTATCATAAATTCATAAATTCATAAAGCCATAATATTCGTGTATCCATCCAATCATGTTTTTCCGTCGAGAAGCCCTGATACAAGATGAATCTCATTCTCATTTTAAATATAATATCCACTCCTAAGCTGGACACCCATTACTCTGAGCTTTAGGAGTAGGAGTAGGGCAGTTCGCTTCTGTCATCGTATACTCGACATAACCGGGCACGGTATTGCAATCGTACGAGCACGAGGGTATGACTGTCGTCGTCACAGGTGGTGCCCCGACACAACTGCAACCGTACGGCTGGAGTGCCATAGCAGCCCCGGCGCAAGCCCGGACTTCTGAGAGCGTGGTCTGGATGCATTTTCGGACCGCGGTGACGGTCGCGGATGGCGGACAGGGACCAGCGGCGACTTTTTTAATGTAGTCCCAGTCTAGAATCGCTGGGGCCGTTGGGAGCGGTTCGTCCCGTCGGCCGACGGGTTTTTGATTCTGGGGCGCTGCGATAGCGCATTGGGTAGCAGCGAGGAGGAAGATAGGAATGAGAGTGGATTTGAATTGCATTTTTAAAGGTAACTGCTTAAACTTAAAGATAGTTTTGAAGTTTTGGTATATATATATAAACGAAGGGAAAGACTGAAAGTCAAGGTCGAACTGATGAGCTCAAAATGGGGCGAGATGATTGAATGGATATGTGTATCCTGAGGATTGAACTCAATCGATATGCGACTTTCACGGCTCCTTTTATAGATGAATTCGTGAAGAATATATTCTTTTATTTTTCACTATGGCTTAAATTGGTATATGAGACATGTTTAAATTCGTGTATCGATTTGTACATGACGTTGGAAATCGTTGTTGCAATTCTGGGATCCTAACCCAGCTATTCCATTTGTCCTACCTACGACGCGAAAGGTTACCATGATCTTCTACCAAGCTTCGGTACGTATCCGAACTAATACCTTTTTATATATTGACATCGTGATGTATTTTCTCAAGTCGAGGGCTCAGGTGAACAGCGGCGCTCTGAAAAGCGTTAGTCAGATGACTAGCTACTCGGACCGTTGAGTTCGGATGATTGAGGCCTGTAAATTCGGGTTGGATGACCCGAAGCGTAACGCGATGAACGGCAACGACCCCGCTGACGTTGCTTCGACTGTCATTTTAGAGTAAATCCCTCACGGCTAGAACCCTGGACGCATAAAACAACCATTACAAGATTAGTACATGCTATCGAACGAGAATGTTCGAGTTTTGTTCAATTTTAGGTTTTAACGCTTTATTGATTTCTTGGTTAGTATGTCACGGAGATTTTTAACAATTCGTTATATGTGTCGCTGATAAAGGTTTCTTTTTGTAAATCTCTCTAGAAATAGCATTTACACCCTGATGCTGTCGGTTACTATTAAATGAAGAATAAGATGTTGCCATGCTGACGTTGTCGTGATGATTTTCTCACTGTATCGATATATCAACCATCCGAGTCTTCAGTGAGAATATACCCATAGTTTCCCTCACTTCGATTTTAAAACAATCACCTAGCTAGACGTACCGTCATTCATTTGTTTTATTGATTGAAATCACTGCAACCAAAAAAATCTAAAAGTTTACCATTATGAAGCATGGTCTAAAATATCTGTAAATGGCTTCTAGATATCCTGGATGCGATTAGGCTCTAACAGACTTTCGTATAAATTAAGATTGAATAAGAAACGTAGCCTCGAGACCAGGCGTAAGAAAGGTTGAATTCGCGACGCCTGTAAATTTATAGGAAATTCTGTGCCTTGAACTCCCTAAGCTTTCGATCATGCATAATATAATTACTCATAAAAGAATGATAAATAACCAACCTGCGTACCCTAAAATATATTCCTAAACTACAAAAGTTTTGTTCTGAATAGGTTCATAACCATTTCTTTTTCTTGATTATCATCCATATCCGGATCTTTTGGACCAGGAAACTTTGCAGGATCGAATTCCCACCATATGAGCTTTTTTATTTCCGGGTCATCGTTCTTAAGTTTTTCAAGACACTCGGAACAGAATCTGTGGTTGAACGGGGTCCCCCCCCGAGCAATAATGCCTTCCAACAAACACTGCAAGGGACTCCATCTCTAATTTGCCATCCTCCTGTTGGCCATCGACGGCCATGCTTATTCTCTTTACTGTTGCCATTTGAGTCTTGGTCTAGATGTGTTGGCTCCTTGTCATACCAGGTACCACCATGAATCGAGAAACGCCACAATATCAATTCCATAAGATGCTTGTCGCCATAAGTGCTAGCAGTCAGCGCGAGCGACATCCAACCGTTTGAAATCAGGGCACGCGTAGGAAGATAGTGCTCATTATCGTCTGTTGCCATCGTAAAGTATTTTAGGGATAACTCAACGCATCTTTTCAAGTATGATGTGGCCAAGGTGGTCGAATTGTGTGATTGATAATAAAGCCCAATTGGGCCCAAGAGCCGCCTCGGGCTCTAGTCGATAAAATAGCCACGCATCGGTTGAAGCTGCATCGAATATCGAAGTAAAGCCGTCTAACAGTTTCAGCTTTTCGACATAGCGGGTCTCTGAGGCTTCTGATGTATCTGGGTCCCAAATCAAGCTTGAGTACGCCTGAGCAAGCCTAATTATGACTAAGCCTAGGGCACTTTCGGGTAGCTCGAGCTTTCTGTGGAAGACGTAGCTTACATTCCTGGCTCGGAAAATATACCTTCCCAGGAGACTTTTGTAGTATTCGGTTGCTTTTTCGATATTTCCATCAGCAGCGTATATATCTCCTAATTCAAGTTCGGCTGATGCAAGACTTTGAATATCTTCCCGAGTCTTGATGATTTTGAGTATTTCTTCCAAGTATCCATAGCTAAACTCCCGACTTCCACCCATAATTGAAAGTGCCTCGTGAGCCAGACTAAGTGACGAGTCTCCGGCTTCAAGTTTAAAAAGAAGGTGCTCTGTCAAAAGAGACAGAGATGGATTTTCTAAACTTCTCGTGCTCGAGATTCTTCGATAAGCCTCCGCGAGTTTCCCGTATCGCTGGTCAGGGGGCATATCTGTAGGCAAAGAATCCAGACTGTAATGCGAATAAGGATCGATCCTGACAGCCTTTTCCCATAGCGCAATTCTGTCTTCGAGGCTGTCGTCTTGAGTATATCGTTTAAGTGATGCGAGTTCATCAATAATAGATGCAAATCTGTGTCGGCTCAAAGTCCATGGCTGAGGGATAATGATCTTTGTACTTGGATCTCTTCTAATTTCGTAGAAACGAAAATCGGTGTATCTTGTTATTTCAAGCCGTGGATAAATCCTCTCTGCCATTGATACTGCTTCTTCCATCCATTCAATTGCACTGCTATTTCTCTGAAGGGTAAGCCGCTGCACAATATTTGCTTCCGCCAACTTGACTCGAAGCAGTACTGCCAAGTCGTCAATGTCCTTGTGTGCATTCACAGCTTTCAAATAGTATTTCATCCACTCCTCGAAATGCCCCCCTGCGATACAAAGCTGGTCGGCGACACTAGCGTACCAAAGGGTATCTTTGGTGAAATTTGGCCACTCGAGAATAGTAAGAATATCTCAGAGTGGAATGCCACGACTGTCATGAGGATCCCAGTCATGTTCGAATTTGATTCTTTTACCGTAGAACTATCATCAAACGAAATTAGAAGGATAAGAAATAAAATGCCGGAAAGCACTGGTGATTAGTCGCTCGTTCGGCATACCTTTTTCGGATAGCTTCCGAGACAGAAGAGCGGCCGATCGTAAGGACTCCGTTCTGCTCTTTCTGGGTCGACCTTTCCTTTAAGTATAAGCTTATATAAGTGCATCACAGAAGGTCCGATAAGTAATCGTCTATTTTGGGTGGTATTCTTAGCCCAAGTTTTCATCTCGGGTGGACACGACGCCAATCCATCTGGATCTTGGATCCAGTCAATGATTGTTTCCCACCACTCACCCTCAACTGAATATTGTTCTAAAATTTCCTGGACTGTTATCGAACAATTGTAATGGAAAAGGGTTTGAAATCTGACAGCAATAACCTCGGGGTCGGTCAAAATCTTGTGGAGTGGCGTGATGATCAAGCCTTTATCGTCTGGTGAGATGGATTTCGACACTGCTTTGAGATGCGAGTGCCAGTGGCGTAACGCATACTCTGCAAATACAATATTAGGCTCTTTAAACGCAACATCGACAGCGATCAACCACTGTGTATCGGATTTTGGCATCCTGTCAGGGTCTAGAAGAACGTTGAAGCATGTCCTGAGAATATGGGCTTGGGCATCTTCCATTCTGAATCCAACGCTATCCATGGGGCTGGCTTCCGAACTTGCCTTGAGAAAATCACCAAGAGAAGCATGCCGTAGCCGAACTTCCATATCTAATTTCTGGATAATAGACGGATTGAGAATACTCTCATACCTCTCACTCTCGGCGTCTTTTTCGTCATTGTTGTTTACGCAAATACTCTTTTGAGTAGTATCTGTATTCAACTTGTCGCCAAACTTGACGAAAGTCTTATATTCTTCGTAGCTCTGGTGGACGACCGTGAAGAAGGACGCGTACTTCTTGTTTAATTCACCGTAGAGGTCGAGAATGCCTGTATCCTCCCCGGATCTCATTGCCAACAAGTTCTCCAACTCTACCAGGTTTAATGGACGCTCAGAAAACCCAACCCATTGCAAAAGCTCGTTGAGGTCACCCATCTGCTCTTCGTCGAGTGTTTCTGAGAAATTCTTGAGCATCCGTTGGTAGGTGTCCGAAAGACCTCTTGGGAGGTTCTTCAAGCTAGTTCGAATAGAAGATTCCCGGTTCTTTGTGGACATTTCTTTCAAAACCAAATCGATCCATAAGAACATCCCATCTGCTCCCTCGGTCAACACTTCGATGATCTCTTCTTAGCTTCATCGACGCCGTCTAAGATCAAAAAAGCACTTTCGTGCATATCTTTGGTAATAAATACGCGGAATAGATGTCTCCAAACCCCGAGTAGTGTTTTAAAATCGTCAGCGTGCTTGCAAACGGTGCCAAGATAAGCAGGATAAGATGAGAGTGCGTTTGTCCACGACGCAAGTTCATATGCTGTTGTTTTGAGAGCGATTCCGAAATCCGTTCTCGCAGGGTCATTTTCCTTGAAGAAGAAATAACCAACGGGGAGGGCCAGATTTTGCATATGCTTAACGACCAAAGATGAAATATGAGACTTCCCGGCGCCTGGCCCACCAGTTAAAGTGAGGACGGGGATTTCTCCGTTCAGCCAACTTTTAAAGAGGGGTTTTTTGAGAACCCATTCCGCTGTGCCCTTGAGACATTTGAGGCGAGTGAGTTCATCTTCGACAATTAATTGCGGTTGAAGAATTGGGCGAATGCTCTCCAGTATAGTGGCCGGATCCTTTGTTGCTGCTGATTGCGAGGCTGAACCGGATTATCAGAGTTGGCTATACTCATGCGGGAAAATACAAGACACTATGATTGGCTTTGATTTTTACTTTCTAGTTGTTTCGAGACTTGTTGAATAGACTGTGCGATACCATCAATCTTATTATCTGTGAGAGTTGTCTGAGCGAGAACACTAGTGGTAACATTGAGATTCAAGGTGGTGACTAGTGCAATTTCTTGGCTGACTAGCTTTCTCAGCTGGTCTTTCAGGGCGGCAGAGGCATCATCTCTTCCAAAGGTTCTTTTGAAGAATTGTTCTTTAGATAATAATATACTCCTTGTTAGCTGAACACAATAATGCACGCAAAAGTATACTAAAAAAATATACTAAAAAAATAAAAATAAATGATATGAGATGAACAGAACTTACTGGTCCTTCCATCAGTTATATATTTAGTAGAAATACCAATGATCTCGAGGGTACAAGAAAGTATTTCTACAAATAGAGATCGTAGCTCCACGGGAATGTTCTTATTTATGTGGATCTGAAGCCTTACAAGAATGGCCTTCATGTCATCGAACAACTCTTGGATGTAGTCGTAATATCGACTGACCCCTCTCGCTCCCTCCGCGTGAATATGTTTATGATTAGTATCCAAACAGTGAGAGACCGCATCTTGATGGATCGCTTGATAATACCTGAAAGAGGAGCGAGATGGCTCCCATCACGGCCGGGGCAGCGGGGCAGACCTATTCGCGTTGCGATATAACCATTTTATACAGTCAACAAGTTTAGCTTTGGTCAGATCGAACCCCGCCGCGATGCGGTACTTTTCAAGCGAGGAAGCCCAAATGGCGGTGAACTGGTCTTGGACGGAAGCCATGATGAAATTCAACAGAGTTAGGTCGCTTTAAGGCATCAGTAGTGGTTTAAGAGTCGAATCTCGATCCTTAAAGGATGAACATATGAGGCGTTTGAAGAATCAATCTATTCTTCAACCACGTCTGTTCATGATGCTAGCGCTGCTCGAGCTCGATATACCGCAATGGTACGTAGTGAGGTTCCAGATTGTAGTTGATTAGACGAACGGTGGTTACTCCACTTTTCCCAATCCATGACCCCGGTCCAGACTGACACAGACTGTTCCTGCTTGCTGGCCTGTGCTTACTTAGTAGCACAATTATCGTCTGGGGTATACTCCGTAATTAGCCTCGATATCAGACGCGTAGCACAATGGTTCTTAATTGTTGCTTACTTGCATATGCGCATGTTGAAATGTAAAAACTAGATATTTTCTTCGAATCATCTCATTATCACTCTGGATCTGCCTATACTCGAGTATTCCACCCTGAAATATACAAGTAGATGCTACTTTTCAAAAATCGAGCAAGATGTTATCGATTCGAATACTCACCGTAGTATTCGCGTTCTTGCTCAATCTCTTCTACAGAGCATACAAACACCGAACAAGATTCCGCGGTCTAGTAGGATTATAACCCGGATTGTGATATAATACGCCCCGTTACTGTACCCTCGCTGACAGACTTACCTTCCCTTCATTAGCCTCAGCCTCCTCACCATCCCATACTAGGTCACTTGAAGGTGCTAGGCGAAGCAGCCGCATTGCTTCCGCCAAATACCCATCCACAGGCGTATCTCACCATTATCGCACAAAAGTATAACCTCCCAGATATATACTACCTTGATCTATGGCCCGTCACCGTCTCTCAAGTTGTTCTCAGCAATCCCGACCTGATGGGCCAGGTCACGGTCACGCGTGATCTACCCAAACACACAGCAGGCGACGACTTCCTGGCGCCTGTTGTTGGCCGTAACAGTATTGCGACATCTAATGGCGCCGTCTGGAAACGCACTCATGCTGCCATGTCGCCGGCTTTCTCTTGGTCTCATATCCGTAACCTATCCGGTCTGATCCTAGACGAGACCCTCCTCTTTCGCTCGACTCTCGACAAGCTCTCCGCCACGAACGAGGTGTTCTCCTTTGAAATTGTCACCGCCAAACTCGTTTTCGATGTCATCGGGCGCATGGTGTTCAACTTTCCGCTCCACGCCCAGACCCTCGGAAGCGCTTATCTTGAAGATGTGCGCGAGATGATGCATCTTGCCGAGGCGGGTCTGTCTTGGAGTCCGTTAGTCAAATTGCGTGCTTGGTGGCGAGGAGGATTGTTCTCAACCGTCTCGATACCGAAATCGAGGGCAAGATTAAGGAACGCTTCGACCTGCTAGTCCATGAAAATATCGTGCCTGATAAGAAGAATCCTCTTAGTATTCTCGATCTCATGTTGAGAGAGCAATTGCAAATTCAACAAAATGAGAAAGGTTGCGATAAGCCTGTTCTATCTAGAGAGTTTATGAAGTTATTGGTTGTCAAGTACGTAATCTCGCCCGTAGTATATATCATAGTAGAAGTTGCTAATCTTAGTTTTTTGTAGCATCAAAACCTTGCTTATAGGTGGGCATGGTACGACTACTGATACAATATGTGTATGTCGAATCCGTCTTCTTGTCGCCTAGATATTAGCTAATTTATTCAGTTCATTTATATGCTACTTTCAAAATCATCAGAAGCAGTCAGGAAAATGCGTGAAGAACATTCACGTGTCTTCAGCCCCGACTTTGAAGAAACCGTTCGTATTCTTCGGGAGGCGCCACAAAAGCTCAACGACTTGACATACACTACTGCTGTCATTCAGGAGACGCTTCGTCTCTTCCCCGTCGGATTCACCCTACGAGAAGGCAGACCTGGGTGAGTGATAATTAATTACGCCCTCTGATGAAAACTGCTCACTCAAGTTCTCATCCAAGTGACACTGTCATCCACAATGGTACCAAGTACCCTGTTGATGAGGGCCTCGCCATCATCCCCAATGCGCACGCCGTACAATACAACCAAGCGATCTTCCCCGAAGCATCCAAGTTCCAACCCTCTCGCTTTGCTGACCCAGACCATCCTGTCCCGCGCTCTCATTTCTGGACCTTTAGTCGTGGTCCCCGCGGTTGCATGGGCCTCAACCTCGCTCAGGATGAGATGCGAATTATCCTCCTCTTAACCATCAGGGACTATGACTTTGAGTGTGCTGACCTTCAACCGAACGAGAAACCAAGGGTGAGCTTTACAGACCTTGATACTGTCTTTGGTGATATTGCTTTCCAGGAATTGAATGTTGAGGCAAAGCCTAGAGGTGGTATGATGATGCGTGTTAAACGGAGGTGTTGATTGCATGCTGGTGACCTGATGGTGCCTTTTCTGGGGATTCAATACTCCATCTAGTTGGCAGGAACGTTGTACT
The DNA here is from genome assembly GCA_012184315.1 of Arthrobotrys entomopaga. Taxonomy (NCBI): domain Eukaryota; kingdom Fungi; phylum Ascomycota; class Orbiliomycetes; order Orbiliales; family Orbiliaceae; genus Arthrobotrys; species Arthrobotrys entomopaga. The sequence goes on from LDDX01000025.1 coordinate 206,920, forward strand.
ATTATACTCTCGTACCATATCCCTAGCTGGTAGGATACCTGAATACCCGGGCCAGTTATTTTGATTGATACATACTTAAATTTGTAAAGGTTATAGAACGATTACTATTATTGCCCATAGAAAGAAAATCCAAGCTAACGACATCTACCCTTATATGAGAGGCAAACAGGCATTTATCTATTCTGGTAGCAATATAGTGTGCATAATTTATATCGTTCTAGCGGCGTATATGGCCTCGCTGATATCCTGACCGATGTCCAATATTCCCTTCTGATAAAACTTCCAGAACTCCTCGATACCAGCTATCCCCTGCCCGATTTCCACGACCAAAGGATCAGCTGACCAAGTAGGAATCATCTCGATCACGTTCTGCCACTTGCCCAAAATATTACTTCGCAGTTCGAACAACGCATCGCCGAGGTCGCTCAAGCCTTCGACGAGCTCGGTAGCGCTGTCAAAATCGAGCAAATACGCAGCTGCCCCGTTCGGTAAACGGGCATTTGAATGATTATCGGCGAATATCCAATCCGCGAACCACGCATAATCATCCTCGAGAAAAACTTTGTTGGCCATGTAGTTAACCCACCGGTCGATGACTTGAGCTACGTTCACCTCACTTTTATAATCGTAGTCCAAGCGGTGCCATTGCGAGTAAAACTTCTCATTAACCTCACCCATTTCATCCTTATCCCATCCTTCAATGTTCAACAGGAGCGAGTTGAGAGCACCATAAACCGCGTCTTCATAATCTTCCAAGAACATCGCGTTCGAAGTTTCCATGGGTGACTCACTCCACCCTTCCGGGATGGTATTACTCCCAGTATAGAAATTATTACTCTCGGCATCCTTGAGCTTCTGAGATAGAAGGCTGATCTTAGCGGAGAGTGCATTGACTCTATCAGCATAAGATGGCCAGTTCGTTTGAACCGGGCGGTATATGTTATGAAGCCTGCTAAAGTCCCGCACGAAGCCTGCGTCCTCTGCTTCTTCAATAATCTCCTCTCGATCAGCTTCTCCTACTTTCTCCGCACGATGAAAACCGGACCCAAAACGGTGGGTAGATCTCCATCCCTCGATGACCCGCACCATATCATCGTAGAACTTGTCAAAAACCGGAAGCCTTAATATATCTTCTACAGTGTCCTCGGGGATGATTCTGACGTTTTGAGCACTGGCGAGGTGAGCTATATGGTGTATTCTTATGTTAGCCAAGTAGTTTCAAACGCATTTGAGTAATGTCTTGTGAATTCATATATGCTATACCCCAAAAGAAGCCATTTATAACCACCGATAGTTTTAGTGCTCTCATAATAGGCTGCTATACATATAAGCGTGTTTTCTGAATGTTTTAGTGGAAACCAAATCTCTACTTGTCCGCTACTTGTCAACGAATCTTGAGCGTTCAAGATTATGCGGGTGGGTTGTAATATATGTTGGATTTAAAGGAGTCGGTCGTGATTTCACACGTTTTGATTTAATTTCCCATGTTTGTTCATTGGAGCATGATATTTTGAGCACTTTATATTCGAACACTCTACTAGTAATTGCACACCCAGGGCAAGTGCTGCAATTAATGGCTAGTTGGAATCTGCTGATGTTTGAGTTGTTTACCACACGTCAATTCACCACATAGGGCCTATCGCCATCATGCACTATGCATTAGGTAAGATCTATGAGAATATCCCAAAGTCGACACACTTTTGAATTATTGGCAACCGGCAGCCATTCCATAATCTATTTACTTTGAGGTTTGTGAGCCGGCCATTATATACAACGGGTTGGGCTGCATAGTATAATAATTCTTCCCACCCGAACCGGTTGACAAAAGCCGCATGGTAACAAGAGCCTTCTGCGGCAACTGAGGCGTAGAAATTAATCGTCCAAGATGCTCTCCGGCATGCCGAGCAGCTGTGAGATCAGATACGCTAACAAACCGAGAGTGAATCTTGATAATCCTGTTGCGAACGACATCCCAGAGAACTTTTGATTCCATAACCGAAGAGAGAGCATCCACAACTGGCATTAAATTGGTCAGAATGACTGCGTGTGCTAGCTTTGCGTATGTCTCGTCATCGTCCGCCGCAAAGGTCATTGCATATGGTGCTGGGATTTTGGTTATATCTTCACCGCTTTCGCGTAGACGGTCGAGGTTCACGCGCATACCAGCGAAGTCTCTAAGAAGAATTTTAATAGGCATGCGTCGTTTATCGATCACGAGCAGAGTATTTTGTAAATGGCCCTCGATTGCGATTCCATGACGCCACAAAAGAAGGAGGGCGGGGGATAGAAGTAAATTCGCGTACGCATCGATGAACGCTTTAGCCGCGGCGACCATTGAGTCACCGTCCGCAAGGGTTTCAATGAAGTCGAGAATGATGTGTTTATTGGAGATCGGAGACTTGGTTGTCAAAGCAGTACATCCAATAATAACCTCGTCTTGTGGAGCGTAATCTGCAACATCGTCTCGAGCGAGGACCGAGAGCCCACGCAAACGGGAACTTGAACCCTTGTCGTCGATAAAGGCGGTGCCGGCACGTTCTTGAATACAGAAAACGCCATCTTCTTTAGAAAGGAGTCGACAGAGAAGGGAAGATAGATATGGGCCGTTCCGGACACTCTCGTGAGAAATGTTTCGGCGAGTAGAGGTTATCTGCACATCGATTGCGGTCTTGAATGCAAGGCGTTTTCCTTGGACCCCGGGGCTGGTAGTTATGATAGTTCGGGTTGAAGAAGTTGGACTGCATGCCATAGATACCTCTGGGAGAGGCACAATGATACCGGCCAATATCTCTTCCTTATAAATCTGTGGGATTATCTTCGCGGCCTGGAAAGGATGTGCGGCGACCAACTCGAACTCGTCGGGATTATATCCACGTCGCAAAAGTGCTTCCTTCGCGGAACTTACTATCGATGGATAATGCTCTTTCAACACTTCGGAGAAGAAAACTTCTGGATGGTTTACTCTGTCTTTTCTTACCGCTAGAAGCTTTGCTGAAACATAATTCCCAGCTTCTGGGTCGTATGTCAACGAATCACTTGGCGAGAAACCTAATCGGGTCCTACGACAAGGGTGAGATGGGTGTCCTTCGGCATCGAGAGAATCTAATTTGAGTGGGATGTCGCTTGCACAGTAGAGATCCTCAAGGGTAGATATCAAATCTCGTCCTGCTGCACGCTCGGATAGATATTCGCTCCGAAGCCGCACAAGAACACGAGAAAGAGCGAGATTTGTAGCTGAGTCTTCCAGTTCAATTTTCAGCTTGTCCCATTCTGCTTCAATTCCATGAATCAGCTTTGCTCCTTCGCTAACACCCTCTTTTTCTAAACCTGTGAGGTAGTCTTTTCGAATAGATTCTCTTGCAGCTGGTAATGCTTTCAGCCAGAGTTCGCAGATATCTGGACTAGTCCGGCGTAGATGTTCAAACATAACATTCTCAATCTCATTTAATATGAGTTTGGTGCCAATCAAGTGGCTTCTTGTAAGCGGATTTGGCCCATCCACATACAACTGATCTGTAACAGCGCTCTTGAGGCGCATCTTGAGGAGACATTTCCTTCGCCAGGGCTCCTCGAGAAGAGCATGAGCATCTTTTAAGGCCGCGTCAGTTCCGATATATGATGCGGTTTGTTGAACAACGCTGCGAACAACTCCCCACAGGTCTCCTTCTAGACTTCTATCCAATTCAGAAAGCGTGGCTATGATCTCGCCAAATGAGTTGCCGAAAAGAGGGTAAAATATTTTAGCACGGAGACTTTCGGCTGCTTCTCCAATGTCATCTTTGTCGATAACGAGCCCAGTGTTGGCATCCAAGTCAATCGAGAGCCCGTGCTCAGCAAGACGAGGGGGCAATACTCGAGCCCCGCCAAAATCGCGAACCGCGAAGCGATGAGGCCAACCATTTCGCAAAATGAGAACCATGTTTTGTGGATGTGGCTCAAGAGCAATTCCGTAGCGCGAGAGGAGGATGAATAGTGGCGGAATGCACATTTCTGCGAATGCACGCAACCAAGCGGTGACCTTGACCCCCAACTCCGCTATCAAGTCATGAAGAATAGGACGTCCAGTCAAAGGCGAGCGTGCGAATAGTGCGGATATCGGCATTCCGACTTCATCGTCCGCCATTCCATTTTCGACATCATCCCGTAGTATCGCCGCAACCGTTCGCTTGCTTTCCTTAAATGAGATTCCGGCTAACGCTAACTCCGGTACAAAGATTACTCGACCAGTAGGATCGATTCGCTTGAGGTCAAGGTCGTCAGAAATAATGCGGGTCAATAGACGGGACATTCGCGGACCGTTTCGCGCAGAAGTTGAAGAAACCCCACGGATTGCACCGGTGAGAAGCACCTCGAGTGCTGTTTTGACGTGCAAACTTTTAGCAGCCCCAGTTTCTCGTACTGATAGAGTCCTATAAGACATGAGCGGGCGCGCCGGCACAGTCGTCCGCAGCAAGATCAATGTTCCTGTTGTGATTGCATCGGCGTGGAAGGCTGGAATGACGTGATTATACTGATGCGGATGTACCGGAATTAGAGCATATTCTTTAGATTTTTTGCCCATTTCTGATAGTTCATTTAGAACTTTTGAAATGGTATTCGGAAAGTACTCTCGGAGGGTATCTTGGAACAAGTCCACGGCTGAGTCTTGTACCGGTGAAATCCGCATACCAGGAACAACAGCGATTCCATCTTCAGCTTCGGCAAAATCCTTTGCGACGGCGACAAATCGAAGCCCAAACTGGGCGCCAAACTCAGGTCCGTATTGAGCAGCATCTTCGGGTTTCATTCCAACTCGAACTTTGGCAGCGGGCGTGAGCGGGTGGCCATCTACCACAAGCTGTTCGAATCCAACCAGAGCATGTTTGCCGTAGCCAGCTTCGTCTAAAGCCTGAAGTAGAGACGAGAATGGTGTTTTAGAAGCGAAACCTTTGAACATGGCTCGCATCTCAAGGGAGCGGCGGTGTTCCGTATCAAGTGCATGGGTCAAGTTGGCCAAACTATTCTCAATCTCGCCCCGTACCCGTTTCCAGCCGGCATCCTCGGAAAGCAGACCGCGGTTCTGAAGTTCCTCTAAAAGTTTCAACGGATGGGTGATTTGTCTAATAGAATTATCTGCTTTGACATAAACCGGTCCTAAAAGTCGAATTCTCCCAGTAGAGTTGCAATCGATGGACAAAAGCACACCAGCTGCATGGCATTGCGAGAGATCAAGTAATTTTTCCGCAATCAAGCTTCGGACAAGCCTCTCCAAAATGGACGATTGCGGGGTGAAGGCAGAAGTGGGCGTCTCAACCCCTCCATGAAAGGCCAAAGCGAGACTACTACTATCCGGCATCCTTTTGTTTCTATTTGCTTAGTGTCAGCTTGATCGGTGCGCTAAGGGAAGATTGAAACTTAACAATAATACTAAAAAAAATTTTTTTATTGGATTATGATCGATCAATCGATTGGGATGCAGTCCTTTAAACGTTTATAAACGTCAAGTGTAGTCCCAGCCAGCTTGAGGAGAAGAGAGCCCATATTTCCGAAAATCCAAGATCGGCAGAAGGGCCAGCCGCAGGCGTATCATCAACATACCATATGCAGAATCCCTCTCTCTTGTGTTCCGTTTACATAAGAGTGGGGGTCAGTGCTGCCTCATGTGAAAGCCGATGGAGATATACCCAATCTATCAGATTCAATTTCGGATTACGAGTATGAGTAAAGCCGTGGTTCTGACTGGCCAACGAATCCTCATGGTCGGATACCTGCAAGCGCTAGCTAGAGCATGCATTCGTCGGACTTCGGTTAGCGGTACCGGTGTTGCTCCCTCCGGATCAGATCTAGATTGTCCCGCAGAAAATCTGTGCAACTAGCTTCCGTGATAGGAAATTTTGACCTTCTTGGTTAGATCAGATTGAGATAAGATAAGTTTTTTGCTCGATATACGCTGGCATAGCGGTGAAAGTAGGCTAGTTGTACATTAAGTCTGGTTGCGCGTGGAAACTGGTCGGGATTTCTAATATGCTTTCGGTTTCGAGATCCATTCAATATTGCCATGCCCCAACGCATGCAAGACCACACTATAGTGCACTATTGACATTTTGATTACAACTTGGATTCTTGTAATCGAACATCAATTAGGGGTCAGCCCATGATATTAATCCGGGTTTTGTCTAAAAATTTGTGTAAACATTGGTTTGAATATAAACTATCATGTTTATGATTGGATTCTGTGGAGTTTCGTAAAGTATCTAAATATATCTATATATATTTTAAATACCATCCGGAACCATGTATATCTCCCTATCCCATCATCCACGCCAACCAAACTTTGGTTCCAAGATAATCTTTGAGCATAAATCCAAGTCTCTAGGCTCTCAAAATACATATAATCTTGCAAGTCCGGAGTTTTAGATCTATTTGTGGCTCGAAGCACCAAAGAATTTGAGAATTCTTTCTCGAGTTTACTGGTGTCGATTCCGCCACGTTCCCAAGCTTTCTAAAGCAAACGGTATACATGGGTATTGGTTTTCCCCATCTTCCCAAATGCCTCGAAGATATCCTGGAATACGGGTTCCAGGCAGGTGTATAACTGAGGACCTCGCTGATCTATAGCATTCGTAATGAAGTGTTGTCTCGAATGAAGTGTATTGTACCGGTGGTACGCAGGTCTTGAAGTCCGTATTTATTTCTGTAAAAATGTAAACTTGAGAACAATCCTTCGAGACTTGCTTTGTATTGTAAAAGCCCGATATAGGCGCTATATCTGATGGGAGAGATATATATATGAGTATCCGTTAGGAGATTTTCAGCTAGCAGTTGCTGCAAGCCTAACGCCGAGTTCAATTGCCCGGATAGCCAGCCGAAACTTCTTGCAGACTCGGAAAGTTGAATTTTCCGAATTTCTTAAACGCATTCGACATAGCAGTATTTCTTAGCAAATCCGAAAAATCGATTTGTTGTTAGCGTAAATCTCAATTTATAACTTGTTTTAGTTATGATATGATAAAAAAACGCCGCGATGTTTGTAGATAGGAACGGGAGATTTAGTTTGACAGACCATTATTTTTTCCTTTCGAGGCTAATTTTTTCCAAACTATTTAGTTATAGTTCATTAACATCAACTATAGCTCAAGTCTACCCTTTCAATGATTTTCTACCATTATTGATTATCTTTCCAATTGAGTCTAAGCACTATACCTAACTGTTCTACAATTAAAATTTTACTTTTAAATTTTAGGAAGCCGCTTCGCAAGGCTGGTATAGCAAAACCATCATTTTCTAGGAGTTAATCAAACGTTGCAAACATGGTCTCGAGTCCCAGATCAAACATTTTTATTATATCCAAAAAATCACACCTTTTTATATGATTTGATATAAAAAAGGTATAATAAATAGGGTAGGTATATACCGGTATATTTGGCTGTTAACTTTCTCAATCAAACCCACTATCAGGTAAGCTTGAGCAAGAGACAGTCATTTTTATTTGGCCCGAAGGACCTTTCTTGCATGTTGTAATTAGTATAAGTGCGATATGGTTGCTAGCCTCGAATCCAGGCGCTTGAGGCAAATATGGTTGCATTGTGGTTGCACATTGAGTCATGCCACGTAAAATTCTATGTGATCTACCCAAACCTCACAAGGATAGTAATCGATATACATCTATAATAGTCAAACTATCTCGTTTAACTTTTGAGAGAAAGGATAGTGAAATTAATGTCCTGCCACTTACTCTGTACTCATTCCCCAACCATTATTTAGAGGCTACATTTCACCCCAGTTACCGTTGACGACCGTTCGATACTCCAGAACTGCCGTTGTACAACCACTTAAGTCGATAGGTTAGAGTATAGGCCGAGATTCTAGGTAATTCCAGTTGATTCTTTCTTCACGGCATAATTGTTTACAAAACAGTATCAACCTTCTACACAGATATATTTTAAGTCCACCACGAGACTAAGCCCACCCCCTTTATCCTTCTCAAAACGCAAGAAGGGCCTTCAAAAATAGAATCGAGAAGTAGTGTCCAAAATTTTTTCCTATGAAGAATCAAAGCCTTAAATTTATTCCTTAGCTTAGACAGAAACTCAGGGCTTTGCACTGTGTTTGGGCGAACGAATTCTTTTTACAAATTTGGTGTCATTTGCATTCAAGCTTTTTTTTTTTTTTTTTTTTTTTTCCTGGACGAAACAAAACAAAAAACAGGCTAGCTTAGCTACTTAAGTACATGTTTAAAGATAAGGATTGAAATTAATATCATGTATAAAAAAAATCATTGAAAATTGTTGGTTTCAGATTATGCTGGCCTGTTAGCATATTGCCGTGTGCATAGAAGGCATGGTGTTGTCTCGTATACCAAGTATACTAGTATGGAGCTAGTCTAGACGTCTGGGGGGCACTCTTGCGCAATGGTAGGAGCGCAGAAAGGGAAACCGAGACCAGGAACCCTGGAGCTGGAGATGGCATCACCCAAACCCGTGTAACGGCACATCGAGTGTGCAAAAGCTTAGCGGCGTAACAGGCTTTAGCTTTCTCAGGTCAAATGCTTCGTCATCAGCCAATTCGCCTTCCAAGTAAAGGGTTAAGGTACGTAATAACCCCCATGACAAGAACCTACAAAGATGCTCGACATCAGCGTCGTGGCGCAGCACAACAGCAGCTCAAGCTCACTCTGCAGCCCTGGTAGCGGTTTCAATTCGCAGGATCTATGCTTCCTTCCCTTTCACTTCTCCTGTCAATCAGTTAATACAAATTCTGTCAAGTTTGATCAAGTCGTAATTAAGCGAAGTAAACTGTGTTGCGGCTGATATGATGGTTCGTTATGATTATCGGTTGCAGGGATCGTCGCCCAACGACAACGCGGTGAAGTCATTTCTGAGGTCATTCCTGTTCCCACCGAGGCGAGGGAGGGGAAGTAACGTTCTTCCAAGTCCTCGGCATATATATATGCATGTACAATATTAATATCGATACGATACGATACGATACGATACCCGACTTTCAAATACATCGTACCAATGTAATGCAATGTTGATTAAGTCCGCGCCTCTCGCAGATCTAGAAAAAAAGTGCGAAAATCAGCCGCATGAGGCAAATTGCTGTTAACGGCAAAGCATGATTCGATTCAGGTTTGGCATCGCGGGAACGATGGCTACCCAAGAAACTCGCAAAGTATAAAGGGAACCTGAAATCCACCTCCAAGGAAATGGCGTTTACTTGGCGCGCATACGAACCATTAAATATCAATAACAATCTAGTTCAAACCACATATCACTTGATCCCGTTGTCTACGGCTGAACATTTCTTAAACGTTGGATACTGCATTCGAATTTAAATTTGAGAAAAGGTGGCTGAGCTGCTGTTTCCTCCTGCGCACATGTTTAAGATCTCATACTAACGATGGCGCGCGACATGCAGCTAGAAATCCCGCGACTTTCGACTGATAATTTAAGTATATCAGAAATTTCGAGGGGTCATTTTTTTGAAAGGGAAGAGATACGTACGTAAGGTGAGCATTAACTGCAACAGTTCAAGTTGAAAAATGAAGAGAGGTTGAAAATGTTGTATTTATACGTCTTTGAACCCGCTCCTCAAGATCCTCCTTTTGATCATCTATTGAAAACTATAGCACCATCACTTCCAATCCCACATATAAATATATATATATATATTTTTAAAAAAAACTTGAACTTTCGAAGCTAACCATCAAAATGTTCGGCAAACTCAAGAGTATCGCAGACACAGCCAAAGCTGAGCTCAACAAGCAAACGCAAGCCGCAAGCATGTCGTCAAGCCGTGGCCAACAACCCATTGTCGTCATGGAGCCAGTCCCTGCTCAAGTCGCAATATTCCCTCAGTTCATCGCTCAAAAGACGGAGTCGCTAGTTCTCGTCGAAAAAGTCTTCAGCTGGACTGGGGACAGCTTTGACATCACCACAGTCGAAAAAGTACCAGTTTTCAAAGTTCGTTCAAACTTGACTACAACTTATATAATTTATACGGTTGGCCAGGTGTTGATTATCAGAATAATATAGGTCCAAGGCAAGAAGCTCTCACTCAGTGGCCGCAAAGTCTTCTCCGACCAACAAGGAAACGAACTCTTTCATTTACGAAAAAAGCATATCGCCATTCATAGCACCTATTACGGTGAAGATGCTGCAGAGAAGGTGCTATTTGAAGTCAAGAGCAAATTTAGCAGTGAGTTTCATGAATTCATATCTCTCCTTTACCTTCATCCTCCGAACCAATTCTAATATTTTATTCTCTTATAGTCGGCACCTCCAAAGCCTACGTCAACTTCACTGATATTACCGGAAAGGAGCATTCTCTCCTCATGAAGGGCAACTTTTTCGATACCAAATCCAATATCGTGGATGAAACCTCGGGCGCCGTTGTGGCGACTATTAACCGAAAGCTCTTAAATTTCGGTGAGATCTTTGCGGGCCAGCAGACATATGTGTTGAGCGTGGCTCCTGGTGTCGATATGGCTTTGATGGCTGCTGCATGTATTTGTTTCGATGAGAAGAATAACGAGGGGAAATGAGCTGGAGCCCTTCTTCTCACGGCGATTTTTGCTTTGGTCCTGTTACAAGGTATTATATCATGTTGAAGCCTGTTCTTTTGTTTCTCAATGGAATGCATGCTTTCTAGCTCAGTGACTGTGTTTTTAGTTTTGCGCCTGGATTTGAGGCTATTAGTTTTGATAGCAATTGATTAGTTTTCCCAAAGCACAAGTGGTGGCTAAACAAGTAAAGATTTCAAGAAGGGTGGGCTGTGGCGGCCAGTGCTGGCATTGCATTGAGTAACCTGAGTTTGTAGTAAAATGTCTCAGCAGCGGATATACGTATACGATTGTCTCGTACATTGACGTCGCAGAGAGTGCAGTGCGCAAGTACCTACTTGAGTATGCAATACAAAGGTATCTTGTTCCTTCTTCGACATATACAATTGGGGGCTTTCTTGTTGAAGGAATAAAATCGAGACCAGTTCGCTCCGCAGGTTGGCCACGTCGGAAGCTCACGTTGAGCCGTTCGCGGTCGCGTTGAGGCGATCAAAAAATCACATGCGTACTGTGAATATGCATGCTATATGCTGTACGTATATACTTAAGTACATATATATAGGTATTGAGGCTAACATATATATGGTATACGAACTTGTATATCATGTCGCTACCGTTCATGCTATTATAGTAAACCTAGCCATATTGCAAGGCATTTTTTTCTTGGGTGCATCAAATTTACGAGTAGCCTTGCTAAACGGGGAGATTTGCTAGCTAGCAACTAGCACTTTGTGTAATAGAGGTCGCTAGAGGGCTGCAATCAATCGAGCAGATCACGAGGTCAGAAGCGGCAACCAAGGGATCTAACTCGTTAATTGCAAGTGGTGAACTCGGCAGTCTGCCGGCAAGTCACACAACCTAAGCTTGTAGCAAGCAAGCAATTACGGACACGAGGTTGCAGCCATCTGCCAGCTGTCCTGGTCTCGCTGAGCTGTCCCAAGAAATCAAGTTTCTGTATGCGAACCTGTAAGAACTTGAAATTTAGCGCAGGAGGTAAATTAGAGCCACATATAAAGCTAGGGAGATTTTGAACTCGAATATGATCAGGATTTGGATAAAATTACCGTCTCAAGGTTGCCAAAGGTTTTTTCACTTGGGTTTATCATTCGGATCATAATGTCGAAGAAAAGCTCCAACACTGGAAGCCGCATTGTCCAGGATCTCTGGTTTCTAGCATTTGTGTCCCTGGCAAGCAGCATAACTTTCCCGTAAGTCCACAGTGCGCCATGATTTTCCAATATTTCTTCTGTCACCGACCTATAGGCCTACTCGTCATGTCTTTTTCTTGCTCAAAGTCTCCACTTCTTAAGATCTTTCGATTAACCGCTCGTTCAGCTGAACAGGGCGCTCTCGTTTTGTTGGTTGGGATCTAGATCAAATGGGTCATGCATCTCAAGATTTTGCACGAGTTCGCGCAAGGAATCGGGATTTTCTCAAAGGTCTCTCCCCTCAACTAGTTTACTAATTACTCCGCGGATCCGTCTCGGAGCTTCATGTTAAAAACTTCCCTCTGGGGCTGGCCCTTCGCTCTCGGGTCTCCAGATGTAATAAAAGCAGAAGTTATTGCACCGGAAATCTCAATTGCGAGATCCGATCACCCCGAACCAGCCATGATTGGTTGGATCAGGCTCGGTTATCGAAAGCTGGGGGGTTGTTCAGCCTCTTCAACTGGGTTTCTTCAGCATTCGCGCACCAAAACAAAAAGCTCATAAGCTTGCTTCCGCTTCGTCACCGTGCATGCCTGAATACCATTCAAATCCAATTTAAAGCGATCATCCTGCATCGGGTCGAATTACTTGTCCCATTTGCACCTCCTTCGGGATCCCGGTTGCATCTGCTTGGGCGCTAGCGCTAGCATACTATAGCAAACCTCAAAATTTTTGAATAATCTATCGAAAGATTTATCTCAATACCCCTTAATTCCGAGGCTTTTCGCTTCCCAATTATCCAATTCCAGCAGAGCGGAAGCATTCATGATTGCAAACCAGAGGTGAAAGAAGCCATATCAGTCCGGTTCGAAGACGAATTGGTTGCTGCAATGAAGATCTCGATCTGCTGGCACACCCAAAGGGGAAGTTAGCGCGGCAGATTGATCACCCTTTTGGTGTTCCACAATTTTAGATCCAACCACGCCGCGTCCGCAACGAGAGGTTCCAAAGAATGCTTGATGCATGCAAGTATCCAAGAAAAGCCGCAGCTAATTGGATGCTGAAGATGGTGACTTGGGATGCATTGGTTTTCTTCAGCATTGAGAGGAAATCACCGTAAGATGCATGCAAAGGGATACGGCTTGCTTGGGCGATCTCAGCGGCATGGTGGCAGAAACTGTAGCCTCGATTTCAGAAATTGTTGGAATGCAAACCGCTTGAAGTTATAAAAGGGATGTCACTTCACCTGAGTACCAAGTATGCCTTCGTGACCCATTCGCACCTGTTGTCTCCTGTGAGCGGACTTGAAGCTACCTCCCAGCACATTTACCTCTATCTCTTTCCGCCTGCAATTTACTAAGTTTTGATCGATTCATTATTCACCAGAACAATGATTGGGTTCGTCAAATATCTCACCGCCGCCTTACTCTGTACTCAGTCCATTGTGGGGGTTGCTGCCGTGGACCCACAGGAGGTCTATGATGGTGGAATCAAAGGTAATAATGGACCAATGCTGCTGAGGATCGGAAATGGTGGTGCTGGCCAAAGCGGCCTCATTAAAGGTGTGTCCCATGTTTATAATCTATATCCTCCACACGCATATTTGGCTGGTGCGGAATGTATTAACATGGATTGGGAATGTGGATAGTCATGGCGGACGCGTTCATCAAATATAGAGTCGCTCAGGGCGCCAAGCCCTTCAAAGTCGGCTGGTATCTCTCTGACACGACGGTCACGATAAATTACCTCGGAACAGGAGATGTCGATGTGGGTTTCACATACTCTGAGGTAGCTGAAAATATCGCAATTGCTCAAGGGGTTGCCACTGGGCGATATTACGCATGGAGGGACCATTTTCTTCTCGTTGGACCACACGAGAATCCGGCAAAAGTTAAAAAGACGGATGATATCTTGACGACCTTTTCAAATATATATGCGGCCGCTCAAAAGAATAACGCGAGTCAAGAGGTGCCGACCCGATTTTTGAGTCGGTTTGATAAGAGCGCTACAAATATCAAGGAATCGCAGTTGTGGATTGGAATTGGTCAAGTATGTCATATGCCCACGCGTACAGATGACCAGGCAACAGACCGGCTGTATAACTATTCATCATCGATTAGTTGCGTCGTCTTTCTACTTTATAAAGCAAATCGCTAAACATTAGACGGACATATTGATAGGTTCCATGGGCAACCGCCTACTCGACTTGGTACCACCAATACATTGCATTTCCCGTACAAGCCCTCACCGCTGCCGCCCTCCTCAAAGAATACAGCATCACGGACAGAGGTACATACCTCTCCGTCGATGGAGAAATCGCGAACCAGACCGTCATCTACAAGGCATCGACAGACAATGCCACCGATCCACTACTTAACCCTGCGAACCTACTTATCGGTAAAAAGGCTAAGAACACGGATGTCGTAACTGCGTTCAAAAAGTGGGTTGTGGATAAGAACCTCGGACAGAAGGTTATCACTTCTTTTAAGAAGAATGGACAGCAGCTGTACACAGGTGCCCCGTGAGTCTTGAGTATATTGTTATAAAAACGGGACGAATTTTAGAAGGATGAATGAATAGCTGACGGACAAACCATTCTGGAAACTCAAAGTTGTTGATTGGGTTTTCTAAGGATCCATTTCTTTCTCGATACATGTACGATGATTATATTATGGTCAAGTCGGTGTTGTCGTTCACATTGTGGCCAATATATACCCACGATAACACCGTGAAAACATTTATGAAAAAAAGATATTTTTAGTTTTACAATGGATTATTTTGTGTGTTTATGGAGTTAGGTTTAAGGTTAGGTTGTTTTCGAAGTTTCAAACCGCATATTGGTTCCGGACTTAAATATTTCATATCAGATATCTTGGCAATGTCGAATATATTCGAATAATAAATTCATATTATTCATGTTAGCGCTCTCAAGCTTATTACATTTTCATAAATAAACGCTAAATAAACTGCATAATAAAATCCTTAGCTGCCAATATTGATATTGGGTTAGTTGCTGGGTGAAGTCCAGATCCATTACTCAGCATAATGCAATTGCCCCAAAACTCAGCTCAATTTCCTGCTTGGGGTTAGAGCTCCGACTCTTCCGGATGCTTGCTCTACCTTCGTTCCTTCGGAAATTGAGATAGCTTATCGAAAAATATCCTTCATTTTGTGCGATGTCTCGGAATCGCATATGTATTTTCCTCCTGTATACGGAGCCAGCCGAAGATGCAGGCATCTCGTGGTCTCAGATTATCATGAATTGTGGTTAAGGCATTTTAGGAATAGGGAAAATGGTCGGTGACGCGACAAAAGATGGCAAAGGCAAGCCCTCCCCAGTGTAAACGAATTTAAATTAGGAATTAGAACTGTGAACTTTGATACTCATTATCATAGTATCAAAAACTATTGTCACGGTCGTTTACCAGACCTACTAGCTAAGAGACGATAGCTCTGAAAGATTGGTCTTACCGTTTGATAACGGCTACATATAATCGCAGACCGCACTTATCTTCTTGGGCAAACGAACATGTACTAGCTCCCGAAGACAGAAGGATTCCAAAAGTCTTGTCTACTAAAAGAAAAAGTAAGCGAATGGATCCACCGGAATATGAGGCGGTACAATTGAGTAAACAGATGATTTTCTCCAAAATTGGAGATGGAAAAGGGGAAAAAAGTCGGAACTTGAGCCATCGGTATCGAATGGTTGTCCAGAGGAAGTAATTGCGCTCGATGTACAGATGGGAAGCCACGCTGCTGCCATCGCAAATCGCAAATTTTTATTCTTGTGAATATGGATTCGGTGATATTCATTAAGGGTTTGGCTGTTTAGATCACAAAGTTTTCGCACCTAGATTGCATACGAGTGAAGATAAATTTTGGACTAAAAGCCTATGAGGCGTTCCCACCGTTCGGCCTCTATATTAGAAATATCTTTACTCAAGAATAATAAAACAATCATTCCCTTACACCCCGCTGGTATAACTCCTGAAATAAGAAACTCAATCTTGTACAAAGAGAAGGTAAAAATGCTAGTACATGTCGTAAATTATACCACGTAAAAGGCATTAAGTAAATGATAATGATGTATGTTTGTTTGGGGTTAACGCCTGATTCGTTACTTCTTTCCGCCTCCACCGCTGGGAGATTGATCCCCTCGTCTTCCTCGTCTCCACAAGCAGAAAAAGATACTGGCCAGGAAGATGAGGACTGCCATTCCCAAGCCCAATCCTACACCTAGAGCTACTTTCGATGCTTGTGACAATCCGGAACCGTCTTCGGTGGACCCTGTAGGGCCGTTTGTTGATACGGTGACTGACCTTGTTCCGGCTAATAAGAACAAAATTTAGTCAGTATTTTTGCGTGTTTAAAATACATACTTGTCAAGACAGCTTCCCAAATCCAATCCAACCAGACGGTTGGCTTTTGGCGTGATTTCATGGTCTCGGAAGCCTTTTGCGTGAATATGGAAATAGAAAGTAACTTCAATGAAACATTTTGTTAAATCTTACTTTGCATAGTCGTTGTAGAACTCGGAAGAATATCCGAACCCGTGTTCGCCGTCGAACAATATTTGCCATATATACTCAGAGCCTGCTCCAGAGCATTTGTTTGTGTTGGTTCGCAGAATGCACTAACAAAGCTAGAGATATAGACTGTCGCACTGGATGATAGAGCTTTCGCACAGTAGCAGCCATTTGGAGCGTATGGTCCACATCCGATTCCCCTTCCGAGATCTTGGAGCGTAGCTGTGTTCGCTCCTGTGCCTAATCCATTGTTGAACAGACATGTCTGGACGCAAGGGAAGGCGCTCGAATATGCTGGATCTTGACCAACTGAGATAACCACAGTGGGATTTTGAGCCGCGACTTGGGGCAAGATAAGAGCATGTCCCAAGATCAGGGAGCTGACCGAGAAGTAGGAATTCCAGCTGAAGGGTTGCATGACGGGCCAAGACGAGCGGTGTATGGATATCAAGATTGGTGTCGGCTGGGGTATATTGCGTTGCTTTTGTGGTAAAAAGATGCCTGTGTAACACACGCCACCTCTTTTAAGTTGAACCTTTCGGACGGCCTTTGGAAGGTCTCTTTTATCGCACCTGAACCATGAGTAGGGAAATATCCAAGTCCTCAAAACTCCACCGTGAGATATCTCAGACCTTTTGAGGGCCGAGAGACCCTTTTAAAGCAGCTTACGAACGATATCCAAACCAGTACAGTCGATCCATAGTTCAAGCTATTCTCCAAAACGATTGGCCCCTCAGCCGCAGGGTGCATTGTCCGTATTGACCAGCGTTAGGTCCGCAGCCACCTATCCGATCTAGACTTTGCAGGAAAATTTTGGAATGGCGGGTTCCGCCAGGGCACGCATCATTCAAGACCATATGCTCGAACTGGCAGCTGCATTAGCCCCACTTCCATTAGTAGTTGAAACCGTTCTCCTGTTTAACGTTTTTCGTCTGATATCCAACCTCTCATCACAAGTTCACTACTACTTGCAAGGTTTGCGTTGAAGCATCAACTAGAAAAAGTTTTATAATCCTTTTCAACAAATTTCGAATGGAGAGCATGGCCGCAATTTAGAAAATTCTATCTATGCTCTAAGAGCAGTGGAGAAGGAAGCACTGTAGAGGCATTTGCTTTTTCTTCGCCAAGTCAATTGTTTTGAGAACTTTCGGCATCCAGATCTTAGAACAGAAAGTACACCCTCCTAACCGAACCTGGAGCACTGGCAAGCGGCGCCTTTCTCACACTGTGCGTGACGGACTAAACCAAAAAAAAATCGCACCATCTCCATCTCCACTTTCCACAACGGCGGACTCGTGAAAAGGTCCGATAACCAAAATATTCATACCTATCTTTGTCTGGAATAATTAATATTTGCGAGATTCCGTGTCTTACGCCAAGCCAAGATTGCCAGATGATATCGTCTATCAAAACATTCGATATATTGAGTACTTGAGTGTCTACTGGTAGGCCGTATTCTCGTCTTCTGAGTGGAGACAGGAGAAGAAATGGTGAAACCTCATATCAATGCAGATGCAATACCTGCAGAATTATTGACAGAAAATTTGCAAGATTAATGTCAGACGCACATATAAACATATGTAGATTCGCATCGTCTGTTGCATGGGCGTGCAGGGTAGTCACGGAAAATCTGCAGATTCATGGTTGGGAGCACATCTATTCTCTTAAGAATGACCAGTTTGAGAGAGCCCTGAGATGACCTCCATGGAGGCAGCTGAGCGAGGATATTGCTTGTTCTTAATTGGTTTTTTTTTTTTTTTTTTTTTTTTTTCTACACGAGATTTAAATGTCTCAGGCCTGAAATTATAAGTGATCAGCAACTATTTGGGGGTCCAGCGTAATATCTCGGACTCTACTATCTCCATTCTATTTGTGTAAATAGTACATCGTACGACGCCCTGAATGTCTGATCAACAAGGAGCCACGAGCTTTCTATTATAAGCTTGCTTTTGAGATAATGGCAAAATAATATGTTGGGGAGACTATGGACATATAAGAGTTTAGTCGTGGCTTTGGTTTATACGTTTAGCTATTAGATATACCATGTATGCTTGATCGCTAGCGCTATAGCATTTTATGGATGTTTCGATTGTAGTCTGGCCACGGGCTGGTCAGAAGGGCCCCAGGAAAGCAAGCAAGAAAAATAAGAATTTCAGAAATTTATTTCCAATGAAGGTGAACATACAAATGAACTAGCCTTCAATTTGGAGTAGCCGAGAATGCATTGAAACCCGTTCATTCTGGATTCAAAATAATCCATTTTTTTAATTTTCGAATTAATTGCGGCTTCAACAAATATGAAAACAAGAATGGTATGTGTACTCTTATTGGATGATTGCGGAGTCAAATCTTAGAATTCGATGTTCTGGTCCTTGGGGCTCGATCTGCCGTGCAGATATCTGCACGGGGCCTTTATCGATATCGACAGTCGACAGTCGACAGGCCTGCAGGCTCTTCAAAGAATGGGGCTTGTTGCATCTCGCCGCTGGCAAACGGAATTTCCTCACTTGGCATAACGTATAAGCAAGACATCAATCTAGTGATTTCTTCCCACAAAAGAATTTTTTGGTCAGGTTGGCACCCCGCAATTGCCGAATATTCGAATCGTCTCGGGTGCGTCTAATTCCGCCGTGATTCATGTATGAGGAACCTCAATGTCAACAAATCTTGATCTTGGCACTCTCTTTCACGTAAATATTTGGTAGTTTCGCCAGATATTTGAACCAGAAATAGTGCTAACGAGTGTGATATTTTACGTTTCCGTGCAGCGAATATCCCGGTGATATCCCGCATCATCTTCTCAAACGGGGAGTGAGTGCATATTTTATAAGAATAGCAAGCAATCACTTGGATGTCCCAGCATGGGTCCGAAACAACAAGTAGCTTGTGCCGAATCTGCAGGTGGCTAAATTTGTAACTAAACCGACAACGTCAACCTGCAGCGAGCTTGAGAGAAAAGAGGGGCAAAAAAGAGAAGAATGACACCCCGCAAATATCCCCGCCATAAGATGAGAAAACGCCCAGGTCCGAGAAACCTCCTGTCTGCCTCACCACCATTTTTCCAAGCCTGTCTCATTACTGCTAAATTTTTGTATCCACGAGCCGATTCGTTTAAGAATTGCTCCCAAACTACGCGGATGCAAGCGAGAATTCAGAAGCGAAAATATACTTAATACAGGAACTAAATCTGGGTTTCAGTTTACCTTCCTCGTTCGCCTTGAGTGCTATTCAAGATATTCAACCAGGTACATATTGGATGCTCTGAGATAATACATCTATAAAATTTTGGACGTGTTAGCTTTTCACTTTTCACCCATAATCTGCAGTACGAAGACACATACTTAACACGTAACACTAGATTATACCATGCTCGGAGATAGCAAATATATGTTCATAATTCGTTCTGAACCGGGGTTTGATAGTTATCATATTCGGTTTCAAGGAATTTCAATCTCAGGGTAATTTGTATTCTGGTAGCCAGGAGGTATTTTAAAATTGTGATGTGTATATTAGAAGCTCTAGATAAGTTAGCTCAAAAAGCTCTTAAGCAATCCATGTTCTCTAATATAGCAGGTTACGAAAGAAAATCAATTCGCAATTTTCTAACATATAGTAACCCACAAGTACCTGATTGATTTTGAGGCCAAGTTCTAGGCACGGCAACAAGCTATCGATATACCATATTGGAAGATCTTAAGATTCCGACTATCTAAAGCAAACCGTACCTGACACTAAAGCCATCAAAACGAGGGATGCATAATTGCCCCCTATCGATACTGCTAGACCCCACGCAAGCTGCGGTCTTTTTTGAAATCTCAACATCAACTTTAAGCCTGTGATAATGGATCAAGGTCATAACCTACCCTTGCATCCACCAAAAAGTCATGCAGATATCTGCAGGAGATACACTATTCTATTTCGGATACAAGCGAGGATGAAAAAAGTGCAATATGTCCATATACTCCCGGACGCTATATGTATATATTGCCGCGTCGGAGGTGACATTGAAGACAAATCCAAAGGTTCGAGATACTCCGGGATATTCTGCAATTCTTAGCTTTGAGGACCTAACTCTATAGAGCTAGTCTACATTCATTTATATCAATGGCTGGCATGGCGCTCATCCATGGAAGGTACTTTTCGATTTGAATGTTCTCACTGTTAGCTCCTAGATCTAGCTTATTTACTTATCAGAGGAGCTCAGGTACGGTACCCACCATGCAATTCATTAAACTTGATATACTGCAACATGCATACGCCGGGTCAAAATCTACAATGTGCTCCATAAAAGCAATAACTGCTTTACTAAAGCCGATCATCCCAAATTGAAATCGTGCGTGATAAAGCTATCATGCATCACCACCACTTGACCCCCCCTTGATGGACCAGTAACCCTGTGCACCTTGCACATCTGATATATAGCTAAGCACCCTTGAGGCAAGCCCTTTTTAAAATTAAATATTTCTATCCTTGCCGCTGGATCTAAAGCTAGAATGTGTGGTACTTAGAGAAACGATATCACACCATCGCACCATCCCTTGGTAGAGTGACCCCCAAGCTCCGAGAGCATTCTATGTCGTATGTCTAGTCTCGGGGCAAGATGCGTCTATTATTCTTAGCTCTTTGCCATCTCCTTGCCAGACTTGTTGATCAATCTATGCGTATGCATGCTGGTAGTTGGTCTCCAGACCAGACCCCGGCTTCTCCTCATATCCCGCTCTCCCCTTGCATCACCCTCTAAATTTTGTATCGCTTCGCGTTGAGCGTTTGGTATACGAGACAAATCGAACCTAGCTACATCCAAATTTAGCTACTACAACCGACCTACCTTTTTATAGGAGGGTAGCCCTTGATATGTGCTTCCTATTCGTTATTCTTTGTTACTCTTTAACGAAAAGATGGGTCAACTTGCGCACTTGAGGCCCACCTCGCGTCGACGGGGAAACCTTTTTTCTTTCCTTATTTAAATTTTTAAGAGTCGTTATCGGTATATGTTGCACTATTCGTCTGATCAATCAGATATTATTCCTGTGTATAAATGCAGTTGTTTTTTTCACTCGATTAAATATAATAGTAATGAATAACTTGGATTCAATAAATATAACCAAGGAGTCCAGCTCCTCGCCACTGCTACAGCCACCTGGCCGGCGCCCCCCAAAGCTTCAAAATCGAAACAACAATCTAGTTACATTTTGACTATAACCAAGTCATGTATATATGCATCCGTATCTATATGTACCATCTTCTCTAGCTTCGATCTCGAGAATCTCAAATTTTAAAAATGCTTGAGGAAATGAAGAGAACAAAAGGACTTGAACAAAACTAAAAAAAGTTGTAATATCGTATTAAAGAATTTGACTTTTTTAAAAAATGAATTAAATGATTTGTACTTATGCAAAGTCTTGGAAATGAAGGTTCAAATGCTCGCTAAAAATGCACACACGAATGACTGAATTGAGGAACCTCGTCGATGATATGAA
The DNA here is from genome assembly GCA_012184315.1 of Arthrobotrys entomopaga. NCBI lineage: Eukaryota > Fungi > Ascomycota > Orbiliomycetes > Orbiliales > Orbiliaceae > Arthrobotrys > Arthrobotrys entomopaga. The sequence goes on from LDDX01000025.1 coordinate 228,617, forward strand.
AAAAGACTCGACTTTTGGTCTGACAGCAAGGAATATCAAGCGCAAGGGGGTATTCGATAAAAATGCAAAGTTTTAAAAAGCAAGAAACAAAGAAACAAAGAAAAGGGCCGAAAGGCAATCTGAATGGAAAGGGAAGGAGAGGAAAGAATTGCGTTGTTTACTGAGTTTGGTGCGAGACCGAGGACTCTTTTCACAAATCGATCAAGTCCCTATGTCCAAAGTCTGGTGGATTTCCCTCAAACACAACTTTAGTCTTGTACTTCAAATACGCCTTCTCATTGCTGATCCACACCTCTGGCGGCGTATTTCGAATCTCGTCATTACTGATACCCAAAATATCCGTGGGAATCCACACCGCGGGTTGTCTAGAGATCAAACAAGGATGTTTATATGCCTGTTCCATCAACGCTTCTCTCTGCTCATAGGAAAGATCTCCCAAATCGTCGTCCATATGTGCAAAGAGTCTTCGTGTCTTCGATTCCTCATGCAGTTGCTCTTCATCATCATAGTGTGGCTTGATTTGTGGGGCCGCTGCTTCCAAAATGTGTTTTCTCAGGTCGTTCACATCCGTGTAGTCAGAGTAGTCGTCCTGTCGAATCTGTCGGACTAGTCTTGCGATTTCGAGTCGTCGCTTCTTTTTCACGGTTTCGCTTTCGTTTTCATCGTCAGCATCTTCTTGCTGGCGGAGTTCGTTGAGTCGATGAACCAGATCCATTTGTATGCCTGGGATTTTCTTGAGCTGTTTCATGGAGATACCTCCGATCGCTGCAATCTTGTTGATGCCAAGAGCGGTAGTGATGGCACCGAGTTTCGCCTTCTTGGATCCCTTGGTGGATGCTCTGGAGTGTGATGTTCCCGGTCGTGGAATATTCTCATCATCACTATCCGAGTCGCTCGAGTCGCTCGAATTGGATGAATAGGCCTCGGTTTCCTTCTCTTTCAGCCTTTTCGCTCTCTCTTCTACCGTTTCGTCCTTCAAGGGTTTTTTTCCTTCCACTGACATACCAACTTTCTCCTGGGATTTGTTTCCAACAATGGGGACGAGATCGTCGGGGGTGCTATGAGCTTCGTCAATCTTCTCGAGAGCAGCTTGGTTCGCAGCCACCGTGTCTTCTTGTAACAATCTCCTTCGCTCCTCGTAACGTCGCGCAAACTCCTTGTCAGATGCGTCGGCATCATCTTCTAATGTGATTGGCAAGAACTCCAACAATGGGGCAACGTTGGTGTACATGACTTTCTGGAAGATAATTGTGAGGAAGAAAAGGACAAGCATGATGATCGCATGAGGCAAACAGTACAGTTCATTTTGCTCATCTCGGACGAGGAAGAACAAGCCTGCCATGCAAATCTCCATAATATATACCCCAGCGTAGAGATGGTTGATTGCTTTAGGGAAGAACAAACCCCCAGAGTCAACTTGATAGTCCATCACATAGAGCAAATTGTAGCGGTAGACGAGCCAGAAGAGCCCGAACACCAAGCTTGCGAAAACTAGTGAGAGTGGTGCTATGACAGAGTACACCACAGCAATAACGCCAAAGTTGGTATAGAGCGGGAAGAAGGTTCCCCAAGTCACAAAATTGAGGTTTTTGGCTTGTGTCCATTTAGCACGGGGAGTATGGTTAAAAAGTGGACCGATAATGTAGTAGACAAAAAGAGGAGCAACTTGAAGCAGAGCACCACCACTGATACCCAAAGCTTGGACGAGGAGATATGAAAAGAAAAAATTGGAGGCACGTGGGAGAGTTGCGGCCAGTTTGATCGGGATACTAACCGGGTCCTTAATAAAGTCTCTGAGCGCGCCAAACAAGGCAGACGAAAGACTGACCACGAAGAAGACGGTAAAGAATAGGAAAGCAAAGTACCAGTTCTGTACCGTTCTGTCGGCAGCCGTTCGAGTGGGCAGACCAGAGTACCTAGCCAGAGTCCGTAGGATCAAGGGGAGGAGAACAGCGGTCAATAGGGAAAGCAAAAGCGGAGGTAAAAGACCTTGGATGACAGACAAAAACCACTTGGGCAAGTCAAGGAGCCAAGCTAGCCATGGAAACAGACTTGCTAAATGCGAGATTTGCGAAAGAGAGGCCACGAAGACCATAGGAATGGACCATGCGATGATCATTCCGGCAACCGCAGCATTAGAAGCACCATATCTCAAGTATCGATCCCACCATCTCATGTGTAGATTCTCCCAAACGACATCGCTGGGTGCGACTTCCAAATAACGAGGGGCCATTCGGAGAGGGATATGATGGTTGGTAGCTTGGCAAGCCAGATGGGCGGCAATCTGGCTCTGAAATTGTAAGAATGCGCTGTTCATGAGAGGGAATTTCTCGGGTTTGGCTTGGTCCTTTGGTATATCCTCGTTGAGGATGGCAAGTTGCTGACGACAGTAGTAAATCGTATCTACTTTTCGGCCAACGAGAGGCAAGGAGGGCATCCACTTTGCTAGAGGAACTCGCATGGTGTCTCTGTCCTTTGGCTGTATGTATTTTCTCCAGACCGCTTCGGGAGGATCTTCCTTATATTCAAAGTCTGCTGCATCCATCACTTCCTCGCCTGGTTTGAATGTTGATTCATTTGTTTGGGTGCCGTCTTCCGGAATCCGCGGGAATGTCGGGCTGGCGAACGGATCGCTCAGTGGTCGGTGACTGTGTCGGTGTCCTTGGAAGCCCCAGTCGTCTGGTGTTCCCTGCGTTATTCCTTCGACCATTTCGACACCATCCTCGGCAGACTTTGCGGCCTGTCTTCCACTCTCTTTCTTGACCTTTTTGAGATGCTTTTTCACGCATTTTTTGATCAAATCCGTTTCGGCCGATTCTAGTTTTTTCGCATACCACTCCCGAAGCTCAATCTTTTCGACAAGCTGCGAGTAGTCCCTGTTCAGCCAAACATTTTTCAATCCTCCGGGCAAGATGTCATAGAGATTGATCATTTCATCATACGTCATCCACTTTGTTGGAATGCTGGTGACCAATACTGTGGTAGCACTTGCTCTCAAACGGTGTTGGGGCGATGTGAGATAAGCCTGTCGTAAGCGTACGAACCCTCTCATCTCATCGTACGTTACATACAAGACGACACCGATAGCGTAGATGGACATGAGTAGAGCAGCGGTACGTCGTTGGACTTTGCTATTCCCAATATTTCCCCAACCCAAACGATCCAATCCTTGGACTGGAACATTAGGATCCTTGTCCATTCCACCGGTGGCATTGAGAGGCAGCATGATAGGCAAGATCAAGACACCCTGCAGTATACAGATTTTCAACATCATGCGAAGAAATCTGAGGAAAGTGAATGCATCCAAGCCTGATTTCGAGATGTATTCGGGATCTCTAGTCGTAAGCATAGCGGGAATCCATGCGAACCAGCCTTGGGGTGGTGTGTTTGCCTTTTTTCTTTCTGGAACCATGTAAGTTCGGGGTTCGTATATTCGAGTGAGTTTTCGGCGAATCAAGATAAAGATGGCAGTTTGGATGACAAAAAGAGCAAAGGCACCAGACATCGTGGCAAGCAGAGCTTGCACACTGATACCCTCGAATTTGGCGGCCTGAAAGGCGTTAGGATCATTATCGAGACCAAAGTTGAAGCCGGTATTGTTACCACTTCTTGAAATTGTGGAACTGGGTAGTTGGGATGTTATGGAGGGGGATATAGATGCGGTATTAGAGGTTATTGAAGCGGCACCAGAGATAGCACCTGTCGGGTCGGGTATCGACGCCGAAGTTGGGATGGTGGCCGACATTTTGATCGGTTGCGGTCGCGTTCGCGTGAGGAGAAGATGATGAAGGTTATGGATCTGCTCGAAGGCAATGGCGTAAGTATAAACTGCTTAGAATGCATGCCTGAAGCCACAATAGGTTGTTTCTCTTACCAGGAGAGAGGATTAATAGAAAATGACCTTTCTCTGTTCTTTTCTCCCGCAAATAGGCTTTAAATTGAGCAAAGTCGACCAGCGACAGAGCAAGCCATGAGTCGAAAAGGTGCAAATAACGGGGAAGGAGCCGTCTAGATGTATTTCGATATCGGTTCCGTCCTTGGAGCTAGGAATTGTGGTCGGTGATGACGGCGATGATAGATGCGAGGAGGAGGAGCAAGTGGTTGTCCTGGTGGTGGTGGCGATTGGCTCTGGTTGCCAGCAGTTTGTTGGGGTTTCGAGGGAGTATCATCAAAACTTGGCAGGTGCAGCGAGAAGAAACTCCGGGAATCTAAGCAAGTATTTGTTTATATATTTTTATTATTTACTCCACCGACCAGCAAGACAAAGATATAGAATGAAACTTGTACGAAGAATACAAAGACGAAAAGGACACGAAGGAAAGTGAAGACGAGAAGAAGAATAAAAAACAAGATTTGCTCAAGCTTTTGTTTTCAGCGACAGAGGTATTGCCTCTCCATATGAATGAGCATTCAGAGTGGACCCACCGCAAAGACGTCAATCTCAACAAACGTCCCCCATTCCGAAAGGCCGACTTCTTCTTGTCAAATACCCTGCTTCCGCTCTCTGATTGGCCAGCAAGCCTGTCGCTGCTGAGACCAGTCACGGCTATTTGCAGGCAAAAGGACATGGGGGCGAGCATGGGGCTGTCCTTGCTGGTTTATTCAGTCGCGCGCGATACGTCATCCAACAGGAACGCTGCCTTTCAGACAGTCACCCAAATTTGATCTGGTACCTGTTTGAAACTAAGCAGCTTGCAGCGAAGAGCCATTTTTGGCAGCCGCTGGCCGAAACAAGGGCCCAGTATACTACGTAAGGAGACGAACACGAGCAGCTAGTACGTTGAATTCGAATTCGTACTAGATGCCGAAATTTGATATCTGTCGAAGATGCTAATATTAATATATATTTGCAGAGTGGTTCTGATGGGAAACGATCGATCGCTCGCATCGGTCGGGTCATGCATCTAATGAGCAAGCTTCGACAAATACAGCGATCCTTAATCGCCTAGATCGATTTGCATTTTTGAGGATTTGGCTCTGAGCTGAGTGGCTACGCTAGTCTTATTATGACGTCGCTTCATCGAGAAATATTCGAAATCACATTCAATACCCGTATACAAACTTAATTGCAATCGTTCCATCGACGAAGCGGCCGACTGGGAAAGGCACCATGCACAAAAATAAAAATATGGTTATCGATTACCTGAATACTTTCCCATATACGGGCACGGCAGTTGCTGAAATTAACTTTGAAAATACCTTTTCGCCGAACCACTAGCTCCCAAGTACACCTGGATACGGAGAGTTAACCGTACCGAGAAACCAATTCTGGTATATTGGGTGTTCAGAAGCGTTTATCGTCGTCAATCAATGGAAGTGGCTTGGAATTTTCTGACCCCGAGAATCTAGATTCGAGTCTGTCGCCAAGTCTAAATAGAACAAGATCTGTAACACCATTGCCTTCTCATATAAAATTCGCATCGGAATAAACCAGAAGGCATAGGGGAAAATATAAACTCAGCCAGCCCCGACGCATATAATCTTGAGAACTAAAACGAATTAGACATGGCTTATGCAAACACACTTTATTGTTACGCGATGGCAAGACAAGGCAGAAGCATATATATACATGCATGTATATATTTTCTCAGCTCGCGAACCGTTCAATTGGGGGGGATCTTAGGATTCAGTACTTATAGTTTGTTGCAGCGACAAGGCCATTTCTCGTCCAAACCGGAACCCTTGGGTCCTTTAGCTTTGGGGACATCTTCAAGTATTCAAATTAATGATTCATAGTTCAACATATATTAATATAAAGATTAGTATTTGTTTCAAAATGAGGTTTCTGAGTGTTCTATGGTTGGGACTGGTATCATATAATGCTATTACGTCTGCATCCCTCATAGAGCGTGACTATAATCACTGTAAGTGGCCAAGCATGTACCTTATCAAGATATTAAATGGGTATCGACTAATTTAGAAATCCAATTTAGACGACTCTTGCCCGGCAAAAACCGTTTCGAGATGTGTAACCACCAGATGGTCGACAAAGTACGCTACTAAGCTAGCCACAAAATACTCAACAAAATGGTCAAAGATATTGACCAAGACGGCGACCAAAACGGCGACCAAAACTACCACAAAATTCTCAAAGACCACTACTAAAACGGTCCGGGGCGCGGGGACAGGAAAGGCAGTGACTTCCACAAAGACTGTCACCAAAGCATCAATCACAAAGACTTCTACGAAAATTGTAACCAAAGGACCAACCAAAACTGCTACAAAAACCGTCACAAAGGGATTAACCACAAAAACTGCCACGAAGACTGTTACGAAAGCTTTAACCACCAAGACTATCTCCCTGCCCGGGTCATCTGTCACGAAAACTATCACTGTGGCAGGATCCGGGGGGACTAGCGGGAATACGGATCCTAATATAGGTGAATCAGTAACGACGGTTACGGTGGGACTTGTAACTAGTATACGTACCGCAACTTCAACTATCACGGTGCCACTTGCGACTGTTACTACTGGAGGTAAAACTTTCACCTCAACAGTAACCGTGCCACTTTCAGCTGTTACTACGGGAGGCAAGACTCTTACTTCCACAATTACAATACCGCTTTCAACTGTCACCACTGGAGGTAAAACATTCACTTCGACTGTCACGATATCACTTTCAACCGTCACCACTGGAGAAGCTACAGTGACACTCAACGGGGGAACTTTTACAGTGACGACGGTATATACAGTAACAACAGGCGTTGATACAGTCACAAGCGTCAAAACTGTTTTTACACCATTAAATGGCCCCCTCACTTCGGTTTTTGTTCTCCATGATGCTACGATCACATTACCAACCACCGTCGTCACTGCTGGAACCCTGCTCACACTCCCAGGACTTACCATCTCATTACAAGGGTCAACTTTTGGAGTTGAAGGTTCTAGTATCATACTAGCGGGACCTACTATCAAAGCGGCGGGCTCTCTTATCACTTTGCCCAGTCCTACAATCACTCTTCCGAGTGACCAACCTTCGATCGCCGTGGGCCAAACGACTTACCTTCTCGCGGTGCCGACGACAAAGGTCTCGATATTCAACACCGTTACAGTTACTTCAACTGTCACTGATATCTCTACTACTCTTTCGACTACAACCGCTCTTTCAACCGTTATTGATCCGTCTAATATAATTAATACTTCTACGGTCACGAAAATATCTACAGTTACTAAAATATCGACTACCACCGATGTATTCACTTCTATCTCAGCTGCCAATACCGTTACTGAGATATCCACTGTCACCGATATATCTACCATCACCGATACTACTACTGATACCTCCACCGTAATCAATATATCCGGCACGACTGCTTTATCCACTGTCACTGCCACTTCAATTAGCACATCCTTTATCATTACCGACGGCACTGCGGTAACTCTCACATCCGTTACCACTGCCAGTATCACATTGACACAATCAGTGACGAGCGTTCAGCTCAGTACATTCACCCTGACCTTGGCAGCATCTTCCTTAACTATTACTGTTACTGAAAGCATAAGCGGGCCAATTACAATAAACACCATTGTCAGTACGATTGACAATACTATCTCCCTACCCGGAACTACAACCATCTCAACGGCAACCATCACATTTACGACGACAGCTGTAACAAGTGTGATAGGCTGTGTCAAGGATGCTTGCTATTCAGCTCTAGTGGGCAACCAAAATTTCCCATTGCAACCAACTATTAGCGATTGTATTGCGGCTCAAAATGACCTTACATTTCCAGCAACCTCAACGATAAACGCTACCGAAACGGCTTTTGCAATCATAACTACCACGTTATATTCAAGCTCCACCACAATCATCCAATTGACTGCGTCTACAACCGGCACCCCTAGCTTAACATCTACCGTAATTCTCACGGTCACTGTCGTATCAACTTCCCGCCTTTCAGTCCCCAGCTCTAGCGCTACAGTTACAACAACCATCTCCGTAACCCAAATACCCCGTCTGAAATTTAAACGCACAGCCTCATCCATCGTCCTTACAGTACCTACTTATGCTAGTGCTTGCACAAACGTTCAGGCATACGCTAGTGCTTGTAGCTGCCTAGCTGAATATGCTCAAACACCGATAACCACTACCACTACCACGATAACATCAACCCTGACGGATGTCATCCTCAACTCCTTGTTAGTGCAAACGGTGACCACCACGACCACTACTCTTCCAAATAATCTGCCGGCAACGACAACAACCATCATATCTTCAGTTCCGCAATTTACAGCATTAGGGCTTCAGATTACTCAAGATGATGTGAATGGAGTTTGGAAAAACTACTACCTTGCCCGACATACCGAGGGCTCTACAGGCTTTCTTGTGGTTTGGGTTGCCACTACTTTAGCATCAGGAACTTGGTTTGTGGATGCGCAGAACAATGTCACCAGTGGGGATTTAATGCCATTCGTCATTGTTAACGCGGGCCCCGAACCAGGTCCACAGCTTTATAACCGTTCCCCTAGCACCGGACAAACCAAGTTGCTTTGTCAGCTTGATGCGAATTATTTCTTTACTTGTCAAGAGGGCGACGGCGGGCATAATTTTATCGGTATAGATAACACGAGTATGAACTTGAGGATGTTTAGAGCGTCAGATAACATTACCGCTGCGGGCTGTACGGGTCCTTTGATTATCAAAGCGGTATCACCGGCATGATATGATCCAGGTCTACGAGTTTTAAGCAAATTATCCGTTACGGTTAGAATTCTAGAAATGGTCTCGTGCTAGAAGACCAAAGTGGAAGATTATTTTGTATTGAATAAAAATATTAAAATTAACATAAAAGCCCAAGGTTAATGTAGCTTCATGTATCTCGGTTACAAGGAAAGAAGATAATCCGGGTCAATCGGACACCTGCGTAACCAAACCAAAACGCTAGACACATGCACAAATGCCGTCATGATTTTCAGGGCTTACGTACAGTTTGACAGCCTGCGAATATCACAGGACCATCCACATAATTATCGTCAACATGACAATACTAATCAAATTCGAGTTCAGATAACGATATTCAAGTCCATTGCAATCTATATTTACGGCTAGTCACACACAGCGAGACTAGTCACACACGATTTCATGCGATTTCAAGATCCCTGATATCATGCCCTGTCGATAACACCCTGTATGCTGAAAGACCCGAACAACACATTCCGTGAAGCCCAAAACAGAATATCACAGTAACAACGCAGTTTGCATGCATTGCATCTCTGCACGAACACTACTAGCTAAAGTACTTTACCTCGAGCGCCTGGATTCGAGGCTAACAACTTGTACTTTTTGCGATCAAATTCATATCAGAAAGTATAATATTGTTTTCACAGCTTCATGCAAATCAGCTTTGTTATTTTAAATCAAATAAAATAGAACGGACCGGGAAATAATAGGTGATGTCAAAACGATTGATTTGTCAAAGTCTTCCTCTAAGCTCCATATTAGGTACAAAGTATCTTCATAGAGCCCGTTGTCGGCCAAAAACAAAACTGTATCATCTTGCATTGAGAAAGCATATCAAATAACATCAGTTGAAACCCTCAAAATAACCCCCCATTAATTCATCCCGTTTATTCGTCAACCTCCGATATAAATATCCGATAAATTCGATCGCGCGACATTCCCTGTATTAGCACAGATAGAAAGAAAAATTAATACCATAAACGAATTAAACCCGCCCTCGGAAATTTCACTTACAGGTATATATACTAGATGGCTTAAAATTCGAACTAATCGTGCCACTTTGGGCATCTATTGCCGAGGCAAAGAGTTGGAATTGGGGCAGGCTCTGCAACTGGATCTGGAGCTGGGTCTGCGGCTGGAGCAGGGGCTGGAGCAGCAATAACAGCGACTGCAAGGGCGAGAAGGGTGGCAATGCTGAACTTCATATTGATAGATAGTATAAGGTATAATTTATCAAAAGCTGCTGAAGAAGATAACAATGTAGCGATTTAAGAGTTTGGAAGCTGGTTTGGTAGTTGATTGATTGTGTGATGATCAGAATTTTTGGCTTAATAGAAGGACGGGGGGGTCGGTATTTATAGACTTTGACCTGCACCGTATGCAGGCTTTTGGAGAAGCAATTGCTATTAACATCTAGCTACCCACGGACCCTCCCATCGATTCAGCTGAAGAGCCAAAGCCAAAGATAACCTCCCACTCATCATGCACCTTTGCTCGCTATATTGGCCTTTGGCATCTCAGCCGTGCATCCTAAAGGACGGCTATAGTCCGAGATCAGGCTGTAATGAAGGACGTTAGCAACGAATTTTTGTAGGTGGCAGGGATATTTTCAACACAACATTATGACTTACCTATAAAATGAACCCACGGATTTATGCCTAACTCAACCCTACCAAGTCCTCCACGAGTACCATTTTGTTGAATCCGATATCGCAGAGGAGAGTTCTGAGAACATTCGAAACCAAAACAATTAAAAATTGAGATCGAACATCTAAGAATTACTTGACAGCAAGACTAAGAACTACCCAATGGAAGCTGAAAGCTATCGTAAAGCTATACAAACACATACTCTAAGAATTTTACTTCAAAAAATTTTTATTTTTTTTATTTTTACGTAAATTCTTGGTGACACTTGGTTACCGTTCACACAGCTCCGCGCTCCGGTAACCGAAATGGTTAGCTTTCCGAGGTGTGTTCCGAGGTGTGGTTCGTATAGATAGATACCCCGCACAGCTAGACGGGATCCTTACGGGAACAGGAAAAGACTGTCAAATAAAACGTGGTTATATAATGTACCCACAAATTGCCCAGTGGTAGTCTCGTTTCCAGCCTGCCTTTCGCTGGCCCACAGCCAGTGGTAACTTTGGGAGCGATGTATGAGACGGGAGCTAGCCTTTGATTTTTTTTTTTTTTTGCCGCTTGAAGTGACGAACTGCAGATAAAACTCTAAACCCAATCCAATTAAAATCACTGTCCCCAACGGTGCAGCGCAATGACTCTCAAAACATATGAAACGCCCGATCGTCTGACTTGAGAACTTGCTGTACGGATATTTTGAATCACCCTTGTCGAAATGGGTCCGAGCATATTAACAACATTTTGATTGCCATGTATGAAGGTCCGTATCAGCCATTAACAGTTCTAGACCTCCATGAAGCCAGTGCGACATTTGTGCTGCGCGGCTGGTTTACAAGAAAAAGTGCAAACCTCTTCATATATAATCTAACAAATGCTCAGCCAATAACAAAGAGGTTTTGAATTTTCCCAGCCCTTCTTTTCCGGTATTTTTTTTTTTTTTTTCTGTCCTAGTGACATATCGTATCTTCGGTGATATCCGAGTGATACGGTTTTTAGATGCCTTCAATATTCCTGATGTCTGTCTGTCATGACTGTCACAATCATTGCTGCAGGGTGAATACGAGACCAGCTGTCACACTAGTCGCGTTCAAAAGACAAGTACCCTACATTTTTTGGGAGCATATGCCCGACTGAGAGTGTTCCAACTGGAACGCACGTATACGCCCATAAAATAGAGACGAGCTGGGCCATTTTGAAGTATGCAAAAAAGGTCGTTTTATTTTAGAAAGTTCTATCATATTAGGGCGCCAAATACAGAAATATATAAAACCAAGTTCTCTAGTTCAACCAGGCTCAGATAGCTAGCTTTAATAGTACACTAGGGTATCAAAAGAGAGACCAGCTTAGTTGACAAAGGAATCGAAGGTGATCTCGATTGAGAACCCAACAACGCGCAACGGCGCGAGACCAGTTAATACTGCTGCCAACGACTTGCAGCTGGATTTTTTCCAACAATTTCAACGAGAAGCTTTGTGTTGTGGGGGGGTTAACTTCCAGACGTCAGACTCGAACAAGCTAGCGCAAGCTTGCAAGGGCGTTAGGTTCCGCAGGAGAATCGTTTTTCCTAGCTTGAGAATGCAATAAAACCCGGGATTGTATAATAAACAATCAGGATGCAGAAAAAAAAAAAAAACTAAAGATTCTGCACAATAAGATGTGGGCGAGACCAGATGTGGGGATAAACATGGGGCCATGCATACGAAAGCTTAACAGCAGCAAGGGTTTGCGTTTGGCAAATGGACGGCACGGATTTCGCGGGCCTTAAAGCTTAGCCCCCAATTATATATATATATGTGTGCTTGTTTAAGAATGCAAGCGAGCCTTACTTCTTTCCCTGCTAAGTGCGCCGGTGGCACAGAGAACAATCTCAATATCAAAGCTGAATTAATCTAGCAAACTAGTACTAGTTAGGATTTGGATGCATACGAAACATCTGATCAAGACAAAGGTTGCATGGACTCTCACTATAATGTCTAATTCATGAACACATGCATGGAGGCAATGCTCCAATTACTTGTTCAGTCCATGATAAGAATTCGGCACCCCACCTCCACCGGCAATCTACCCGCCTGCCGTAATATAATGATCCCATACGGAATAGGTTCCGGAGTAGAGGTGGCAGGTGGTGCTAGTACTAAACCTGACAAACCAGGATGGCCACGCAATCATCACATGTACAGCTCATCTTCGCCGTAAAGTTGGCGATATAAATCATTTTTTACCTAATCATGGCTTGAAATGTGGGATGTATAATATTGGTCTCGTTTCCAGCCTGCCTTTCGCTGGCCGCAGGGATATATTGTGATTATGTTACATGATAGCCTCGTCGTTTTGAGCTACAATTCCTGATTCGAAAAAATCATGTTGCCGCCCCGTGAAGTTGATACCTACAGAGTACCAGGCCAAAGTCATGCCCCCTGTACATCTAAGTATTCTTGAACTTCAGAAGTACTATATACACCCCATTTAGCCAATTTAATAATTATAAACTATATATAAAAATAACCAAAATACTGCAATTTTTTTTACTCAATTAGATTAAATCCAATCTCAAGTTCACTTTTAAATTTAGAACAAAAGTACTTTGATCATTGAGAAGATCTTAAAAATACCTCTGCACCACCGGACATGAGGCATAACGTATATAACTTGCCCATCCGATAGTGTATGTTGGCTGCAGAACCATGTCGGGTATCGCCGGGTCAACTTGGTCTCGTACCCAGCTCAACTGGATTTTGTCTTAAATATTAATTGCTGTTCTCGGAATGGTGGAGTGGAGCTTTGGTTATTATTTCGGAATACCAGATACTACTAAGAGCTTTCTAATTGCAGGGGCGAGATTGGGATTGTCCGAGTCTGCTTTGTTGTTGATAAATGTGAGTGAAACTTTTTCTGCACGGCCTCGCCGAGACTGCACGGCCTCCAATTTTGATATATGTGGTTGGTTGAAAACGGTGGGAAATGCTCAACAATCTTGCTAGTTATCACAAAATTAATTACATTGTGGTGCTTATATATAAATCTTTGGATTCTAGATCTAGTACTTTATTACAAACAAATACGCTTCGTCAATATATATTCATGCAGTCATTAACTCGGAAGAAATAATAAAAAAAAAAAAACACACAAACCTAGCGTAATCGCTCAATGGATCCAGGATTCGTATCTGTGCCGCTGAAGGCTGTTTAAAATTACCATGGTCAGTACGAATTATCACACACTTGAATGAAAGCCACCTTGGATACTTACAAAGTTGGCAGTTATCACCCGCATTAAAATTAAGAATTCCTTCGACATCACAATTTCTTTGTACCGTCGTTAGCCTATTCTCACGCATTAATTAGTCAGAAATCCATGCTGTTTCTTGTGAGGATCATATTCGGGTCATCTCACGCTTGAAGAATCACCTCTCCATCCTCTGAGACAGTAAATGCGCTATTCGCTTCAAGGGCACAATTCCCCCCCAATAACGCTCCTATCGGATACTGATATTTCACGGGTCCAAAGTACCACACAGTCGTGGACGGCGCCGTGCCCGAGCTCGATGGCGTTCCAGTAGCCGTTATACCTCCCGGTATACCGCCCAAGTTGTAAGTCGCAGTGTAATCGCTCTGAACGTTCCCAGCGATCGTAGGGAAAATGACCGTCGATGCCACCAGCACCGCTCTGAGAAAGGCGCACAGCTGGATATTTCCCGCCGTGTTTGGAGCCCCGAGAGAAAACGAATGTATGCCGGTACTCAATGGAAAAGCATTCGCAACGTTGGGACCGTCCGTTGTAGCCGGCGCACTCGTGGTTTCAGATGATTTTGGGCTCGGGGTTTGGTTTGGGATACTATCAGTGCTACTTGGGGTGCTGCTGCTCGCTTGCGACCCTGGCGACCCTGCGCTCGAGCTGGCCGACGTTCCGCCCGAAGTCGTTTGCGGATTGGTAATCGACGAGGTACCTAAATTCGAAAGAGGAGAAAACCCCAAATGAGCATACAAATCCCGATCGCATCCGTTCATGCATTTCAAGGCTTCTAGGATTATTCTCTCACCACCATTGTTCTGCTCTCCGGAATTAGATTGATTGCTAGTCGAAGATGTGCCGTTCTTCGAACTCAGTGCGACTCCCAGTCCCGTGGCCAACCCTGCGATGACCAGCACAATCACAATCCCCAGGATGATAAAAAACGTCCTCCGGCGGAATCCACATATTGTCTTCTGCGGTTCGTATGCGTACCTCTCTGCGACTCCGTTGCCCATATTGTTATAATCATGATCCTCGATCCCGCCCATCGGAGGCTGAACCGGCATTGCCCTGTAGCTTGGATACCCAGACGCCATCGTGCCCGTCCTCCTAGCCTATCCTATCCCAACTTGCAAATATTCGGATTCGAAAGGTCGTAGGTTCGAATTGATCGTGAAGGGTTCGTTACCGCCGTCTCGCATGTTTAAGGGAAAACTGGGGCACGCCATCGTTTTAATAGTTTGGTTTGATCCTTCGTTCTTTTAATCCCACGAAAGGCACCGCACCTCATCCCTTGACCATCAAGGGCTTAATAGTTATCGCTAGCATCGACCAATAGTTGCGCCCCCAAGATTAACCAATGGTGGACCCTGTTTCGCCCAGTGCTTGGCTGTTTAATTAAATCCCTCCGCCACGCAACTAAGCCGAGAATCGAAGCCCCAAGCGTCCAGAACACAACTAAATGTATCTAGTAGATATATTACATATAATAGTCTTTAACGACGACATCGAATGGGATCAAACTTCAAAGCAAATATTACCCTTGGCTTTTTTTTTTTTGTTTAGTGGTTTTTGTTCTCGATATCAAATTCATTTCTAAAGCTACAACCTTTTTAGCAACAACAAGAGCTTGCGAGCTGGTCTTACCTTCTGAGTGCTTTTCTTTATCTCTAGTTATCAATTTCACGTTAATAAATAAGGCTTCCGACAATGAAAAGAATACAGGGGAATAAGTAACTCTTGATTGCGTTCTTCGTTTTCTAGAAAGAAGAGAAGAAAAAGAAGGAGCTTAAAGTGGACTAGTCATCAATGTCATGATATAATTGACAAAGACTCTCCAACGTCGTATCTTATCACATTACAATTCTCTAAGAAAATAGCTATATCTAATCAATTTTCTAAGGTTGCCGATTGATTTTATATCTCTAAGTCATGTCTCGTATAAACCTAGAGCAGCTAGCAGAACTATATCTGGTCTCGCAACGACTATATCCAAAGAAACAACACCAGCATACAGCAATAGTTACATACAGAAATATACGTACAGGTCTCAACTAAGGATAGTAGAAAGTGGCCTTGAAGTAGTCGTATACTCGTTATCCGATGCATTATAACCCCTTCCGCTCAAAACTAACCACCAAACTGTACTCATCAGCCTACTAAATCCTATGACTTCAACAGAAATTTAAAAGATTGAGAACTTATTGATTTCACAAGCATCTCCAGCCGTGATCACCAGTCTTGTTAGCTTTTAGTTGGTGCTAGACCCGTTGACATATTAATGTTAAGAATGAAATTACAAGTTTACAGGATCCTAGTTATCAAAAAAGAGAGAGAACGGAGAAGAACCATGCAATTGATTTAGAAGTTCCACTACAGGTACATGTATACAAAAATTCCTAAAAAGCCAAAAATGCA
This sequence comes from Arthrobotrys entomopaga, assembly GCA_012184315.1. Classification (NCBI taxonomy): domain Eukaryota; kingdom Fungi; phylum Ascomycota; class Orbiliomycetes; order Orbiliales; family Orbiliaceae; genus Arthrobotrys; species Arthrobotrys entomopaga. The sequence goes on from LDDX01000025.1 coordinate 244,584, forward strand.
ATCCGTCATACTGCCGTTTGAAAGTAATATTATATTCAACAAAAAAAAAAAAAAAAGATATTATCACAAAGAATTTTTTCCGAAAAGGAAAATAAAACCAGAGGGGGGATATCATCAAATCCAAATAATAACATATAAGCAGCAAATATCAAAAAAAATCAAATGCCATTGCGGGAATTTTGCAGCCAGGTGAGAAAGTGTAAATAAGCCAAGATAGTCAATATAATTTCACACAGGAGTGATCCTTCAAGTACTAAAAGTCTTTCGAAAACCATGCTTTAGATGAAAAGAAGAAAAGGAGCATGAAGAGGAAGAAAAGGAGGTAAAAAAAAAAAGTATCAGCCAGAGATATCCTGAAAAATGAAAAAAAAAAAAAAAAGAAGTCCAACACCAATGTCCAAAAAAAAAAAGTAATTCTCCACCCAAAAAGTAAAAGGAAAAAGTAACATCGAAAAAACAATATCCTGAAAGCCCCAATAATGTGACAAAGGAAAAATAGAGAATTGGGGAAATTTTCAACACAGATAACACAGAAAGAAAACGCTGGAGGCAACCATAGTACACGGATGGCTAATATTATGCTCCAGGTGGGATTCCCGTTGGCGGCGGAATAAATATTGTCGGCAAATCATTAGTCTCCCAACTCTTATCCACGCCATCCTTCTTCTTGCCATCGTCGTCCCCATCTCCGGCAGTTCCTGAAAAATATTCCCCAAGAACTCCATCCTCCTGGGGTGAAAACAGCGCAGGGGTCGAAGGATCAACTCGCGGCCTTTTGGCTGCGCTAGTCGTACTGTCAGACCCATTATTTCCTGCAGCAGAGTTAGCGGCAGCAGCGGCCGCCGTGGCTGCGAATGCACTTGCATCTGCATCATCGCCATCATCCGCGGTACCTCTAAAGGCAGCGAATTCTTCTGGTAGCCGTCTCTTAGACCCCACTCGCGAATCGTCCGCTCCAATACCATCTACAACGCTATCACCGATACTTCCTCCCTCTAGAGTAACGTCTCCGCTCCGTAAACCACTCTCACGTGTGTAAGCAGGAAACCCTGATCCTGTCGAGCTCCCGAAACCCATAGCTAGATAGTTCCCTTTCTTTCCGTCAATGCTAGGCGAGCCTCCAAGAAACCCCTTATCGACACCTTTATCTAAAATTATCGAATCAAGCGGCCCGGGGTCGTCGTCCAAGGCTTCAGAGTCCAGTGAACTTAGAGTCGACAGCTCATCGCTAAACTCAGGCGGGGATTCCATGTCATCAAGCCCTGCGCTAGGGCGCCCTCCATCACTCGTTGGGTTCTTCTTTTTCCGAGGGCGTACGTCATTCGTGCCATCCGTTTCGGGGGTATCTTTATCCTTCTGCGACCGTCGCTTGGCAGGTGGGAACCCTTCCTGTCCATTATGAATACAACGACGCTATTCATCACGTTAGTAAAGAGTTCATCACGTTAACGGTCGAAAAAGACACTTACCCTAGACCTCTTGCAGGCCTCGCAAGCAACCGGCCGGCCGTTCTTGGAGATCTGGTAGTTGACACCCCGACCAGCATCCTTGGTTGATCCTGGAACGGTGGGCTGAGCCTTCGGCGAGCCCTGCGTCGGTTTCGACGATGCTTCCAACGTCCCGACTTTCGGACCCTTCGTCAGCTCCTTCATTATCTCTGCTTCGGCTAGTGCGACCTCGTCCTTATGTTTACATGCGATCTAAAATTCCAATTAGCTTAAAAAATCTCTTTAACAGTATATGATATGAGGGCGTACCTTTTGACGACGACATTCATCACAGGCCGTCCGCTTGGGTCCGAGGATACTGTTCTTGGGGCTCGAGCTGTACGCGTATTTGTTTCTAATAGTCTCCGCCAGTCGATGATTATCAGCCAATCCCTTGTTGATTACTGCTTGCGACAGTGGTTTGCCATCAGGAGTGTAGAGCACGGTAGCGGGTTTGGTCGACCCGTTCTGCCCGATTGAAGTTCTCCTAGCATTTGACCCAGATCGCGGACGTCCTGGGCCTGGAGTGTCGGATCCTTGTCGCTTCTGCGCAGATACAGGTGTAGATTGTGTTGATGAACCGGCGGAGATCTTTCGAGTTTTTGTAGATACCGGTGTTCCCGTAACAGAGCTCGGAGACATGGCCCTCTTCCCGCTCTTATTCGCAAAACTCTTGATCTTATCGGCTGCGGCCTTCGGATCAGACGAGAATGAAACTTGACGGCTGGGAGTAACCACAATTGAAGGCGAGCTGGGCATGCTGTCTCTTAGCTTTGCTGAGGGTTTAGACTTTCTCAATCCCTCTCTTGGTGAACCACCTTTGCCCATATCCATCGATTCGCCTCTTGGTCTCTTTCCCTTCTGACCCGATTTTTTGTCAGTCGAAGTGGGACCATTGAACCCTTCACCTGGATTCCAACTCCTACGAGCCCAATAAGGCACATTGACATCCCCACGTTTCCAGGCCATCCACCGTCCAAAGAGCTGAACCGTACTTAGCGGGTCTTGAACATGCTTCGGAATACTATTTTGAACACGCTTCCTCTTCTCTTGTGTGATACCTTCGGTGATGTAGTTCATGACGATGAGTGCCGTCCGTAGCAAGTAGTCAGCGATTACAGGTAGCCCGTCAAGTTCGTAGTGAGAATAAGCCACATATGTACGCTGCATTTGTACTTCTTCTGTCGCTATCAAAAGTTCCCAATCATCGTCGTCGAACAGTTCTTCCGGCAGCGGGTCCTTTTGCAAATAATCCAACGCCGTAAACCACATCACTTTCTGGAACTGTGGATATCTAAATCTGGTGGCTACGTTCGTACTCTTTTCTATCTCTGCGATCCTGATTTGTCGATCAAGGGATAGTCTCGTTAGAAAGTTACCACCAATTACTAGAGCGTCTTCAGGTGTTAGAACAGCATGTATCCAACCGGAAGGAATGAGCATCGTATCTCCAGCTTGGAGATCGACCCGACGAACGAATTGTTCACCGTTGTCATTGTCGTTCGATAATAGACTTGGAAACCAAGTGGAATTCTGATCAGGCATCATGCTCCATGCCTCGTATTTGGCAAGATTGTGCTTCGTTGGAGGCACGAAAAAGAAGGTCTTTTTGCCCGAGATAACGTGATAAAAGACTGAAGAGCCTCCAAAGTCGATGTGGAAGTCGGTGTATGATCCCGATACGCCCATCAGACAGTACAGCTGAACTTTTGGGAAGGTGCTTCGCATATCTTCAGGCCATACCTGATCCGCCAGATCCAATGCCTCAACGATCGCAGGTCTTCGTACCGCCTCTGCTAATCTGGTATGCGAGAACTCTTGGCTGATTACATTCTTGACACGATCTTTCTGAGGCGTTTCAAAATAATCGACCCAGTCAAGGAAAGTCCAAGCTTTTTTATCCTGAGACTGTGATAAGACATCCAACACCTCAACCTTTTCATCGAAACCAATGTATTCTGCAACCCGTCGAACGGTCAAGTCCGCCGGAATCACCATACCCAGAGCATCGGCATCATTATTCGGACGCCGAGATACGGTGACTTGATCGGATGTAGCGACCCGAATGGCACTCCGAGATTTCGGAGTCGCATCCTTCTTGTCCTTTTTGAATAGCGCAGGGAATTTTTCGACTTTTGAGACCTTTTCAACATCAATCGTGCCGTCTTCTCGAATTCCATTAGTAAGTAAGTGTATCTCCCTCAGGGAATGTGGTTTCGGGTTAGAGGCAGCTGGAATGACTATTGGTTGTCTGAAACCTTGCCCTTGTTCGACGAAATCAACGTCAAGCAATTCAGGGACGATTCTCGGAAAGTCATCGGGAGCAAATTGCATTTGACTAATCGGCTCTACATATGGATGCTGTGTTGAGTCGCCCGAGGCTTTAAAGGGAGCTCGTGATCCTTCGTTGAGGGAAACATAGTCGATTGCTGTATGAGCTCGAGATGATTTTCGTCGATCTAAAAGTTATTAGCAATTTGTAGCTCGGTATTTTTTTTCTTTCTTTCTTTCTTTCCTTCTTTCCTTTTTTGAAACTTACAAGTAGACGGCCCTAATCGCGGGACGCAATTTGAACAATGATATTTATCCAAATCATTGACCTCCTTTTCTGAGACGTTCACACAAACGTTGTGATACCATTTCTTGCACCCGTCACACTGGATCCAGAGAGTCGGAACGATGTGAGATCGTGGGCCAGTTTTAACGAGCGGAACTGCCCGTCTACAGAACGCGCAACAATCCACCTGCGTATCGTCTTCCTCAGCTGGCTCGGGAACCTTTTTCGTCGCCGGCGTGGACGATTTAGGGACATCAGTCATTGTTACATCTTCATCCATGCTAAGAGAAATATCCAATGGGTTGATGCCTCCAGATAATAAAGGCAAATGACTGTCACCAATGAAGATATCAGAGGGGTTTTTGGTGCTAATATCCAAGAACTCGCTAGAGCCGTCATTTTGTGGGAATGCCGTGTCTGTGATGGACTCGACCGATAGACTCGAAGATGTTACTGGCGCTAATAGATCGTCCATGGCACTAGTTTTGGCGGTATCAATCGTGTCCAGTGACATCGCGACACCCATGTTCGGCACTAAGCCATTCTGGTGCTTGGTGGCCTGTTTTTCGATTTTGGCAGTTTCCGTTGAACGACCGGTCTCTGTAGTTTTCTTTGTCTCAGCGGATGAGGTCTCTTTTTCTGCACTCTTATCGGTTCCTGTTATCGGTGGAGCGAGTTTTGGATTGTGATCGTTAGGTTTCGATGTGCCGGCTACCTCAGCACTACGGCCAGACACTGCCTCAGGTTCTTGCGAGGCTACCGTTGAGATGTTAAACTGTACCTCGGAGGCAACAGCCGAATCCGTTAGCGTCGGATCGTCGAGCTGATCTACGATTGGATTCGCAGGGACGGTTGAGGTCACCTTTCTAGCCGTGCTGGGGGGGTCGACTTGACCAACATCCTCCGTCGTAGCCTCTATCGATGTGGTGACGACTGTGATTATAAAACATCAGTAATGCATACTTCTCTCGTCACTTCGTATCTCCCAATAATGTTGATTTCTTACCAGCTTCGCCGTTGCTTTCGTTTGGTGTCTCGCCTAGTATTAGATCAGCAAAAGCTCTCGTCCATTGGTACAAAAGTCGTTACGTCCGAGTCGCATACCATCTCCTTTCTCCGAGATATATCGTGGAGCCTCGAAAAAGTGTACCAGGTCTCTGGCTGCCTCCAGATCTTCTGCTCTAATCTTGTCGTCCGTCGGCTTGGGGGTCGGTAACCCGGCCTCTGACAGGCCCGAGTCCTCTTCGACCTTCAAATTCGGTGTTGTCTCGCTGGCCGAGGCGTCTTCAGGTTCCGGAGCAGGGGTGTGAGGCTTTTTTATAACTCTCGAGAGCTGCTCGAAGAGTTTCTGGCCTAGAACGTCAGCATCGACGGCAGAACTCGCGCCTTCTTCACCCAACAAGGATTCGACCAATTCGATACCGGACTCATCTCTGGAGTCCGATGAGGGTAATTTGTCAGGTGTGTGCTCTTTCCGTCTACCTGAGGACCGTGAAGGAGCTTTTTCAGGACCGGTGGCAGACAGCGATTTTCGAGTTCTCTCGGATGTACGGGTGGGTCTTTCGGTTTTTTTAGATCGCGTGTTTGAGGACATTATGGACGTGATATCGAATGACTCCAGGAGGGAGTAAACGAGGGGTGGATTGGGTGTGGTTTTTGGATAGGGTGGTGGTTCTACGATCAGATGTGATCGCGATTAGGTGGCTGCACGAGCATTCCTGGCCTCGAAAACGCAACTCTGCTGCCAATATGGAGGGTTTCGATTTGGATAAGTTGACAGACAGACCTAAGCCACGTCGAAAGGTACGGTGTAGCAGGACTATGAGACTCGAGTATGTTTGTGAGTTTTCGGGTTTTATGTTAGCAAAAAGGTGAGGTTGATTGATAGAGAGAGAGAGGGAGGGAGGGAAAGAGGGCTGGTTATTGCTTGACGTCGGCGTGACGGCTGGGACCCGCTATTTGTCTGCTATGACCGCCACCAACTGGAAAGGTGCTGACACGTCGATTGGAAGCGTGGAAGCAGACCAAACAAGAGGAAAGCAAGAAGAGAGATAAAGCAAGAGTAGAGCGACTCTAGAGCAGCTATTGCGACCGAGGTCGAAGCCGAAAAGCAGTGTCAAAAGTGAGAAAAACGGCGAGCGTGGAGGGACGAATGCTGGTGGTTGGTTGAGAGGGATGGATTGATGGAACTTGATGGCCCGTTGCAATTGGCTCGCGAGAGGATTGGAAGGGAAAGGAAGGACGAGAAGCGGCGGCCGAAAACAACACAACACATCGAGCCCACTCTGTTTGTCCGTTTGTTTGTTTGTTTGTTTGCTTTGCTTTTGCTTGGTGGCATGATGATGATTGATGGCTGACAGCTCTAAATACGGTAACATCAAATCTGGCAAACATTTATCTCTGCAACACGACAACACGACATACTCTCTCCTCCATTATCTCCTCGCTATCTACTTGAGTACTCAAGTACTTGAGTACTTTAGCAGCGCATGCTCTATCATATATTATATATGTAGAGTCTATAGGATGCTGTCACCAGCAGAAATTCTATTTCTGTTTCGGATCAAACCGGATCAATAATATGTAAACATATTAAGAACATCTTGCATTTTAAAAATTTTGTCATGGGCACCAACCATCCATCTTTGCACGAGGACAGGTTCATCCACAAGCTTGCAAGGTGGAGCTAGCTGTAGGTCAAAAAAGGCTCAGCAAATCCAATTGCAAAGCGCCACCCTAAGTACTTGAGTAAGTAAGAAGCCAAAGATAGTTATCAAAAAGGTAGTAAAGTTGCCTTTTGGTCATTCTTTTTAGAATAAAAATCATCAAATCAATCGCTGGCAAGATGAAGGGAACAAAAATGATACAGTCCATGCAGTGCAATTCCCCGTTATAAGTTATCCCAAGAATAATATCTCCCCGCCTGGGTAAAGCAATATTCCAAACAAAACCCACCCAGTTAAATAAGAAGAATAATGAATGAACTAGAAATCAGGAAAAGATGCTATGATGCATGATGAATAGATAAAATGAAATAAAAATCGTCCCGTCGTAAGTTTTTTTGATAAGAACCCAGAAACCCATTCTAAAATTCCCATACTCCTAAAAAAATAATTCTTTTCCATATCTGTCCGGCGTCGCCTATCAATAATACTCGTCGTCGCTTTCTTCTGCGGGTTCCTCGAACCCAAACTTGCACCCAGGGCACTCTGCATCTTTCAGCCCACACATCTCCCTGTACCTCCCTACAACAATCTTACCGCACTTGCAATCGTCCACGCTTTCCTCGTAGCTATGCTTCGGTATCCTCGAGCACGCCTCGTAGGCCATCTCTTTTATATGAGTGTGCGGGTAACCTTTCGATGCTAACGCCGAAGGTCTCGACGGATCCAAGGGCGGCGAAGAATTGGAGGCCGGTGGAGAGTTGGAGGAAACGGACGAGCTCGTGCTGGTTTTACGCTTACGGAAAGCGAATTTGATTGATCGAAAGCCCGAGGTTGGGGAACTCGTCGAAACTTCTGAACTCATCTTGTGATTTTTTTGATTTTTATTTTCGTGTCTTAATATCTTCTTTCGTCGCGAAAGATATTTATATATATATAATTATTATTCACGTGTGATATGGCAGCCAGTGCAATCGCTCTTTGGAATATGAATGTGAACGCGAATGTGGAGGATATTCCGAGATACTCGAATTGGTCGTGTTTTGTGTTGTTCGTCAACCGTTCCAATTTTTAATTCTTGTTGAACGTAATTGTCTCGTAACGTAAAGGCGTAGGCCAGCTAAGGAAATGTTAGCGAAAACGTGGACCCTGACCAAAGAGAAAAAAACAATCAACGGAACACTTACGTCAAAAGGTTGTACTTATTTGCTAATGAGATGGAGATGTCGTGATTGATATATGCTTCCAGAAGGGAGGTTTAGAAAAGAGAGATGCGAGAGGTGTGTATTTAAAATATACAAGGGGGTGGCTGTTAGCTCTATAACGTAACAACCTCTCCGGCAGATGATCGGTCCTCAGGGCAAAAGAAAAGAGAAAGAAAAAAAAAAAAAAAATGTTGGTGATGACTTCCAAAACTAGTAGGCTGGCGAACGAACTAGCACGCGTCGATATGATGAAATTCTGGAAATCTCCCTCGAACGAGAGCAAAATGGAACAAAGTCGGAAAATCGAAGAGAAGAGACAACCGGGTGTGACGATTAATATCGGTTTGGGGGGATAATACCTTCCTTCCAACCCCTCCCTCTTTATATATATATATATATATATACTTAAGTATATTTTAATTTCAGCATACCAAGCGCAAGCAGCTCTAATCTACCAAAGACAAATGGAAACTCGTTTACCTTCACTCCCTCTTTTCTGAAACTTGTCATTGTGTGTATCGAACTATGTAAGCTAAGGGTCTTGGTTGATAGACAAAGAAAAGAGCCCACGAGGGCTGGACAGTGCTGGGCCTCCAATAGGGAGCCAATAACCAATATAGCGCAATGTAACTCGGGGTCATCGCCGCTTGGCGCATGCATGGGCCCACCCAACCTTTGTGCCTCGAGGAGCATGCTAGTTAGCATCCGAGCTTGCGCAGCCTCGTAACTAAAAAAGAAAAGAAATGCAAAGAACGAATATTCGAATAGCTAGACATAATCATTTTAAGCTCCTTTTTTTTGTTCCGAGCGAAGCGAACGAAAAACTACAGATCATTCCATACCATAGACCATGACTGCAGTACCAGTACTGGGGGAGGCCGTTGTTCTCGCAAATCTGTCCGCCCCCAATCCGCATGCCGCAGCTCCGTCGACTCGACTCTCGAGCTCTGACATGTACAGGTGAATATGCAAAGGCGTGGGGTCGGATTTACAATATGCCGGTAACACCCTCGTTTTGGCATATCCACCCTGTTTTGGGCACCCTGCTTATCAACATCATCATGCTCCTTAACAAGACGGGGTCGTTGAAAACCATAATGTTGAGGCCCTGGCTATGTCATATCATGCTATTTCACATGAGAACGGATGACTTGACGAAAATGATTGAGAATGCCCTGTCCGAACCAACGACCCAGCACCCGTTCTTCTCGTGCAGAGCTCTAATAGCTTAGGGCTGATCCACCGTTCTTTCTTTTTCAGCCGTTCCCTTCCGACAAGGACACCAGTCCGTCCTCGCGTCGCAACGAACCTTAAAACTATTGAGATCCAGACCGCCTAAAAATTATCCAAACAACCATTGCATACAGGCACATATCGGCCTCAACGATTCTCCTGCTTTACATGTGCGTGTAGCTCCCTTTCAATCAGTCATTTTCCTAGCTTGGAGGCTATTATTTTGCATGCAGACCATCGGATATAAAAAAACGCCATTGATATGCAGGGAGCCACGAAGTATCACAAGAAATAATTGAACATGCATGCATGCATGGGTGACTTTTTGCAAAAATCTCAGGGACCAGACTTTGCATCTGAAGGAAGACAGACTCCTGTGGACATGACATGGACCAGCTCAAAGAATCCCTTACAGCGGGAAAGGATAAGTAAGCCAGATATATGCCTTCTTATCTGTGAAGAATCCCAAGTTGGCATCTCCTTTCGTAGAATCACCAAACTCTCAAACGAAAACCAGCTTCATCAAAATCGAAGACAAGGTTCAAATACGAATTGCAATGTATATTGCGAAAAACTCGAAAAGCAATTGCCATGTCGTGAAAGCCATTCCTTCGTACATACCTTCCTTATCCTTGATCATAACCACTACGGAAGATAAAATAGTTCCCCGGTCGAGTAGAATGCCGCTACAAGAAATACCAAGAGCAAGCGTCTAATAAGCGCCAAGAAACACCATGAAATTGTCAGCCAATACGGAGTAACTCATCGCCACAGATCAACTAGGCACATTCCAAAAGAAACTGCGAACGGCTGTGTGAAAGATAAGAGATTTCTTTTTCATCATCATCATGGATGTTCCTAGCATAACCCTTTGCTTTTGCAGCACTTTCGCCATGTCGAATCGCATATATACTTAGGTATACTAGTATTAAATTTGATTTGTGATATATGATACCGTATTCAGATGCTTTTCTGTGCCAAAAAATTTTCGTAATTGGGTTCAAATTGGCAAAAAGGCGGCTTCCAATCTATATCCCGAAAGACATAGCCTGGGCCGTTGGTTCCCAGAAATACTTCAGCCCTACAGACAGCACCGCCTGGAATCCCCAAAATAGGTGCCCGCAGTGTCCGTGAACAACGCAACAACATGCAACATCTTTTTTTTTTTTTTTTTTGAAATTTAGGAGTTAACGGCAGATTCCTTCCCTTACCCCTCCAAGTGATCGAGCTACCAAATTGTCGCGAAAGTACCGTAGATGTATTTCCCCAAATTACCATTCAAGTGTTGAATAAAAAAAAAGAAAAGAAAAGAAAATAGGGGAGGGATACCATATTATAAAGTCGCTTCCAAACGAAACTTCGACGATTTGGATGTATGTACAGATACCAAACTAACCATTTATTTCCAGCCCACACGTGCACATTTCGCATTGGCTTTTAAACCCAGGGACAATAGAGCTATAACTCTGATCCCACGTTTCTCCAGACCATCTGATCCCGTATATTTCTTTTCGCGGACCAATTAATGGTCAATATTGAACTTTGCGGCTCGGCTCGGTTACAACTTTTCTATTATAAACCTCCCCCTCCAAAAAATATGCGACATGCAAATGCAAAAGGTCACCAGCTTGCAGAATTGGCAAAGTCTCGGTCTTCATGAAAGCCTAGATTCAAAGCTCAACGTGAGATCTCTTCCAAAAGCTCGGCTCGTGCGGTGTAACTCGAAAAACAAAAATCACCTAGCCAAGACTACATGCACTGTACTGGACACGGTAATTGGGAAGAAAATTGTCTCGCAAGCCAGATACCATCGGAAGAAAACAAAAGGTTCAAATTTGCTAGATTCGAGGCTACAAATTCGCTCGCCCTGTGTAACCTAGGCACATGCTATATACGTATACATTGCCACCACACAACTTTCCAAGTGCTCTATGGCGTGCTGTGATACGATAAAGCAATTCAAAACCAAGGGCTTAGAAATAAATATTTGAATGTGCATGCCGCGTCCGGCGGGAGGTTCTTGGGTTCAACCGAGAACTTTTGTCCGTTGCCACCCGTCTATTAATTCCACTACTTGACCGGTTTTTCTTCATATCTTGATATCACTCTCACTCCCGAGGAGATACTTCGATAGTTATCAATAATGTATCGTTTTCATATTTCATGTGTGACAAAGGTTCTATAGATACAATATATATACAAAGATATGTACGCCAAGATACGATCTGCTGACTTTATAGTTAGAAGGATTCGTTACTTTACGGAGAAGTGTATTTATTTTAACCATACGGCTATATTGCTCTAGACTGCAGAGATGTATCGATAGTATCTGAACTAAGCAGTAGATGTCATTCTGTCAAATTTTTTAATTTTATTTCATGAATTCAAGTACCCCTGCCCTCAATTAATCAATGCTCGGACGGACGGTGCGGTTCTTGAACGTACCGTACTATACTATTCAGTTCAAATGATGTAGTTGCACACGTAAATACGTCGAATAAACAGCCTTTTAGTGATCCGAGGCCATGTATGTTGATTTATATCAAACTGATATCTAAATGAATTGGCAAACGCGTGAAGGCTAGCTGTTCAACAAATAATGTATATAATATCTCAAACTAGAATATATCCATAGTCGACTGTCTTGATTCACGAGCTATGAGCAAAGGACTACGAATTACTCGACTAGTCATTTTTATGAGACATAGATACCAGCCGTCGTATACTGTAAGTATTTAAAGTTATATTAGTTTTTAAAAACTAAATTTATCATCAGTTGTTATGATATCAGTGGTATACAGCAAATGAGCCTTAAAATAGAGGTAAAATACATGTTTATATACTACAGACAAAAAAACTCCCTTGGAGTAAAAAAAATCTTGGTTTTTAACCGCATCGCACGCGTTTTGATTACTTGGTGATACTGAAATCATAGGTTGCATAATTAACGGCCGGGCCGGTCGCTGGAGTGTAAATCTGAAAGTCCTCCTGACCCCATTCGGGATGATTGATCCCATCAATCCACTGTTGTGTCTCAATTACAGCCTATCGACAATACGAGAAATCAAATGTTAACAATCTAAAACTCCTTCTTTTAAAAGAGATAATACATCCTCGAGAAAAATAGATTGTAGACTTACACAGCCGTATTTCTGAACATATTCCTTCTTTCTTCCGTGTTGCTGGCTCTTCTTCAAAGGTACGCTTCCATCCTGGCCCACGCAAGAATAAAACTGCAGACTCTGTTGGTTGGTCCGAATGTCCAATTGGATACCGGTGATAGGACTCGACAGGGAAAGCACGACCAAATTGGAATCTTCCTTGGCAGCAGACCTCGGTCGATCGAGAATGAACGCATTGTCGTAACCGGTACAATTGAATCCACAAGAGTGGGCCTTCATTATATCCTTACCGACGGTCTTGGGCTTCGTGAAATCGTACGGGGTTCCATCAACCGCCTTGAGCTCCCCTGTTGGGATCAGAATGTTGTCAATGGCTTCTATTCTTTTCGAATAGGGCATGTGAAGGACGTGGTTTGTGATCTTTGAGCCAGCGGCGCCTTGAGTGAACGCGTTTAGGTTCCAGTAGACGTGAGAGGCGAGCATTATCGGGGTCGGTACGTCCAGGGCTAGCGATACGAGTGTGATTGTCATACGATTTTCGGAAACGGCGTAGGTTGCGTGGTTCAGCTTGACATCGTTTCAACGTAGGAAAATGTTAATATTTTACTCCCTTTCGACATCAAAGCGATCTCTGATCAGATCAATTTAATATTTGCACGGATTTCAACTTACGACGGTTCCAGGGAATCCCTCATACCCAGGGTCTAGGAATGTAAATGTGATTGATGATGTATTTTGGGCGGTAACCGTCCAGTTGCGCTATATTGATAACAAGGATACGGTATTAGCTAGCCAATCTCTAGAGCCCTTGAATCTGATGAATGGTGCTATTGATAACTCACCTTATCATAGCCAACAAGACCTCCATGGAGAGGATTCAACCCATTGTGTTCGTTCTCGACAATATGTGATGTCTGGCCGTCAATTGTGAAGGTGCCATTCTTGATACGATTGGCATAACGTCTAAATGTTTTATATTTTAATATTTTAACTTTTAAGGAATTCCAATCTAATTTTTAAAAGGATTTGATATCGCGTACGTACCCTACAATTGGACCAAAGTAATTGGTGTCACCATAATAATCCTTGGTATTATCGTATCCGACTATGACGTCCTGCATGGCACCGTGCTTATCCTTCACGTAGAGATTTGTTATCCGTGCTCCATATTCGATGAAGCAGACTTCGATGCCCTTGGCTTTGATGGTGTATTTTTGCCACGGATCCGCGGAGACAAGACTGCAGGCGGCAGCTACGAGGAGGTAGAGCGAAAGCAACATTTTTTTCTCAACAATTGTGTAACTTTTATAGAAGAACAATTGCTTTCCGGGTTGCAATATTGGCGAGGTATATACGTAGAACGAGAGCACAATATACGAGACCCGACACAGAAAAATGAGTGCTTCTGAAGAGACCCTTTTCTTTTTGGAGACCAGAATCTCCTCTTTTTAAATACCCAACCAGCTGGTCTCGTATACCCCAGACCATCGCAGGACTACCCTCTCCGCGACATCTGGGTAACCTGGGTACGAGACCATATATAATCGGCTAAATAATGTAATAATATATATGACGATATAAGCCAATTGTCGGTAAGCTTGACCAAGCTTTCAGTCCCGAAATTCCGTACCTCTAAGATGAAGCCTTAATCTTCTCCATACGTATATACGGATTTTGCGCAACTTGATTGATCATGATTCCCCAGCGTAACCAGGTAAACGTTCAACTGGATTGTTGGAAAAAAGTGCGACTTGAGCTTGCTCGATTTGGGAGGGTTGCTTAGCTTCAATCGTTCGCTTGTTCTGCGCTTGGCTTTCGGATCGGACCTTGGAAAGTGACACCAGCACGCACCCAGAGCTATGTAATGTAGTGCAGCCAACAGGCTAATTTGTTTTACCCGTTCATTTACAGGTATACACCCATGGTCAAGACAGCGGGCAAACCATGGATCGACCCCGTTATCACTTTAAACTTCAAAAAGTCGGTAGACATGATCGGGAATGATCCTTTTTGAAGCCTGTGGGGACTCATAGCTGACGGATTATTTATTCCCGTATGCAATATTGCGGGGTGGGTGAGCGGCCAGGGACCTCAAAGAAATCCCGCATTCGCCGGAATATCCTAGGCCGAAGTATAAGTAGCAACCCAATTGATCCATTAATTGATCAAGGCTTTACTTTGCAACTTTGGTCTAAGAGCTTTGGCGATTGTTAGTGGGATCCGGGTGGCTTTTTCGGATCCAGAGTTTAAGTACCTACACGATTTCCACTGATAAAAATAGTGTGATCTGGTGTGTGGTGGCTGTAAGAATCTGTACTTCGATGCTCTCAGAGCTGGAATGAATATCAAATTATCAGAACGGGACTCGAAAAGTAGATGAACTTTGAAAGTTTTAAAATAAAAGCTAAGATGTTTAGAAATAACTGCCAAATGCTGAATATATATCGAATACAAGATTTGTTACTCGTTCAAATGTTTTATGGCGTTGCTTATTTCCAAGCCCGCCAACAAGCGAACCAGTCGCAAAAAACTTCACCTCAACTTTAAACCCCGCCGCGACACAAACATAAAATATATAAAATATATAAAATACCCCGCGATATAAAAGAAACAATGGACACCCTCTCCGAACCCGCCCAGCTCCTCCTCCTTGCTGCACAAGATCTCAACCTCCCCACTCTCCGCTCAATTCTCAGATCTCAATCTCCAAACGTCCAAGACCCGTCAACGTTACGTACACCCCTCCACATCGCCATCCTCGCCTGCGAAGGTCAAAACCAATCCCACGCGAACGGCAGCACCTCCAATGGCATCACCACCACCACCACCTCGGACCAAAATAATAACGGTACCTCGAGTATAACGGACGAACTCTCCCTCCCTCCCCTCACCAAGGCCGAAAAAACTCTATCATTGTTACTACAAAACGGCGCGATATGGAATTCACTAGATGTAAACAACGAGACACCAGGTTGTATCGCACACCGTCTCAAACTCGACTCGCTATACGGCATCATGGTCGATGCTGGTGTCCGTGCGGAGTTATTATTCGGTAGTTTAGGAGATTACATGACCCTTGGTGATAACGACTCCGACGACGAAGAAGACCAAGAGGGTGAAGAAGTGATGGATACAGATGAGGTGGTTGATATAACCGATGTAAAGAATGATAAAGGGTTAGAAGATGGAGAAGAAGAAGCGCCAGAGTTGATATCTACTGAACGAACACCGTTAGAGAAGGCGGGCGAGGAGAATATACCCGTCACCAGCGAGGAATACCTATCGTCTAACCTTGAAATTGACGATGATAGGATACTAGACGAAGACAAGTACATACTGACAATCCTTCTCCTTCTTCCCATATAAAAAATAAACAGATATATAGCTAACTAAATTTTATAAAATATATAGAAACGGCGTGATGATGTCCTGGGAAACCTCTATAATGTCCCAAACTGTCTCCCTCCTCCTCCCCCCCACATCCACCTCCACTTCTACCTCTACCGCCGGCCCGAAAATACTAAACATAGGCTACGGGATGGGTATAATCGACTCCCTCTTCCAATCCCACCACCACAAACCTTCATCGCATCATATAATAGAAGCACACCCGCAAATCCTCCAAAAACTCGCCTCTCACCCGATTTCCACCACCCCAGGCGTGGTAATACACAGCGGAAAGTGGCAAGACATCTTACCAACCTTGGTCGAGGAAGGAACGGTTACATTCGACGCTATATATTTCGATACCTTTGCCGAAGATTACTCCCAACTAAAGCTATTTTTCACAGAATATGTGATTAGTTTGCTGGAACCTAACGGACGGTTCGGGTTTTTCAACGGATTAGGCGCGGATAGACAGATAGCGTACGATGTGTATAAAAAGGTCGTGGAGATGGATCTGTTGGAGGCTGGGTTGGAGACCGAATGGCATGAAGTGGACGTGGATAGTAAAAAGATGGAGGGTGAGGGGGAGTGGAAGGGGGTTAGGAGGAAGTATTGGGATTTGGAAAAGTATTGGTTACCCGTTTGTAAATTTATCGGATGAAAAAGTTATCTCCTTTGACAGGTTTATTTGTAAATATCGGGGTATACAATATATAGATGGGATATAATATGGCCGGATGTATAGATTATTATATGATGATTCCGCTAACTAGCACAAAACACGTCGAACGCGCATATATGCAGAATAATAATATTTCAACAGAGAAGAAATTCAGTTCGATTTTTTCCGTTAAACTCGCTAAATAAAAAAGTCACAGAATATAATCAGGCGAAAATCGGTAGAAACAGCGTGAGTGAATGACTGAATCAATGCCGAAGACTAGCCAACCAAATCATCCCCACAGAGGTTCCAAAATGGATGATGTTTATGATGTATTCAAAAGTTATCGACATCTCCCAGGCTTCAACGAAAATTGTTGATTGATTGGTATTGATTCACCGTCCTCCTCTCAAAGCGAGCACCAAATGCAACGTCGCGCCTCCTTCGAGGTTATAATCCGAGGCAGCCTTATCGTCGGCCCTGCACATAAAACAAATATATTAGTTAGTATCCCACTGCATAAGCAACAAATCTTCACCTCAATCTCGTTTCTTAGAGAGAGAAGTAAAAAAAAAGAGAAGAGAGAGATCGTACATTTGTTTACCACCGAAAATCAACCGCTGTTGTGCTGGCGGGATACCCTCCTTCTCCTCGACACGCTCCTTAATCTTGAAAACCTAAAAAAACACCCGTACAAAACAGTAGTTTAGTTAGTAACCGATTCTCCTTTTATCTTAGCAAGATTCCATATATTTTTTTTCTATGCCGGCGCTTATTTTTATCGATACTGATGTTTATCGGTGGTGTGAATATGAGAGGGTATGAATGGATGGATGGATGGTGGGGGCGGGGTCATATCACGATAGCTTTGATGACGGCTATCAAACCGCCCAACCACCGAAGATATGATGACCGGACTTGATAGAGCGAGGAATATATCGTGGGAATAGGGGACCGGGGTATCGTACTTTATAATCTGGCTCGATATCGAGCTCGATTTCTTTGCCGGTGAGGGTTCGAACTCTGTCAGTTGTTCCAAGACTGCGTTAGTCATCTTCATCAAACACCGGGATAGCTAGTTAAGCTACAGCTTGCCACACAACGAAACGAGAAAACACTAGAGGAATGGAAAGAAAGAAAGACGCTTACTTGATTAACATGATGTCTTTGTGGGAGACGATGTTACTGTATGAAATGAAATGGAAAGCGTATGTAGAGCTCGAAGAGATGAACAAAAAGGTGGTGGTGGTTGAGAGATATGAATGAGATGCTGCAGAGGACGTGGGAGAGGTTGGTGGAAGGAAGAGCTCGCCCAGTTCAAGTTTAAAAAGCGCAATGACACAAACAACACCAAAAAGTGCGTTAATGGCAGGCACAGCTACAGGCAGTGTACAGGCAAAGGCAAGGATCCATCCATCCATCCATGCCATTTCAAAAATTAGTTACAACATCATATTCATGCTGACATGATGATATATATGCCATATCGCACAGTCTTGCTCGAGTGAATAGGTGAGTAAGAGGTATATATATACAAGTAGTGTCTATCCAACTATTTTACATTGCTTTGTACTACATTTCATTCATACTCATGTCGAGGTGGTGGGTTCCTTGGCGGGTTCCTTGTCAGCTTCGGTAGCGTCGACCGGTGTCTTCTCGGATACGATTTCGGATTCAACGGTTTCCTCTGAAGCAATCTTGGGCTCCGTACTTTCTTCAGGAGTTGCAGCTTCAGATAATAGCGCCGACTCTGCATTGACTTCCGGAGAAACAATGGTTTCTTCAGAGATATCATTTTGAGATATTGCGTCTTCGGCGACTGCTGCCGACTCTGAATTCGCCTCTGAGGCAATAATGCTTTCATTTTGAACCACCTCAGATGCAACCTGCTCCTCTTTCTCAGCTTCTGCGGCAGGGATCTCGGATTCAACAGCTTCTGCGATCGGAGCGGAAGCCTCAGAGGTAGAAACTTCGATCGGAGCCGGCGCCTCAGATGTAGCTATAGAGGTTTCGATCGGAGCTGACGGTTCAACCATCGTGGAACCCTCAGCATTAACTTCAGACTGCATCCCACCCTTCGTCCCACGCCCGCCACTACCCACCAACAGCCATCTAACATTCATCACTTCCTCTTCCCAATCGCGCCCTTGTAAACCCTCCACCTTCTTCATCGCCGCCTTCGCTTTCGTCTCTCGTCTCACAGACCCGTGCGTGACGCCCTTGGCCCCCAAGTGACTCGCCTTGAAATCCGGTCCCCGTTCCGCCAAAAACAACAATCTGTTGATACTCAACCAATTCTCAAACCGAAGTTGGTTGATGGTATACCCCGTCACGCTCCTCTCGTTGCCCCACGCGCCCTCAGTCTGCAATGACAATGCCCGCTGTATTCCCGCCAGATCAGATTTGGGGTCGTGCGTCGCCGTCATGAACGGATTCCGTGGCATGTTGTTTTGAAAATGGTCGTACACACTCTTCAACTCTCTGGCATCTTCTTCCGTCATTTCGGGGATACCGAGGAGCCCCAAATCCATGTCTAACGTTGAAAAGTCGTACGCGACAGGGCTCTTGATAACAGTTTCCATGGAATCTAACACGCGGTCGTATTTTTCGGCCTCGGCCTTGAGAGCCTCGTAATCCGTTTGTGGGATTTTTTGTGCAGAGTTTTGAACGGGGGAGTCGACGACGGTGGGTGCGGCGGTTGCGATTGAATCTTTCCCCTCGGTCACAGCTTCGTGCAACAGTTCCGCTTCCTCTCGTTTGATCTTTTGGAGTCTTCCCTCGCATCGAACTAACTCCTGACGGATATCTTTGATCAAAGCTTTATCGAACTCGTGTTCGAAGGTTTGTAGCTGTTCGAGAACGTAGGCTTTCAAATCAGCTTGAAAACACGCTCTGATGAGACTTTTCCACGATATCAATTCGTGCGCTCGGTCTTCCAACCCTCCGATCCACGTTCTACCATTAGTAACACCCTTCCTGTTCTTCAAAAATGTTCGTCTCCATAGCGTCAACGACTGCCATGCCTTCTTGACACCATCCTGGTCAGCCAGGCTCCCATACGCGCTCAAGATGACCCTCCAAGGTCCTTCCTCCATATGACCTCGGCCGGATCTGACCAGCGAGTCCACCTCCCTGATGGCACCGGCAACGATAGGCCTCAAATGTCGCCTCGCAGCCTGACTGATGATGTTACAGTAGGTGCTCACATCCGGCTCCACGCTTATAGCTCTAAAAATCTCGATAACTCGTCTGATAGTCCCAAACATCGGGTTGACGGCAATTTGATACTCCTCCATCTTTCTTTCCCACTCTACCCACGCTTCCCTCTCTGCTATCTCTTCCTCCGTCGAGACCGCACCGGTACCGCCCTCCAACTCCTGCTTCACCAAGTTGTGTAAAGGAGCCGGCGGCTCAGGCGCCTCCGGTAGCCTTCCCAGAAGACCGTAAATAATCTTCCCCATAACCTCCATCGACACCCGACCCCCAACTGCCAACTGCGCTAGCGTGAGCTGTAATACACCGCCGATATCATTCGTCGCTTTCCACCAGTTCGTCGTAACCCAAACCAGCGCCTTTACACTCAGTTTCGTACCAGCTCTGCAAGCCATCAGATATACCAGATACCCCTCCCGTATGGGTCTGTTGAATATAAACATTTCATAAACCCGCGAGGGAACCTGCGTGGGATGTAATCTCGCACAGAGATCAAAGGACTCGTAGGCTTTCTTCCAATCTTGGGCGAGGAGTCTGGCGCTAATGATACCCTGCACGAGCATCAACCTCGTCGCTCGTGGTTGCATTCCACCACCCGCATCTTCCACCTTTGCAAACTTTTCCAGAGCGATAGCGTACAAATTTTCGAGTTCTTGGATGGGAGCGCCTTGATAGGCTAAGAACTCGATGACAGCGCCGAATACCCGTGCATCGAGGTACTCCAGACCTTGATTCCGCAGCCAATTCCAGTATTCATTTCCGGCGGTGAATTCTTCGGCTTCTTTAAAAGTGGAGAGGATGTGAACGTGTGCGAGGTAGTGAGACGGTAAGTGACCGGCTTTGATGTGATCGATGGTGGTTTTGAGGTAGTTTATTACCGTCCTTTTTTCTAATCTTTTGGACCGGTAGGCTTGATGGATGGCTTGGGCTAGATTATGGGTGTCGTTGGGGGAGAGGACTTCGAGTTCGATGAGGTTTTCGAGGGATTGCATTGCATGAGAGAGGTTTCCGGCTGTGACATCGGAACGGAAAAGAAACAACTATATTTTATAATAATAATTAGCGTTAGATATTATAATATTAATAGTATAAGATTATAGCATAGATGATATGAGGGTATTTTTGTACCTCTGGAGCGTAGACATCCCTCAATTCACCAGGCGATAGTTGGGGAGCACCGATGGATTGACCCTTCCGGCCGGCTTCGATCAATCGTTGCCGTTTACCGGGACGTTGTTGAACTTTTGGGAAATGCTTTTTAGTCCCCCAGACTATATTCATATTTTTCTTCTGGCCATATCTGTGCGGTGGAGGTCTTTCCGATGTCGGATATACCGGTGGACCAGATGGTGATGAAGATGAAGTTACTCCCCGGGTCGATTGCAATTGAGTGTGATGGTCCGAAGCCAGGGTCTGACAACGGGCGCAGATGAGAGACGAGGAGCCATTGCTTCGAACGAGAGAGGTCTGAGTCAGCCTTGTCAGCGGTCGAGAGGCTCCTGGAAGTGCCGTCATCGAAGTATCAAGATATACCGATATAGAATTTTAATATTTTTGAAGATGCGAAAGAGTGAATATAAAATTTAAAAAAAAAAAAAAGTGTTGCAGCTGCGGTTGAAGTCAAAAAGGCTTGGCGTTTTTTGGGCGGAGAGCTGCTGCTGCTGCGAAGCTTCAAACGTCGTTTCGAGTCGACGACCGTGTCAACTTCAACCTCTCTTCACGAACATACCATACCATAACATACCATCATATCAACCATTGAGACGACCCCCGACCTCTCCCTCCTCCTTGAGTATAGTATATCGCATCGCAGCCGCGAGTAATAAATCATAATCATGCCGGGCAATCTATCCCTCTTCAGCGTCAATGCCATCCTCATCCTTGACCAGGAAGGCAACCGCGTCCTCGCAAAGTACTATTCCGCCCCTCACCCTACCGCTCCCGGCGAACCAGGTTCCAATCCGTATCCCACTCTCAAAGAACAGCAGGTACCTATTGCCCCTATCTCTATCTCTACTCCTTTCTCTATGTATATATCTATAGTAGCTAACAAGTAGATGTACGAGAGGTAGACCTTCGAAAAAGACCTGCACGCCAAAACCCACAAACAAAACGCCGACATCATCCTCATCGATAACCGCATCGTGGTCTACAAGCCCGAATCGGACATAACCCTCTACGTTATCGGCTCCCTCTCCGACAACGAAATCCTCCTCTACAATGTCGTCCTAGCTCTACGGGACTCCCTCTCCATCCTTCTCAAAAACACAACTGACAAGCGAACCATCATTGAAAACTACGACATGGTCAGTCTCGCCATCGACGAGATTGTAGATGATGGTGTCGTGCTGGAGACCGATCCGAATGCTGTTGCCAGTCGGGTTTCCAAACCGCCGGCGCACGAGTTGAATGCTCAGAAATTGGATTTCAGCGAGCAGGGATTGTACGTTCTTCTCTACAACTACATATATCAAACTATTCTTCGGGAAATCACTAGTATATATATGTCATTTCCGGTGATACTAATAGATGTGATGCGATAGGTACAACATGTGGAGTATCGGCGGCAAACTGGCAAACAAGCTACGGGAAGGATTATAACGAATATATATATATATATATCATATTGTATCAGAAAAGGCGTACCGGGTTTGGGCACTTTTTGGATGTTTCTAGAAGGCAAAAAAAGAGTTATTATCTGTCATGTAGCCTTTTTTTTTTCTTTCTAATATAATGGTTGTAATACCCCTGCGAGACCATAATACCCCGATCGGTTGCATGGTTTGGTATACGACGATTAATGATCGTTGGAATTTGGATATGGTATCTATATAAGAATAGTAGGATGAGAAGAGAGAGATAATTTTCATCATATTAAGTTCCCAATGCATGCCAGCTTCCTTCATATCGTCATATAACAACAAGAAAAAGAATAGTAATACTAGTAGTAATAGTAAAAAGGCTCTAGAAGCGGTAATGATAAGAATAAGAGAAATATCGATCCCGAGAATAAGAATAGAGTAATAGAGAAAACCCATCAGCAAGTTAAAAAATAAGTATAGTGTAAACGCCATACCCATGCATCCATTTCGAAGAAAGTCTTATAAGAAACAAAAGAGAGAGAGAAAAAGAAAGAAAGAAAGAAACCCATGTATGTATGTATACTACCCTCATATATCCCAGGCGCTTATTAAAAATAATTTGAAGAAGAAAAAGAGGCTTTGCCCAAACGAAAAAATAATAGTAATAGTAAGGAAAACCAAACCCGTGATAAGAAAGAGAAGAGAAGAGTAATAATAAAATAATAATATCGAGCCAAGAGAAGCAGAGAGAATCCAAGAAAAAAAAAAGAATATACTTCCTATCCACCTCCTTAGAAAAGAAAGAAAAAAAAGTCTAGCTCTTCTTCCGTATAACCACACTCGCCGCCTTCTTCAACCGATTCATCACTGCCAACCCCTCCATATCCTCCTCCACTCCCTCGATATGCACCAGCATAACCCCTTCATCATCCATCCTCCTCAACGCTCCAAACAAACCCCTCGATATCTCCTCCCCGCTCTCACCCAAACTCTCTTCCACAAGCTCCACATTCCTCTCCCCCAACCACGCCCTCTCCTTCTCCCCCAACTCCTTCCACCTCCTCGTCCTCAATACACCCAACCTGACAACCTTCGAATCACTCCCGAACGCTGTCGCCTTCAATTCGGTGATACTCGGCTGGTCCGCCTCGGGAAGGTATAATCTAACTCCGCAAGTCGGTGAATAATGCTTATACTTCATCCCAGGAGCTCTCGGTGCCACATTACTCGCAGCGGTCCCGCCGCCACTAGAATTCCCACTGACCGCATCTTCCTTGTGCACCACCGTCCCCTCCCAACCTTTACAAGCCCTGATCTGCTCCAAACTCACCCCACCGGGCCTTAATATCGCCGGAGGATTCGATAACCCATCCACAACCGTACTCTCCAAACCGACATTGCAGCTCCCACCGTCCAAGATCAGTTCTACCAGCTTGTATAGATCTTCCCGGACGTGTTTAGCGGTCGTAGGCGACGGTAAACCTGATTTGTTCGCAGATGGGGCAGCGATAGGTACGTTGCTAGTTAACGCGAGTGCTAGAGCAACAGGGTGCGAGGGCATGCGCACACCAACGGTAACCTGAGTGGAGTACACGTAGGGCGATAATTTCGAGTTTTTGGGTAAAGGTAGCAGGATTGTCAACGGACCCGGCCAGAATTTATCAATCAATGGAGCGTAGATTTCTGGAATGTCGTATTGCTTTTCTGATGATGAAGTTGGAGGACTGTTGGCAGGACGGAGTAGGTCTCGTGCTTGCTTTATCGACCCGACGTGAACAATCAGCGGGTTGTCTGTGGGTCTGCCCTTGACGGCAAAGATATTCTTGACGGCTTCGTCTCGAGTTGCATCCGCGCCTAGTCCGTAGACTGTCTCCGTTGGGAAAGCGACGGGGATATCGCTCGACCGTAATTTTTCGGCTGCGTAAAAGATCGCCTTGCCGGTTTGAGATGTCGGTGAGGTGATCAATTTGGGATCTTCGTAAGGATGCGATGAAGGAGAATTTGAGAGCTCGAATTTAATGTCCGCTGGGTTTATCGAGACCACTTCAGTGGAAGGTATGCGCCTTGTGAAGGGAATCTTGGTAGCTATGATTGGTGGGGGGGACGAGGGCTCGGAGCCCGCGATAGGCGAGGTGGTGCCTATGCGAGAGGTCGATGTCATTATGATTGATGTTTTTGTGATTGAGCGATGAAAGAAGAGTGGAGAGTTGATCAAGTGAGAATTAGGAAGACAATAATAATGTCCTCCCGATTGATAAATGATCTGAACGAATCGTCGTGGTCGAAAGGTTGTCCGAGAGCTGAGAGTACTGCTGAGAATAGCGTCTAACAAAAGCAGCTGACAGCTTCTAGCAGGAAGAAGCTGTCTAACAAGCTCAATTCCACCCCGCTTGTCACGGCCAGAACTGGAAATGGATCCTTCAAAATATCAAAAATGCAAAAAAAAGTCGTAGGTCGTAAAGCGTGGTCGAATGAATCAGAGTGAAATGAAATTTTTTTTTAAAAAAAAAAAAAAAAAACAGAGAGAAAAATAAGAGTGGGCTGCAGTTATGACTGGAAGGTGGAATCAAATCCTTCCAGATAAGAAAAAAAAAAAAGGAATGTTAATCGGGCACGAGCGGACGTCCAAACAAAGTATTTCCGCTTAAAAGAAGCACCTGGGTGTACTCGAATGGTACTTTGGTGTGACTAATCCTTAGTGGAATATGGTATAGCTTGGGTTTTGCAGGACGATGTCGAAGGGCTCGTCGTTTAGTAAAATATATTAACCTTCGTTCTAGGTTGCAATTGGAGCATGCCCCTCGTTTCCAATTAACCACCGAACGATAGTAAATATGTTGGCGATTCTAGAATTTTCGACTGCGACAAAGACGGGACCAGGAAAGAAAAATCGACCGAAAGAGTATGGTAGTGAAAACCTGGTTCCCAACTGTTTCGATGAATATTCTTCCTGGTGAGACAGTGCAAAAGAAAAAATATAAAATAAAGTAAATGACAATGCTTGAACCAATGAGAGTCTTTGGGAAGAAACGAAGGGTCCCGATCGAAACGAGCGGAAGAAAAAAAAAAGTCTAAATATTAGGCGGGCTGTTAGCTGTGTTCAATGTTTCAGTCAATCTACGCTTGGCTGAACTCTAGGCGATGTTGGTGGGGTTCTTGCGCAGCTGCTAAAGATAAATGCGATGATGATTAGAAGAAGAATGGAAGGAAATGGTACCCACATTGAATGCAGAAAAGAAGCCTGACCAGAAATGACCAATGTAACGTAACCTTGCTTGCTTTCTTTGAAGGAAGAAGGGAGGATACGCTAGCTGGGGGCGTCCACAGAAGGGGACCGGTTGGCGGTTTGAAACGTAAACTAGCGAGAAGAGAGAAGGAGGGAAGAGCTCCCACGGAATCGAATAGAGATATATATTTTATATCACATACACACAATGAATGTGAATATTAATATATGCTATATCTCCCTGCGTCCAACATATATATGCACGCGAGAACAGGCGTGCAGATAAAAAGTATGAACGGATATCTCTTCTTGTCGTCCGCTCCCTTCTGGCCGCTGTTGCAATGAAGGTTTGACGATGATGGTGATGGCGATGGATGAATTGCAGTGCAAATGCGATGAAAGACTTAGCTTGGGCTGAGAACTTCGTCGTCGTCAAAAGCCAAGCCGACTTCAAATGTCAACTAAAAATGTGTTGTTTTGACGTTGCCGATTCGATTTTTCACGGCGATCAAAATGTTGTCTATCAAATTGTTGGGTGTCGCAGATATAATTAAATTATAACAAAGAGATAAGTGGTTAATGGATAAGTAATTAATTGAGAGCAATACGATATATACGATAGTGTATTTTAATTGTTATTGCTTACAGGTGCGCAATATGAGAGATGTAACGACAATTGTTATTAATCATACATTGCTGCCTGATTAATATAATTTATTCCAATCTCGATATCCTTTTGAAACGAGCCCAAAAAAAACCAAGCGAGAGAACTGTAATATTAATATAATAACCACTTAAGCACTTCGTCCTTCGTTGCTTCACTCTGACAACCGTCTCCGGAATGCAAGCAAGGACGAGAAAGAAAAGAAAACAAAAGAAAAGAAAAAGGATGCGGGTTGGCCCGCCTCTTTTCTCGGGAAAGGAAAAAGAAGAGACAAAAAAAAGAGGGCTAAACCAGGCAGCCGGATCTCTCAGGTGCTCTCAGTACAACCCATTAATGGCCATTTCCGTCCAGATAATAACGACTCGGCTGAGGGTTCGCCGAAATTCGCGAAATCGAACGAATCAAAATCGAAAGCTTCGATCCGGCATCTGCTAACTGAATCTCAAAGAACTTAAAAGACCCGACTGGTAGACTTGTAATTAATCAGATATCAGGCCACTTGGATATCTGAAATGATGCGCGAGAATTCCGCGATTATTCTTCCCTTTCTCCTTGATCCCGTGCATGCGTGTGAGAAAGTGGATACTATAAAATATACATAGTAAAAATTTAAAAGCGCGACTTTTCCATTTCTTTCAAAGATCACCATTGCAGTGAGCTTTGTGAATTCAAGAGGATCCTAGGACCCTACGACTTTACATAAACCCGTGCGCTGTGAGGGCTCGTGCATATCAAATCAAAGCGAGCGAGCAATTAATCAATCATATCAATCAATCAATCAATCAATTAATTGGTCACAGAAGTGGCGTCGGTGTATGCATTCTATAAACGCACTTTGCCCTGGCGGATATCATATCTGATATCTCCAATCGAATCGAACCCAGACATGATATTTGTGGAGCCGAGGGATGGCGGTGGCTTGCATGCAGCAAGAGTAGGCTAGAATCGAATTATATTAAACAAAGGGCGTTAAGGACCATGAGTCTCTCCGAAATTTGATACCTCGAAACACGCAAACTTTCACCGGGAAAAAAAAAAAAAAAAAAAAGACAGCTTGTTTATACCTCCATTATCTCTGCTTATTGCCGGCTAACTACACGTCAGCTCAAAGCAGTGTCACTGTTACCTTCCAGCCGGTTCCAAGTCTGTCGTTTTGTTGATAAAATATATCAAAGTAATACCCTACACGCGCATGCTCTGGAATGTAGAAATCCAGCTGCACTCAAACATGCATGCTCGAATCAAAGTTCAAACCAATCATGCCCTCAAGAATTCTCCACCAGGAAATCCTCTCCAGCCAATAAAAGCCCGCTGCGAACCTCAAAAAGGTGGTGATTTTCGAAGCCTTGAGCCTCGACAATTGGATAAATAACGTGCCACTGCATGCAGGGAAACCATGCAAGGGATCGTTCTCTGTTGTTGTGTGCCCTGGAGCCTTCCCGACCCTCGAATCGAATCGATTTTTCTTATCGAATCATCCCTCATGATTCCTCGGAACTTCTTCCCCTTCAAAAAAAATAACCAGCAAGGGGGGGATCGATCAACCATCAAAATCTTAAAGTTGAGATCATATTTTTCATCTCCGATCTGAAAAGACATTCCGAGCGGCAGTGTCTTAGATAACTCAAAGTCCGAATCCAAGAAACTTATTCGTGGATCTGATTTCTTTCAGCTGCTTCATGATTCAAGATCATGTCAACTTGAAGTAATGCGGTAACCGTCTCCGAGACAGGTGGCAAATATCTCAAATGTGCCATGGCATGCATGGGAAAAGCCGCAAATTCGAAACAAATCCCTTTCGAACTTCTCGCTTAGATTGGGGAGGCGCAACATCTGTAACACGCCGTTGAACAGGCATTATTATTATTTTTCTACGTCCAGGCGAGATTTGCTCCGTGATTGCGATTCATTCGAAACCCGCGCAACATCCGTGCTCAATTGTTGCTTGGTAACAGCTCCTTAACAGCTATAATTGCAAGGCGTTTCGAAAGGCTGTTTACACTGATATCTAGATCAATGTTAGCGGCATAATAATGCGTTAATACCAGCTTACAGGACCGCGTCTGACATGGAATGAACGAATGACCCTGGTCCTGATATTGTTATCGAGAGTGCTTACAATGGACACAATTATCGACCACTTTCCAAAATCAAAATTTGGATCCAGTTCTAGGTATTAAAGGTAGAAAAAAAAAAAAAAAAAAATACTATATAGTCTAAAATTATAAATACACACGAAAGTAAGAAGGAAAAATAAGAAAAAAACAAGAGATACTACCTTTTTTTTTTGGCTAAAATGACTGCTCTAAAATAAAATACCAACTGGGTTTCCCGCGTTTTTTGACCCCAAAATATACCAAACCCAAAACTGAATTCCCATCGATATGATATATTCCGGTTTACTGGTGATGACAAGCATCTCTGTGCATTTACAACCACCAAGGAGGTATCTCAAACCCTCGAGCTATACCCCACATACCCTCTCCTTCCCTTCCTCCACACATGCCACTTCCTCGCCTCATCCACCCAAAACACCGTACTCGCAACTGCAATTAACAACACCCAATCCTTCAACTCCAGCCCCTCCGTCTGGAAAATCCACTGCAAGAAAGGGAAATAAACCACTCCGAGCTGTCCAACAAGACTGGCTCCAACGGCCCCCAAAAAGAATTTATTACCCGTCAGCGAGATCTCCCCGCGCAGGTAACTCTTCCCTTCTGAACGACAAGTGAGAGCGTTAAACATATCGAAGAGTACGAAACATGTGAATGTCATGGTCGTGTCTCGTTTGGTGATTATCCCGTCCACGCTCATTTCCCTAATGTAAATAACCATAGTACCCGAGAGGATTAAAAACGCAGATGTGAAGACCCGTTGTAGAAGTGTCGATGTGAGGATTCGGTCGTGGCGGGAACGTGGTTTCGCCGCCATGACGTTTTTATCTACCGGTTCCACGCCGAGGGATTGTGCGGGCGGGCCATCCATCAGAATATCTACACCATTGTTAGCTTTGCTTGTTATGCGAGAAGAAGAAAAAAAGTGATGAAACCTACTGATCCATAAGATTTGCATCGGGTTCAGCGGATTCTCCTTGCCCATGAGGGTGCTGATTAATACCAACCCTAAAGCGGCCACACTGGTACTGAGTTGAAACGTCAGGAAGTTTTGAATATTGTAATATATTCCCTTCCCTTCCTCGATAGCTCGTAAGATTGTTGCAAAGTTGTCATCGCTCAAAATCATATCCGCAGCCTCCTTGGCCACGTCAGTTCCCATTATTCCCATCGAGATTCCGATGTCTGCCATCTTTAGCGCGGGGGCGTCGTTCACACCGTCACCAGTCATGGCAACCACGGCTTCATTCGGCGGGGCTTGTAAGGCTTTGATAATTTTAAGTTTATGTTCAGGTGAAGTTCTGGCGAATATAGTTGTCGTTTGGATAGCTTGTGCGAGTTCATCATCGGTCATTTGGTCCAGTTCGTCTCCTCTAATCACGGATCTTGAGTGGTGACCTATCACTGCTCTTCCGTTTTGAACTACAGAAGGTGAGACGCGCCCTTCTATTGGTGTAGCCGGCAGAACTTGCATTCCCAATTTCTTCGCAATACTCACGGCCGTTGTCTCCGCATCTCCGGTAATCATGATGACTTTCACACCACCGAGCATGAGCCGGCGGATAGCTTTATCCACACCTTTTCGTGGCGGATCAAACATACCCACTATTCCAGCGAAAGAGAGATCTTTGAACATTTCCTTGATGTCTGTTCCAGCCGGTTTCTTTTCAAATTTCGAGACATGACCGCTAGCGAAGGCGAGGACTCGAAGACCCTCTTCGGCCATCTTTTCAGCTGCCATCATGGCCTTGTTTTTGCGAGCTTCGTCCAGAATAACGGGTCGACCGTCACGGGTAAGGTATGTATCACATCTCGCCAGGATTTTTTCGAGAGCACCTTTGATATAAGCTGTATCGGGACCTGTTGAGCCGCCGTCGATGATAACGCCCATCCATTTTTCTCTCGAAGAAAACGGGACTTCCGCAGATCGTTTTACTCGGGGGCGGATATCTTCCTCGCCAAATGCGTCCATTAAGTCGAGAAGAGCAACATCAGTGGGTTGTCCGACGAAACGAGATTGTGAAGCATGAGGTGACTGTGCCGTAAAGGCGGAAATTGCTTCTGGGTTATGCTGGGCCGCCAGGCGCCCGTTGTTGCAAAGGTTGCCGATTCTTAGCAAAGTGCGGGTGGGGACGTCGATTGTCGATGTAGACGATTGTAAGGATGCTTTAGGGATCGGTTCGGGGAGGTCGCAGGTCCAGATTGTGGTGACGGTCATGTGGTTCATAGTTAGTGTTCCGGTTTTATCGCTGCAAACAACGTTTACGCAACCTAAAGTTTCAACGGACGGCATTTTTCGAACAATGGCGCCTCTGTTGACCATTCTGATAACACCGAGAGCGAGCGTAACTGTAACAATGATAGGCAAGCCTTCTGGGATAGCAGCCACCGCCAAACTGACGGCTACTTGAAATAGTTCGAGCCATTCTCGACCTTGTAGGAAACCGAAAAATACAATCAGGCCGATGATTCCAAAACTAGCCATCGATAGATCGTGGCCGAGCTTGTCCATAGAAACTTGCAATGGCGTCCTAGGGCTTGCGATTTCCGACAACATGGCGTTGATTTTGCCAAACTCCGTATGCACACCCGTAGCCACCACGATGCCCTGTCCGTGTCCATTCCTAACCAAAGTTCCCTGGAAAGCAATGCTGTGCATCTCGCTGATACCGGGATCGGTTTTACCGGCCGAGTAAAACGGAGTTTCTCCATCAGCAGATTCCACAGCTTCGCTCTGTTTTCTCACCGGCTCAGTCTCTCCGGTAAGATTGCTCTGATCGATTTCGAGATCTGTCGCTTGAGTTATCCGTATATCGGCCGGTACGCGGTCTCCGGTCGCTAACGTAATCAAATCTCCAGGAACCAGCAAACTGGCGCTAACCGTTGTGGATGTCGGCTGGAGACCCAGCAATTTAGCTTCATCTTCAGCGCTGAGATTCCTGCTCCCCGGTGCATTACCCCGTATCAGGTGAGCGTGATGTGGTACGAGTTTATTCAAAGCTTCTAATTCCTGTTCCGATCTGTACTCCTGGACGAATCCCACAGTGACAACGATTACTACCGCGATTGTGATGGATACTGCATCGTCATAGTTGTGCATGAAGAATGAAATGGCGGCTGACGCGAGGAGAAGGAGGATGAGCCGTGATTCGACGAATTGCTTGAGGAATTTGAGCCATACGGGTTCCGGTTCCGATTGGGGTAGTTCATTAGGCCCGTGAACGGATTGACGGAGGACGACTTCGGCGGATGAAAGAATACCGTGAGACAGGCTGGTTTGGAGATCGAGGGCGACTTCGGTAGGAGAACGAGTAGCGAGGATTTTGAGAGGAGGCTGCATCGTTGATTAGCTCATTATCGATCATCCCCCAAACAAGCCGGAAAGAATATGAATCATACGATTTGAAGCCGCGGACCACCTAACGAGCCGGATCGAGGTCTAGCCATTGTTTATATGAAGTTATGAGGGAGGAAAAGGGATGAGGGTATCGACGACAATCGACCCCTATCCTATCACACAGCCAGTCCGCTTTTATCCAGAAGAAGTCCCTATTTGACGTGAAGAAGGGTCTCTTTTGAATGACGAAAGACTAGTAGGGTCTTTCGATCCCAAACGATTTGTCACAGCTTCCAGCAACTTTTCTGTATGGGTGCTAATGTCATCAATAACAATAATAGGTAGAATTCCGTATCGTGCCGTGATTGTGAGCTGGTTTATGATATATATACAAAGTATTGTCTCGTGGCCCAAACTGCAGACGCGAAATATGCGATTCGTGACCGGTACGGAGTCGCTCTGGCGAGTAGCGACGTCGTGAAAGGCTGAGAGTGGTGATGTTGGAATGAAGATGGATGGTAATTAGTGACGGCGATGATGTTTGGGTGAATTGTGGGTGGCGCCTAATTAGCCTCCAAGCCTCCAAGCCCAGAGACGGATATATAGAGATATCGACGTGGTGTTAAAGGGAGAACCTCCGCTACCCACCAGCACTACGACCGTCACGATCCTGATTGATTGATTAATTGAACGAAGAATTGAAGGAATGAGTACTTGGTGATTGATATGAAATATAAACTCTCACGGACACGTCGCCAGAAAGGAGCGATTGAACAGGGGGGCAAAGCGAGCTATCCGGGTAAGCTTACCAGGTCAAACATGCTTGCGCAACCAAACAAACTCAAAGTGACCCGAGCGCAGCCAGATCTGTTATATTCTTCTCAACTGCCATTTTCGTCCCGTCTACGCGATACAATTTTATATCGCACGGATTATAGTTAGCCGGTCGCGGTCGCAGTCGGTTCCAGTTCAAATTCGACGTGTGTGGGGGGGCTTGCAGCGTCGGCGGGTACGGTCTCCGGCCAGGCAGGTTGAGCGATTCCCGGACTCCCTGGAACGTGACAATGCAGAAACGACACCTTCTTCAATCTAACATCGAGCTCAAGACTCCAGTTACCACGGCGTACATCTATTTACTTGAGTATATAAATACTTACTTAAGCACTCAAATAAATATTGGGAAACCATTAGAAACTAAAGGTTGAGACTATAATCACATTTCGCTTCCGAACCCGAATTGGAGCGCAGTCAGCTCATTATTAATTAAATACCGATATCTTTGATTTTTACCATAACCATAGATTCGAAACAACTATATATAGCACCGGTGGATCTCTGTATGCATATATAAGTATTTAAGTACTTGTGTATATCTCTGTGATAACGCGCACGTGCGGTCTATAATCCAGCATTCATCGATATTTGTTTGCATGCAGGTGCACAGATGAAATTTTAAGACGTGGGATTCGTTTAAAATAAATATGATCAAATCTCACTTGAGAAATAAAGATACCTTCTAATAATAACGGATGAGAAAGAAAATCAAGGGAAAAAGAAAAAGAATAAGAAAAGGAAGGCCGATATATTCGAGCTCTTGGATACTAGCATTAATCGTAAGTTCGAGGCGTTCTCATTCCCCATGCATGCCCAATGGCAATCAACGGTTCTGATTTGTCTCACAAGCCAGATGCCATCCTGGTCCCGGGTTCTGATTATAGTCTAGTTGCGCCGATGATGCAGATGTGGATATGTTTGCTTGCGCAAGAAATCATATGATCTTGAATTCCAGTTGATATCAGGGTATGGTATGGCCAGGGCCAATATTATACTAGCATGGCAAGAGAATGCTGAATTTAGACCGCGGTCAGATATCAATATATAGCATTGGATGTTTCGCAACCACACCGCGAACGCGAGCGCTCGAGCGCGGATTCGAACAGATCAAAAATATATCGATTTTGGCGCAAAGTAGGGTGTAAGTTTGCAGATAAAAATTGGATAAATGTTGAGTTCATGAAGCTTTCGAAACACCCTTCAAGGAAAAGGTATGTCTATTGATCCATGCCATCTGTCGTTCTGTGGCACAGAGTTAGAAGCCAGCCTCCTCCTCCTCCTTCCACCTGAGCAATTTTAACGATAAAACCCTGCCATTATAGGTACTTAAGTACTTACTTGAGTAGATTGGCTGCATTGCATTGTTTGCCATGAGCGCGCGATAGCTCCAAGTTGTCACCAGAATCAGTCCAGCTAATAATTGGCTAAGTAATTAGTTCGACCTTCTAGATTTTCTCGCTAATCATGAATTTATAAAATGTTAATTAAGTAAGTACTTACTTACCATACTTGGTTCAAAGGACCGGATAAATATTGATTTTGATCTTTCTAGAAGATTGATGCCCTCGAACTCCTGATACATACTTCCTCCGAAGCTTAAGTCTCCAGTTCTGAATCTCCACTTCTTCGCAGGAAGCCACATGCGCACGACTGGACCAAAGTTCAAATAGCTGCTAGTAGAATATAAGTATCTCCACATTCCCCAAAACGAACGACTCTCAAGCCAGTAGCCCCACCATGGAGCCCCCCAATCTTTATACACAGGCTCTTCATTGGCTAAGGGGTCCCACACACAGGCTTGGTTTCATGATTTAACCGGCAACAGGCCAAGCTTTTGCTCTCCGAACAACGCCTTCACCGCGCACAGACCCTGGTCCGAGCTGCATACAGCCGATTTTCACTCTGGTCACGCCTTAATATACGACGCAGGGTGTATGGGTTTAATAACAGAGGAATTTAATTCTAGTTTTCCCTCGCTCGCAAGCTTCTCAAGATCCTGGGGAGGGCCCGAGATAATTTTTCCAGAGTGGTGGGTGGAAAAAAAGGTCCTGTATCGGACCGAGGAGCCTTCTTCCAGTCCCTCGAATATATACCACCGCCGTCCCCCCCAGCATGCGGTCGTGATCTACGTTATCTCTTACTGGTCACTTCACTGCTGCACCGTTCCCCCCCCCCCCCCCCCCCCNATCCCTTCGAAAGTGATAGGTTGCGAGTCTCGCGAGATTCCAAAAGGGAACGTTTCCGAAAATATTAAGAGCATAGGAGAATGGAAGCCCTATTCTCACGCGCCGTCGAAGATATCGGGGCGCCATTCGGCACCTCAGGACTGAAACCGGGCGATACCTATAATAAAACCAGCCATTTTTCGACGGTTGGGTTCGTCTATCAAGAAAACACAATACCGACTCCATGGCCGTGGCTTCTCGTCAGCTTTGTAATATCTTTCATGGTAGCCTCTTGGGGTTATTATTCGACGCTCAAGCAACGAAATGAAGCCAAAGGCGAAAACACCCGGGCCAGAGTCACATTACTCGTACTCGTCATTACGACCATCAGATCGATAGCGACATTCATCCTCGCCATAAAGTCCTATACCAGTCCTTTGAGATTCCCAGCCTCTTCCGCGATCGCAGCATTGTTTATTTCAGCTCTCTCTAACGCTTTGGATTGCGGATTGCTCCCAGCTAGATTTTATGGATTTGTCTTCAAACGCCTCGCGCAGTTGAACGCTTGGATAACCTTCGCATCATTAGTCATGATGTTTGCTCTCCCATTCGTCAGAAATGAGTTTGAGTACGGAAGATACGTTATAGCCGGCGGCCACTGTCCCGTCGCTGTGACTAACTGCCCATACCATCCAACTGTGATTGGATGCCCTGAGGACTATGATACGCTTTCGGAGAAAGAGAGGGCCAGCTTCTATGGAGCCCAAGTTCGAACCATCAACGGTCTGAATTTGGCCAATAGCATAATCCCTCGCATGGAAGTTGCTATTTTCGTGCTCGCTGCCGTGGTTGGTGGATACATTGCTGTTTCCGGGTTCAGGTTGATCGGGCGGACACAGCAATTGATCGAATACGTCTGGAATTGGCGGGAGGAGGCAGAACGTAAAAAGAACAGAGCAGAGGAAGCCAACTCTGAAGAGTTGTACTTTGTCGGATCTCTTAAGAGGGAGAAGCCAAAGGCTCCGATACGGAGAGACGCGTCGGCTTTCATCATTTTAGCAATCCTCATTTTTGCTGCGGTTTCGGTACCAACCCATGCGGTGGAAGAGGCCCATCCCAGAACAATAATCATTATGGATGGGATGGGTCCATCAGCTAAGCCTAAGCTCGAGACTGATGGTCCTACTTTCAGATCGCAGTTCCTCAACTTCTCTGGAGAAAACGAGAACGGCACGAGCTGGAGCGACTGCTACAACCGTATCGCCCCCGCCTCCAAGGACGGTTTTATCAGCGCTTGGATAAACGTCCAGAAGCAAGACCCACTTACCTTTTTGGCGATGTTGTAATGAAAGGATGGTAAATTTGGTATCTAGCGATCTCTCCGGCGCGGTTATGTAGCTGAAAAGTTCGAATTCATTTTTTTCTTGTACTTCTTTCCCTTCTGATATCTGGGCTGGAAATGTCTTTTAAGCGGGTATGGAGTTTTGGATCGGTCTTTATATTTATTGAGGTTTACTTATATGAGACCACTGCAGATTATTTTAGATTCTTTGATTCATTTCCAAAGTCTTTAACATATAAACGAATGTATAATAATACACACACTCATGTCTAGGTGCCTGTTAGAGCGCACTCTAAGTTTTCAGTCGGCAATGTTATAATAAGCTTATTTAATAATGAAGATTTTGCTATGGAATATTTTGGAACCTTTAGAGCAAGTAGAAAGGAAGCTTTATCGCTTCCCTGAGTGAATTTCTGATATACAATCAATCGTCATGGCCGGATCCACAGCTCTCTGGAAGACTTTCCAGGTCACTCTCTATCTCACTTAGTGCACTAGAGTCATCATCGGAGCTTCCTCCATTTACCTTCGACTTTTGGAGGGTCTTTTTGACAGATTTTGTTTTTGCTTTCTCTGCTTTGAGTTTTTCTTTAGCTGCCTTTTTCTCGGCCCTTTCCTTCTTCCGCGCTTCTTTCTCAGCTTTCTCATCTTCTTTCTTGTTCAATTTGTCCAAAACCGCTTTCCTCTCTGCAGCTCCTTTATCTGCATATTCTTTTTCTAGTGTTAAAAACTTTGGGTCATCTGGCCCCAATCCAACCAAGCTCTCTAAGAGCTTGATTTCCTTCGCCCACATACTTACATCGTCACCTTCTAACGGAGTTTCGAGGACCATCGGTATACCATGAAACTCTTTAGTGTTCATCACGTTACGGAACGCCGATAGACCAAGAAATCCTAGGCCAATATTTTGATGAAGATCTCGATGTGAATTGAAAGGTGCTTTCGAGTCATTGAGGTGTAGTGCTGAGAGATATTTAAAGCCAATGATATCATCGAAGCTTTTCATCACAGCACGATAGGTCTTGGGAGAACGAAGATCATATCCAGCGGACTAACCCCGTTAGCTTTATGGAATAGGAAGGGATGCCTCTTGAAGAGTATTATACTTACGAATGAATGACAGGTATCGATGCAAACGCCGACTCTAGACTTATCTTTTATCAAGGCGATTATATCCCGAAGATCCTCGAACTTACAGCCTATCACGTTGCCTTGACCAGCCATGGTTTCTAGGACTGTCTTGACAAAACTAGTTTCCTTGTGCGCCCTGTTCAGAGCATCCGCTATTCGCTGAAGAGCTTCCTCGCGCGGTTCTCCTAGCGTGGAACCTGGACTATGCAGCCAAGGGTGTTAAACCAATGTGTTTCTTCCAGGATTTGAGACGCATAACTCACTGAAAGTTGAACAACCCGATATCCAAAGACTCCGCCCTTTTAAGATCATCGATGAAGCCAGTGTACGCTAATTTTGCCTTTTCTTTATCTTTTTGCGCCAAGTTTACGAGATATGACCCATGAGGTAGCATATGCCTTGACTTGTGTTCCGTTAGTTTGATGTATCCAGATATTATAGTCCAGAAAATACTGCTGACCTTCTCGGGTCATAGCCCGTTTCCTTTGTCATTTTCTTGAAAGTTGTAATATTCGAAGGTTTATACGGCGGACTCTCCCACTTCCTCTGCGATTTTAAGAAAAGTGCAAATGCCGTGGACCCAATCCTGACGGCATTTTTGACAGCATTCTCGACTCCACCTGCGCTACTAACATGTGCGCCTACTTTGAACGGACAACTTAACGTTCGATCTGCAAGGGGCATTTTTTCAGCTTCTTTCTCCTCTTTGGTTTTCCGTTTTCTTTTTGGCGTCTCTTGCGAATCTGCTTTGCCAGTAACTTTAACCGTCGTCTTGAATTTTTTCACGCTAATCTTGTCGATTTCGACTCCCTGTTTCGCCTTTTTCACCGTCGTCACACTCGTCGAGACTTCCTCCTCTTCTAATTCGAAATCGTAGTCATCGGCTTTAGCCAGAATTGTCCCCCTTCGAGCTCTTTTCGGCTGTTTCACCGCATCGTCTCTTCTATCGCTTTCCGATTCTTCAGCTTCCGCGACTCGTCGTTTGGCCGTCCCGGCGACGGCTGCGTTTCGAGATTTTCGCCTTCCCGACGCAGACCCTTGCGTTGAAGACTGCGTTGTCGGTTGTGGTATGTTTTCAAACTCTGGTTCGCGTTCGGAGTCTTGTGAGAAGGTCGGATTGTCGTCTGAACCGGAGG
Organism: Arthrobotrys entomopaga; assembly: GCA_012184315.1. Lineage (NCBI taxonomy): Eukaryota > Fungi > Ascomycota > Orbiliomycetes > Orbiliales > Orbiliaceae > Arthrobotrys > Arthrobotrys entomopaga. Next base: position 282,643 of record LDDX01000025.1, read on the forward strand.
AGGAGGGAGGATTTCTATTACGTTTAGCAGCCATGGGATTCGGGAATTGAGTCAGTTCATCTGGTTTATCGTGTTTTAAGAGTAGTCGAGTTTTATGACGTGTAAGGAACGTGGGCAAATTCAAGGTCGCGCGAATGTTTCGGCTTTAGCGACGCCACGACACACAGCTTGTTCGGCGCCACGGTCCGTGGCGCGGTTTAATGCAAAAAAAAAAAAAAAATACCACATTATTACTTAAATTAATATTATCACATAAAATCTTCAAAGGGACTTGTTGCAAGGACTCAATTTTTCTATGGGACTAGATTTGCTTGGTCCTGTTCTAAAGAGCTAGCAGATTTAATTCTTATTTGAAAGTTAAAATCTAAAAACGTTAAAACCCAACCGATATCTCTATTCCTAGGAATTCCCAATTTATTATGAATCCGCAGGACACAAACATTATTCGCACCACCTGATTTCTCAAATGCAAGAAACACCCTTAGGCAACAGAGCCTTGACGTCAAAAAATTATAGCCGTGACAGTAGAGAGGCTACTAATAATACTAGGAACATTCTGGGTCAACTGGCAAGGCTTGGATTCATGAAAGCGGAGGATCGGTTCCTCCAGAAGTTGAATCATAGGAATAAATAGGAGAAATGCTTTCTAATGTTGGATGGTGAGATGACAGATGACGGGTGCAGTGTAGGTGTTAGCTACCGTTTATATACGTCTACTTTGACATATTACAGCTATAAAAGTTACGATAAGTGAAGAGGGAGTTATCTTTGACATGGGAGGCTATTCTATGTCAGGCTGACTCGTAACCGTGGTTAAAGCCCTTTCGGTCTTCAATATTACCGGTGTAATGCTACTTGATCAATTGAAAGCTACATATTTGTTTAATCGTGCGTGATCATTCTATCGATTTCCAAGTTTAATATTGGGTGAGAGTCTTAGCTAGAGCATCCCGCCCTTTTGTTGCATTTTGAAACAAATATATAAAAATGGGTACCGGGTTTCGCAGACGATGTAATTTTGGGCATTATATTACTTAGTTAGTAAATAACATGAAAGTAAACTGACATTTTAAGCGTTTCCGAGTTGAACGAAATATCGCGATATGGCTTAGGATTCTAGAATTTTATGCTATACGAATGGCTTTTGCACCGAGGAGGCTCGGGAATCAAGCGGTTTCGTGAATTGATAGCTAGACGACAGATAACTGCAGGGGCAGCTTGAAAATGTTACACCAAAACCCGAAACCGAAAGATAGGCCAATCAGCGGGGACGATTGTCATATATAAATTTGACGTCACAACAACGCATTTTGAAGTCATCTATAATGCGGATGGGTTAAGCTTTGCATACCATCCTTCCAGAAATGCCGCGGGTAACGGGCTACAAGGTCTCGGAAACCTCCATCGTTTCCGTCCAATTAGATTCTAGCTGTTTGTAAACTAGCAAGGGTGTAATCATGAATTATAATGACCTGGATCTTGAGCTATAGCCTTGCGGCCGGATCTAACTGATTTTGAGCTATCAAAGATGTTTGCAATTTGTTGAATCTCACCGATTTGCAAGAATCGCGCCGATTGTGGACGAAGACCCGACTCTAGTTTCTGTACATGAAGGCTCCACCGTTCTTAACCGTGGCATTAATGATCGACTGGTCTAATATATTCTAGGCCATGGAAGTTGATAAATCAATTGTCGTTGAGTTGAGTTACGGATCGCGGCCGTTACGGGTTGGTTTTGTCGACTGTACAACGTCATAATAGTCTCAGTCAATCCCCGTCAGTTACATATAAAACTGTCTACTGGCCGTACAAAATTTTAAAATCCCTACTTGTACCACATTATCATCTCAACGAGCTGTTAACCTACCATTCAAACCTTTTCAAGTTTCGGAAATCGAAAAGAACAGAATTATGAGCACAGTTATGGAGAAAGTCCACGACAAGCTCTCCCAGGCTGGTGATGCCATCCAAGATTCCAGCCTACTTAGCAATGCCAAAGTGGCCAGTATCAAGACCGATATGGTTGATGGACACGCAAAGTCGCAAAAAATGACTACCGATTTCGGTGTCATCTTGCCGGAACCTGCTTCGAATGCTTGGTTGCGAGTTGTTGATAGCGAGGGAAGACAGGGACCAATGCTTCTAGAAGATAGGTGAGTTAAGTCCATGGATTACGAATCTTTCGAAATTGTCGTACGCTAATATAGTTCAAGTATCGGTCGAGAGAAGATCCACCGATTCGATCATGTGGGTTTAGAATTGAAGCTAGCGATTTGTTTCTCTAGTATAGTTCTAATTGGTTTTACAGGAGCGGATTCCAGAACGTGTAGTCCACGCTCGTGGCGCCGGCGCATTCGGCTACTTCAAACTTAAAGAGTCAGCAGAAAACGTCACTCATGCCAACGTCCTCACCGACACTTCTCTTACTACTCCGGTCTTCGTCCGCTTCTCTACCGTTCTCGGCTCTCGAGGTTCGGCCGACACAGTTCGCGATGTCCGTGGCTTTGCCGTCAAGTTCTATACCCAAGAAGGGAACTGGGATATCGTCGGAAATGACATTCCCGTGTTCTTCATCCAAGATGCCATCAAATTCCCAGACTTGATTCACGCGGCGAAACCGGAGCCGGATAATGAAGTACCGCAGGCACAGTCAGCCCACAACAATTTTTGGGATTTCAATATTTTGCATAGTGAAGCGACACATATGCTCATGTGGGGTATTACTCACTTTTTTCGTTTCTCTGTAACGGCAGATCGATTATAGATGTGCTGACGTTCGAGAACGAGTTTAGCAATGTCTGACCGTGGTATCCCACGTTCATACCGCATGATGCAAGGCTTTGGAGTCAATACCTTCACTCTAACCAACGCAGCTGGTGAACGCTCCTTTGTCAAATTCCACTTCAAACCAGAATTGGGAGTCCACTCTCTCGTCTGGGATGAAGCTCTCAAAATCAGCGGCCAAGATCCGGATTTCCACCGTAAAGATCTCGAGGAAGCTATCAAGAACGGTGCTCCCGCGAAATGGGATTTCGGTATTCAAGTCATCTCTGAAAGCCAGCAGGATGCCTTTGAGTTTGATATTCTCGATGCTACTAAGATTTGGCCAGAGGAGCTGGTTCCCGTAAGATATATCGGAGAGCTGGTTCTCGATAGATGTGTGGATGAATATTTCTCCCAAACGGAGCAAGTTGCATTTTGCACCTCACATGTGGTGCCTGGTATTGGTTTCTCAGACGATCCTTTACTACAAGGCAGAAACGTAAGCGATAAATTGCATTCTTCTAATCCAAGCCGAATACTGACTTAAAAACATAGTTCTCATATTTTGATACTCAAATCACCCGTCTGGGTATCAATTGGCAAGAGCTCCCCATCAACAAACCCGTCTGTCCATATCTCAACATGAACCGTGACGGCGCAATGCGTCACCGTATCACCAAAGGCAAAGTGAACTACTGGCCCAACAGATTCGAGGGCACGGCCCCCGTTCGCAGAGCTGAAGAAGCTACCGCCATCCCGGCGTACAAAGAATACCCACAACAAGTTATCGGCATAAAACAACGCTTGCAGGCTCCGAAGTTCAAGGAACACTTCAACCAGGCAACCCTATTCTGGAACTCCATGACAAATATCGAAAAACTCCACATCGTCAAAGCGTTTAGCTTTGAACTCTCCCATTGCGATGACGAAACGGTATTCAATAATGCTTGCGCTCGACTTGCTGATATTGATATCGAGCTCGCTAAAGCTGTTGCGGAGAATGTTGGTGGTGTCATGCCAGATCAGCTGTCCGGTTCTCGGAGGCAGAATCATGGGAAGAAGAGCGCATTTTTGTCACAGATGGCTTTTAATCCGAAGGAACCTACGATCAAGAGTCGACGGGTCGCAATTCTTGTCGCAGATGGGTATGAAAAAGCTTTTGTCACTGCTGCCAAGGCTGCTTTAATGGCAGCCGGGGCTGTACCATTTGTTATCGGGCCTAAGAGGAGCTACATTTACGCCGAGGGTGAGACACGAGGAACTAAAGGTCATGGTATTTGGGCGGACCATCATTTCGAAGACCAAAGATCGGTAAGCTTCTATGGATACCTGTTTTATTTGGCCGTAGACGTAGGGTTAAAATATATTACTTTAGATACGTAATACTAACGATTTTGTGGTATAATAAAGACTATGTTCGATGCCGTTCTCCTTCCACCTGGTTCGCACGTCACGTCTCTTACAACAAATGGTCGCGTTATCCACTGGATCAAGGAGGCGTTCGGTCACCTCAAACCTATCGGCGCGGTTGGATCGTCTGTCAAATTGGTCAAGAAGGCGTTGTTGCCCCTTGTTGAATCTGCAGACGAAGATTCCAGAGAAGTAATGGATTCTTATGGTGTTGTTACTGTTGGAGGATTGGATGGCGGGATTAGTGAAGCTATGAACATTGTTAAGGGAGCCAAGAGTTTCATGGGTTCCTTTGCGTACAGACTTAGTACGCATAGATGTTGGGAGAGAGAGCTAGATGGGCTTGTTGATCAGGTTGCGTTCTAACCGATTGGCTGTCCATCGTAATAATAATTCGGGTTGTGTTAAAATAATTAAATTTGGTCAAGCAGCCTACAAGGCATACGACTCGTGTCTAAATGGATGTATGTAGCTAAGTCCTAAATACAAAATATAATTTGATAGCAAAATGTTGGCGTTCTTTCCCGCTGGAGATTTTTTGGATATATACTTATATTACGACGGTCAAAGTCTTGCGGTTGAGCCCAACGCAACACGTCGAGTCTGGCGCAGCGAGACCAGTTGAGCCCGAAACCCTTTCGCTCTTTGAAACCACGCGACGTATATGGAAATGTTCCGACGCAGGCGCAGGGCCTGAGATCCCCAGATCAGGCCCATTCAGGCGGCTCCACCACTGGAGTCCGTACTACACACAAGGCTATTGTATCTGGTTGGCTATACTTCGAGAGCTAACCTCGTCATTCGTTATCTTCTTGGGGTTTTGTGTGTTGTCCGCGCGTGTACATGTTATAAATTACGCATTGCTCGAGGGTTTCGAGACTGCTTTGCTCGTATATTAGCATACAAATCAACTTTCTAAGATTATTGTGTACATTCATGATAATGATGAAGCTATTTGGAATAGAGTGGGTAGTAGTCATGCGAGATTAGTAATAAACTGATAATGATTTTTATCAGTTCAAAGTCCGTCTCGTAATGATAAGCTATAAGTACAAAGTTCACTGTTTGGTTACGAGACTGGTACAAATTCTTGGTGACTGGTGTCCCAAATTTTTGCGTTGTAGCGTTGAAATGTATCCACCACAGCTTGTGGAGGTACGTATTGGCCGCATAAGTAGCTAGCTTCGAAGCGCTTCGGTGTATGGGTATAATGTGGTCTCCTTCATGATCATCGCGGCCAGATTTTGAATGAAAGACCTGGCTCTCGGTTTCAAACCCAGCCCCGTGTCGGACGAAACTATATTTGCAATAGCGCTAGCGGAAAGCTCGAAAGTACTCAGGAATATTCCAAGCTATGGCCAAAAGAAAATCGAGGACTAGAGAAAGCACGGATGGGTCGAATGGTCGTTCTCAAGTGCGAAAGACGCCCGATACAGTCAAGAGACTGGAACGAATTCGGAATAACCAACGTCGTTCCAGGGCTCGTAAGAAGGAGTACGTGAACGGATTAGAGCAGAAACTCCAGCGATACGAAACCTCGAATAATCGGGACCACACGAACGGCGACGAAAGGCTGGTGTCGCTTCTCAAAGAAAACGCTTCGCTGAAGAGAATACTTAATTCAATTGGGATCAATGAAACCCTTCAACGGGAATTAGCGGAAGCCTTTGAACGTGTTCCGATGCTCATAAATCTGGGACAAGCAGCACGACAGGGAGTGCACACGATGGGGGCGATAACGGCAGAGATGGGTCAACCAAATCATTCGTATACTCTGGCAGACGTGGTACCGACAGTGGGAACTGGTTCAAATGTTAACGGATTGGATTTTCAGACACACACAGTCGATCCAAGCAATCTCGGGATAGTTCACAGCCAACCATTATCAGGTGGTATGCAATGGGATCTAGATCAACAGAGCCCCAATTTACTTGAGCCATTGATGGCACTATCGGATTATATCGATCAGGAAGTTCTGCAACCAAATTCTCCTCACCCCCAAGGACCAGAGGCACAGAGTCCTCAGACTGCTATCTCTTCTCCATCTGCTGCCCCATCTGGGATTGGAAATTTATGTACACGTAGTCAGGGTTCTGGCGCAAATACGACACTTTGTTCCATAGCATACGAGATGATCTTGAAATATAACAAGAAAGAGTACACTATTGAAGAATTGGATCGAAGGCTGCGGTGTGGGTATTCGTGCGGGTCCCTGGGTGGATATTCCATGTACCAAAGCTGCACTGTGGATAACAAAGTTCTGTTCCGCGTCTTAGCAGAAATATGCTAGTGAGTTGGATTATATCAATATCGATCCTATGAGCAACTTTCGAACTCAAACGCTTCCAGGTCTCAATTGTATGCCGGTTCTACATAACTAAAGCTATATCTATAATGCCATTATTGTTATTTACGAGATCTCGAGTGAGATTGTAAATTGTAGAGAGAACACGGCTACGCTGGTAAATAGAGGAGCTTATACGTCTATGAGTTCGTAAAGATACTTGGAAGAGCGATATTTATAAATATTCATAATCAAAGTATATATAGTAGATGATTTAAGTCCGAGACTAACAAAGAGTTTGAGATGCCTTAGTATAAACACATATAGGTTGAGTACTTTTTTGTATTTTAGATATACCTCTATGCGCGATATTTCATAGAATCCCTTTTGGTTTGGAATCAAGGCTTTAGAGCAAATATTTTGAACGACCCTTATATAGCAAGCAAAGGATGTATTAGTAATACACGCATCGGAAACTAAGAATGCATTTTGGTACTTACCAACCCATTCATTGAGATTAATATTACCAATCCTGGAGCTGGCAGTGTCGGAATCGTGTTCCACCAGGCTTGTCTTCGAGTATTCATCGGTTTTGTTCTCCTTGAGGAATGTCTCTTTTTCGACAAGGGCAGTGTGACAAGGCTGTCTCTCGGTCTCCTCTTGTGAACAACAGGCCGTGTTTCCTTTTCCTGTTGCTTTTTGTCCAGCAGAGGAACAGACCGCTTCAGTTGGCGGTCTACAACAGTAGGCGGTATTTTCGTTGCTGCCCTCTAAGAGACTTCCTGTATTTATGTATACATTCAGATCACTTTCGGTGTCCACAATCAAAATATCTATCGCCGATTAGCTCACTGTATTAGGAGACGTTGTATTAATAAATATAACCTAGCTTACCTGAAAATCCTGCATCTTTTAAAAAGTGCTCATAATCTTCAACTGGCGCGGCTCCAGCGATGCACCCTGTATAAAGGGCAATGTCTGTTTTTAATGAGAGAGATAGCGGCTTCTGTGTCAAGATATCCGAAATTGCGACTCTGCCGCCAGGCTTGAGAATGCGAGCCATTTCAAAGAATACGGCCGGTTTATCAGCTCCAGGCACGAGGTTGATGACACAGTTAGAAATTACACAATCGGCAATATTATCATCAAGCGGGATAGATGTAATATTTGCATGCATAAAAGTGACATTCTTTGCTTCTGGTGATTTTGCTAGGTTCTTGCGGGCCTGGGCGAGCATATCCTACGGAATTCAATTTTATTATTATACTAGTCGACCAGTCAAAAGGCTACTTCGAGGGTACTCTTTACCTCATTAATGTCAACTCCAATGACACGCCCATTTTCTCCAACCCCCTTTGCTGCGAGAAAAACGTCAAAGCCGGCGCCGGCGCCCAAATCTACAACAGTTTCACCCTAGCACAGGCATCAGTTGCTTGCAATTAAAGCAAAATAGACACGAAGAAGAATGCTCACAGGGCGGAGACTTGCAATTGCAAGCGGGTTCCCACAAACCAGTCCAAGGTTGGCATCTCTAGGGACACTATTGATCTCTTCCTCGGAGTAGCCAAACGCTTTGGCAATGGCACCACTGTATGTAGGATTCCCGGCTCGAGCGACTGCGCCGTATCGTGTTTGGACATGTTGATAGATGGTTTTGGAATCCATGATGACGAAAACAAAATGATAATACTGGGCGAGAACTCTCCAGATCTTTCAATTTTTGTATTATTCCCCAGAGGGATGTCGATGGCTTCGTTGGGTATTTATCTTTTTTCTTTCAAGAGAAATTTATTGTGTAGGTTCTGCCAGCTGATTGAATATCATGAGTGGTGACATATCAATTCAGTTCGGTGACATACCAACTCGTTTCGGTGACATCTCAACCATTTTCTAGCAACCAATTAAATATCCCGGTGCGTTCTAACACCACTTTAAGAAGCCAGGTTTTGGTGGCAGTTTAGTTGACTGCAGGATTTTGAAATTCATGATTTGTAATGTTGATGCGGGATAGATGCTCTGCCCGATGATTCGATGACCAAGTCTCTAGAGATTAATTCGGACGCAGGCGCTCTTTAACGATTCCAGCACCACACAAACGCCGAAATCTTGTTCTTTCTATGTACGCAGATCTAGAGTCACCGTTTTCACCTGATACGTTGCTATTTTCTGGTAGACTTGTATAAATAATCAGGTTCGATTCAACGATCGCTTCTACATCGATCATAGATCCGAGCCGAGTAAGTATATATTGCGGGTTTCGATTTACCATCTACTTCTTCCCCTTCTTCCCCCCTCCACCACCCGCTTTCCCCCCTCCTTTTCCACTCTTTCCCTTGTCTTCTATCGCTCCAGGCATCATGATCTTTACTTTCCCAACTGGAACACACTGTACCAGTTCTGTCTCCTTCCATGCTCTGACTAGCTCTTTCTCCCGCTTCACCTTCTCAGCCATTTCACTCAATGGTCCCGGGGTATCGCTACCCTTCTCGCCTTCTTTTGGTTTCCTGGGTCTCTTCTCTGTGGCTTCCTTGCCCCACCTCTCTACCACCTCTCGGATTGCTTTACCCTTCTTCTGTGTTCCCGGTTGTAGCTTCACTTTCCACTCAAACTTTTGCAATGCAGACCAGGGAGCGCAAATGGGAATTGCATCCACCACCTTCTCTAAATCTCCCACCTTCAACTCTGGCAAAATCCGCCTCAGGTCTACCATTTTCAACACATTCCCTTCATCCAAATCTTCCTCATAATCGAGAAGCTTATTGGCGGTATCTTTCCTCACTTCCTCATCCGCCAACACTTGACTTCTCGTCTTCTCGATCTGCAGTTTCAATCTTAACTGCCGTTCTTGCATCTCCTTCGCCTTCGCCTCCTTCTTCTCCGCCTCTTGTTCCAAGGCATCGAGTTCCGCTTTGGTTTCCTTCTTCGCGTTACCCAGCAATTTCAATGCCAATTCTCTATCCTCTTCGTCCTGATCTGCATACTTTTCTGCGATTTTCTTCGCTTTGCCTTTCTTTCCACGAATTTGTTGTTGTGCTGACTTTGATGACAGATTTTTCGGCGCTGCGGGTGGTTTCATTGGTTTTCGTCCTATCGGCGGGACGCTACCGCGGGGTGTTGCAAGGGCGGACGCTGGGAGGCTGACTCCCTTGGCTTTGGCTTTTTTGATATCTCTCTTTTCCTTGGCGCTTAAATGGCGGGATCCAATCGCTGCTGTTGATGCTATCGATGGAGCAGGAGAGGATGTTGCTGTTCGGTTGATGGTTGTTGAGTCAGGCCCATGACCATTGGGGAGCGCCTCGAGCGTGTCGTCTTCTTCGGGCGAAGGTGGGTTTGTTTCTTCTTGCGGGTCATCAAGTTTGGTATCTGGGAACTCCTCATCATCACTGTCATCTTCCTGCGGAGTAGGTACTGGTTGGACATCAGAGTTGAGGTCCTCCTCTGATTCTAACTTTGCATCAGGAAATTCCTCGTCATCGGATTCAGTTTCCTGCTGCTCGCTTTGAAGAGGTTGCTCCGGTGCGGACGGTTGTTCTTCTTGCACAGCTTCCTGAGAGGAAGCTTCAACCTCGCTTCCATCCGCTACCAACCACCCGACTGCGAATCCCATAACCAACATAGCTGGGGGTAACCACTTTTTCTCTCCTTTGACTGAAAACTCTCCCACTCCCAATACAACCCCACCAGCTCCGACTTTTCCAACTTGCTCGTATTCCGCCCACCAAGCCGAAATAACTTGCTTCTTCTCCCATGCATCGCTTGAGGCCACAGCCAACGACCCTGCCTGACTCAAAGTTCCGGGTGGGATGGGCGCTTTCATATCTTCCACCCTATTCTTGACCAAAACGTGGCAGCTTCCAGGTACATCGGCGTGAACCCAAACATCTCCCTTCTTGAAATACTTCTTGTAAAGCATGTCGGCTTGCATGGGATCCTTGGCTCCAAGCACTAAATATCCCTCCGAGCTCTTGAACCAATAGAATTTCTCCCACCATCCTTGTCTTCTAAAGGTTCTCAGTTCCATCTTTTCCGCCTTATACGCTTGTTTGAGATCCTTTTGTATCTTCTTTTCGGTGCTCTTCAAAGCTTTCGCTGAAGATTGTAGGGTTCTTTCCTCCTTTACTGCCGCGGAGCGTTTTTGCTCGTAGTATGTTCTAGCGTTAGCGTAGCCTGTTAGAGCCAAATCGATGTCGATATCCAGGGATACTTGTTTCTTTTCCTTCTCTTCCTCATCTTCGCTTCCACTTTCATCATCTTCATCGTCTTCTTCCTCCTCTTCTTCGTACAACTTGATGACCACGATGTTTTCCATAAATTTGACGTCAACAATCATTTCGGCGACACCATTACCGCTCTTCTTTTCCCTTTCAATTAAATTTTTGATCTCAGTCCAATCCATACCCTGCGCGATCAACCCGTTGACAGCATCGATAACCTCTTCAACTCGCTCTACGTTTGCTTCGATAGCTTGCGCTTTTCGAATGTGTAGCTCTTGCTTTTGTTGTAGACTTGCAATCTTCGATTGATGTTCATTACGGGCGTTTGCTAGTCTTCTCGCCGCGAGTGCCTTCTTCTCTGCTGTTCGTTGTTCGAGCTTTTGGGATTCAATGGAAGAGAAGAAAGAGTCGACTGTTTTGTTGTACGACTGGATAGGAATGGTGTGGATATTCGGTTTGTCTTTAAATTGAAGTGGGAGGAATGGGTGAAAGTCATCGTAGATGAAGCCTGAGGCGTCGGTTTGTGGGACGATATCTACGTCGTCCTCAAGCATGGCTTCAAGATCCTCTTCGGCTTCTTTAACACCAGATTCACCAAAGGCCACCTTCTTCTTTTTTGTCTTCTTTGCGTCTGTCTCTCCGGCGGGCTTTTCGGTCTTAGATTGTGGTTTTTTGGCAATGATCCAACCTGTCACCTCTTTGCTATCCATGACATCCTTGATCACACCTTCCGCTAATTGGAAAGCCTCAAAGATCTTGTCGAGAGTAGCATCATCCTTGACAATATCAGCAGCTTTCAGATTCAGATCCAAACCAACAGTCAGCAGTGAATGTTCGATTAAAGTAGCGCTAAACTCCGTCATTGCCATTGCGAGAACCCGGTTCAACCCTTCATCTTTTCTCGTTTTCTTCAACTTGCGTTTCTGCCAATCTTTCAGATCTTCCTCTCCTTTCTGTGCATCCTGCTCCCGTTTGTTGAGATAGCTTGTCAAAAAGGATATAATTTGGTCTTTGGTGACCTTATTGACGCCGAAGGCCTTTCTGTCGGAAATATCGTAGATTTCTCCTCGCTCGACTTTCCTCTGGTTCGGACCCTCAGGGACGATTCGTAGAAGAGCGATAATCTTGAGTGCGGCATCGGTGAGGATTACATTCCCGCCGGCGAAGAACTCGAAGAAGAGTCTGTAACCACCCACACCCGGAATTCCCTTTTCGTTGGCAGCTGCTGTCGTATTCGTCGTAGTAGTAGCCGTAGAATCAACAATGCCAAACTGGAGCTCCACAACCCGATCGCTGCCAACCTGTCTCACGCCCGTGACCCTCCGTGTCTTCAGACATTTCCGAAGCTTTTCAACAAAGCCGCTAGGACTGCTTGCAACAGTTCTGGAGAAATTGGTCAGGTGACAACGAAAGCCGGAGTCAACGACAAGGATGTGACGGGTCTGAGTTGCCGAAGATTGGAACTTGAATTGAAATGTACGAGAAGAGAGATCATGGATGTTTGAAAGGCGGTGGTTTATGAGGTGATGTTGTAATTCGTGGCAAATTACCTATCAATCAGGTGGGCTTTTGTTAGCGGTCTTTGTGGTGTCTTGGCGGTGGGTTGGAGATGGTTCCTGGTGGTACCTGCACATCTAGCGAAGAAAAACGTTGCTTCATGGTGGCGGTTTACGGTGAAGTTTGAGGATTTCGAGAGATTGCTTTAGACGCTGAATTTTGGAATAAGATCTCTCTGTGACGTTGGTGGCTGGTATTTAACACTTCTTTTCTTTCCCTTCCGGATGAAGGACTTTTTGAAAAAATGTCGCTAGGTGTCCTCGTGGGATGTTGGCTCCAAGTGATGAGAATGTTTTACGATTGAATGTAGCTTCGGCGAACGGCGTTCCTGAGAACTTAATCACAAGACGCTGTTGTATGTATGCTAGTCTTCGAGCAAAGATGGGATGGTTATCGATAGTATTATCAGTCCAGGGTCGGAGATGGGTTTTATAAATAAACCAACATCTATCTGCGGAATGTTTCCCTCGATTTGTGGGCCTTTTAGAAAGAGCTAGAGCTCTACCTACTGGACTGGTGGCGGGGCTTATAAATTTTGAAGCGGTGAAACCGGACGAGGATGAGCAAGCAACGGGCATATGCACCTATGATTCATAGCAGATTTAGGCCCCTGGTTAGCCAATGCCCGAGTACTTTTTGCATGTACGTCTCAGCGAGTCAGTTGGGGCTAAACAGCTATAGGCACAGTACCTGGCCTTAGTCCGAATTTACGTTTTTAGGGCATCCACACCCTTCGCCCTTCTTTCGCTTTGCGCTGGCGGAAAATCGAACCGTAAGAGCAAAAATTGCAACTGACGAGGTTGAGAGATGGTGCTAACGGCGGGGTGTTTGACGTCAAAAACTATGCTCGCGGTGAGGCACAGAAGAACGCAGGCCTGAACTGTGGCACAGGAGATTTCTTTCCGATCGATAAATTGGCTCGAGGGGCTGGTTCCTGCAAGGTGATGAGAACGAGTAAGTATCATACCGTCGTCCGTCGTCTTTTCGATTTGTCGATATTTATAGCAGCCGCCAGTCCAAGTTCTCTTTGAATTGAGATAGCCGTGTTGCCCGATCGCCATCCTCGACGTCGGTAACAACACACGCAACGCACATCTCGCGGCCAACCGCAACACCTTTTTGCAAGATTCGAATGCAACACAGCAGCTGCGGCTGCGCGCTGCACCAGCAGTTTCTCGTGTACGCTCAAGCGGAACGAGACCAGCTCAAGCTCACATATCTACTGGTACTATGGCGGCTTCGTATTCCTTTATTGCTTATACATCGAGAATTTAAGTTTAATGAATCTTCTAAGCTCTTCATCCATTCTTTAACTTACATAGAAATCATATCTCAATCGATTAATCGTCAAATAAGTACATGCATCCGTTAGATCCCAGAGACAGATATAAAGCTAAACTTGAATTCGAACCGTATACCCCAAGACTACCATATACCGAATTTAATATTAATTATAGATTAAATTTATAAGGAAGAGACTTTCGATTTTGGGTGAACTTAATTCCGATGTTTGCTCGAGAAGCACGGCAGGTCTGGCTTGCAAGCCAAGGCTGACCCTATATATATATATATATATATATATATATGGACATATGTGCTCACTAGCTTTTCTACTAGCTTTTAAACTGGTGAGCAACTTAATTAACCGCCAAAGGAATTCCTATAGATTTAAGCATTACTGCGCGAAAATTATTCCCAGCTTTGCTTTTGTGGTTTGTATTATGGTATGGAGCATCATCTCAATCCAATAATATCGATTAACGTAGAAAATAGAAAATAGGGCCCTTACATGACTAGTGGTAAGATTTGGGATATCCAAATATTGCAAATGATCAAATAATCATTTACATAATCGATCGATTATAATCCCAATCTCACAAAATCTCATAATTGCTAACGTTGCAACTAAAATTGGTTCTGATATCCCCTCCCTAGTCGGCACTATAAGCATGGGCGTACCAACGAAAGTCGGTTTAGGATTTCGGAGCTCTTTGGGGAAAATTTATCAAAATTCTTCGCGATCAGTGTCCGATGCTATGGTGGTGTTGGGAACACTACCCCGGGCTTGAAGGAGCCAGGGATCATATTTTGGCGATAATCCTCAAAGAGGTGTCTACGCCATGGAGCAGACCTTGTAACGGTCGTACGAAATTCCAACCATGTATTTTACATGAATTTTTTTAAAGAAAAAATTTCTGAGCTTTTGGAAGGACCCAAGCTCGGCTATGGATTAGACTCAATGGGCCACTAAGCGGAACAAATTTTCGGGACTTCATGCTCCGTTGACGACTATAGCCTGACCATGACCATGATGGTCATGATCAAGGACCAGGCCGGAACAACGCGCAACGCGAAGCCACTAATATACTATCGATGCCCCAAAGCGACCTAGCGCGCTCAGGCTGTGTGTCCAATCACATCCTATTCTGGAATGTCATTGTTGACTCTAAATTTTCGATTTATTCTAATACCTCTGCGATAGAGAATTTGATCCATCCCTTTATTCGCTATAGACGCATATTAATATATTGTCCTGTTAAGTTCATAATGTTACTGAAAAATTAAGGTTGTAGACGATTGGGATTGATATATCGATATCTCCAGACCAAAATCTTCTCTAATTTCGTTTAATAAAGCAGGATAAAAGAACTTGTAACGTAAAATATCATAGGCATAGTGCTATAGTTCATAAGCAGCTTGTAAGTCCTTTTGTCTTGTGGTCTCATGATCTCATCGCGGCTCCACCTTATATTATAGCATCAAGACTAGCCCCGATCACCTATAAGGCATGATAATATGGCGTATAAACGAATATTAGAAGCTCGACGTTATAATTAGGTAATATTGCATGTCCATGCGCATGCCAATTCTCTTACAAACACCCTCGAGGAATCATATACTGACTGCGTTAATCACCTTCGCGAACGTTAGCTATTGGGTATTTCAGCTCGCTCGGAAGCAATCAAGAATAAGAGTTCAAATCTCGGACCGGGCAGCTGTGGAAGGTAAAAAGGATTTAAACGTACCCAGGTACCTTAAATTGCCCATCGGTTATTATTACCGATGACATGTGGATGCATGTCTATATATCTACTGTAATCCGTGTCCTGATATAATGCATAAGTGTCCAAGCTTCAATTTTTTAACTTGGACGTGCGCACGCAAATGTGAAATTATACCCATCATGATATCAAGGAATGAAGCTCATTTGCTGTAAATTATAATGCATACCAAGTTGTGCATATATTAAAAATCTATGCATGACTTATTCGCGGGCCTTATCTACCGCACAGTTAATAAGAAACTAATCCATATGCAAGCAATCGCATCGGCTCTAAGATTTTAAGACATTATTATAATATTACTATATTGCCTTGCAAGTACTAGGACAAAAGTATCCAAAGAAAATTCTTAAGCAATGCAGATTTTTATCACCTTCCTAGATGGAGGCGCTCCATGTCTAAAAAATTTTAAAATGCAGACAAGCTTTTTTGAGTGTCTCTTCAAACGCTTGTTCTTAAACATCTTGCCCAGAAATTAATCTAGTGGCACCGCTTCTCAGACAATAACTCATAATTTCATACAACCTAGGAAAACAAGAAAACAAACCCGGATATCTGTAAAGCTCAACGGCCTTTTCCGTGTCATTAATGACTAATATATCCGAGGAAGCAAGTGAAAATGTTAGACGATATTTGGGGCACTCTTTTCCGGAATTCCCCTTTTTCAACCCACATTTTGAGGTTGGAGATTATAACGTCTGGTTCCTGGAGAAGCGACAACAATTTCTTTCGTTAGTTCTAAACTAGCGTGAGACACTGCGACCTGCATGTATCTGTAGGTGGAAATTTAACGCTGGGTTCATGAACTGTTTGGTTCATGCCAATATGTAGCTACGCTAGACATGCATTACCGAGCGAGTCCTTGGCCTTGGCTCGGGATGTGGAACTTTAGTATATTCCATATATTTCCCGGGGCCAATCAGCTGATATCAGTATCACAAAGTCACAACACTCTTAAAAATCCTGTCTATTATGCGCATGCTTGATCCATACAGTTCACTAGTACACGCATGAACTTTGGATCTACTATATATAAAGCATACCACTTGAGCTCTCTAAGTCCATTATCGGCGATGACCTGTTCTCGGTCAACCGCATCTTCACGCTCGCGGCGACGTATGAAAAGAGCAAGAGATATCCAAAAAGCTTTCAAAAGAAAAACACCATGAGATGTTCCGTTTCGACGCATATGCATGACCGAGAAATCACCGGGTCCGCTTGCAAGCTTGTGCTTGTGCTCACCGATGTCTTCGCTTAAGCGTCACTGTTTCCCTTTGTTTTTTCTGCAGAAAATTCTTGCCCCTTACCCCTGACCGGAAAGTGGAGGATTGCTTCTAGAAGAAATGGATGTTCAAGCCCCCGCGTTAGCGAGATCCAAAACCTGGTGGACCAAAAACCTCCCGCCCCGCACGAAAGCACACGGCTAGCAATGGCAAAAGAACATCAACTTCCCCGACAGCGAGTAGCGAGTCCTAAACTGGATAATGCATGCGCGGTACTAAATTTGCCGTCTGTGCGACCTGCCGCGGTGAGCAACACGGAACTCCGTCGTTGTAGTGCTACATTCGCTAACGTGAGCTGAGATAATACGAGACAATCTAAACCACGAGGGGCTGCTGTCAATACTTTTCTGTGCCAGGTTTCCGTCGGTGAAGTAATTCGGAAAGAGAAAAACCGCGGTATCTGGTCAATTTCACATTCATCGGTCTCTCCTAGTGCCTTTACTCTCCTTCCTAAGATCGTAATTATAACCTTGTAAAGAAAATTTCTGTCCCAGCAGCTAACCCTCCTTTATTCTATTTTGGATACTTACCCTTTTCCGTGGAAACCGAGATAAAGGATCGAGAGGCTGATTGATCGATCGGTGCCTTATGGGGTGCACAATCACCAGGTAGTAAATACCGATGTACTGGTCACCCTATGTCAGAGAAAAAAATAACAAGGAAAAAAGAAAAATGTTTTCAATATGCCGGCAGGGCTAGGTAATAGTTACGTAGAGCTCTATTCTCGAACAATTCGGAGAAACAATATCTCGGCCCGAAGTGCCTTGCCGCTGTAATATTTTCATTTCTTGTTCTTGTTCTTGTTCTTTTTCTTTTTCTTCCAGAGTATGGTATACAAGCATACTAGGAGAACTGAAATATCGAGATGGTTTAAACGTTTATATAAAGCCCAGAGCTTCGTTGTGGGGAAACAAAGAATTCTATTATTAAAATACAAATATACCCAAAATTGTGTCAAGTCGCCTTAATTTATAGAAACGGTGTTGTATACACTTCATTCATTTTAGAATAATCACATACCATAAGCAGTTGGCCACCGCTGCTTCACCTTCGTTTTAACTTAAGACTACTATAGCTATAAACTCGGTGCTGTTGACGCCGTGAGACTATCTACACTCTTTAACTCCACACCACAAAATACCACAGCCGACAATCTTCACACAACAATCATCAGAAACAATGTCGGCAACCGTCAAACCATTCTCTCTCTTCGACAATGCCGCGGCCGTTGACGAGGCTCTCGTGGAAATTGATGCCCATGGCATCATTCCTCGCTCATCTATCGTCGATCTATATCCTTGTACGCCGATACAAGAAGGTTTCATGGCACTCTCCGCCATAGATAAGAACGCCTACTTGTGTCAGTTCGTATATTCATTACATCCTGATGTTGATTTGCAACGATTAAAAGAAGCATGGAAAGTCGTAGAGGCATCATGCGAAATTTTAAGAACACGAATTGCAATTACAGAAGCTCTGGGAACAGTTCAGGCTGTTACGTCGCAGAGCACCGTCTGGCGGGAAGCAAAGACTCTTGAGGAGTATAACAGGCTAGACAGAGAAGATGCCATGGATTTTGAGCAGCCATTAAACCGATGCGGGCTTTCGGATAACGGCAAATACTTCATATGGTCCTTCCATCACTCGATAATGGACGCCTTTGCTATGAACTTGGTCTTTAGAGAGCTCAAGAGAATCTACGGACAACTTTCAAACTCGTCTTCTTCAAACATCGAGGCTCAGTTTGTACCATTTAAGAGTTTCGTTCGCCACCAGATCACTACTGACTTAGTACCGTCGGAAAACTTCTGGCGTCAATATCTAGCTGACTGCCCGAGCTCAGCGTATCCCAGACCCGCCACTCACGGTCTCCATAAGTCATCACCTAACAGACTTATGGAGGACCAAATGACTATTCAACTTACTCCAGGGTCAAGGATCAAGACATCAACCATCGCCACCGCCGCATGGGCCATGGTCCTCGGACACTATTCACAATCCGACGATGTTCTTTTCGGAACGATAAGTGCTGGTCGAAAAGGCCCTGCACATGGTCTCAGAAATATGGTCGGCCCGACACTCACTACATTGCCAGTTCGCATCAAACTTGATTCTTCACAAAGCATATCAAGCTTTTTAGAATCTGTCCAGAAAGGCAGTGACGCGAAAATACCATACGAGCAGTTCGGACTCCGAAGGATTACTCAAATGGGCCCCGATGGGCGCAAGGCTGGTGATTTCCAAAACCTCTTTGTCGTTCAACTCCTCCATAAAGTGGACTACGAAAACGTTCCGCTGCCTATGAAGATGATCTCAGAGCCGTCATACACACACCCGTACCCACTGGTGATGATTTGTAAGCTCGATCAGCAACGATTAATCTTTGAAGCAAACTACGACGACAATGTGATGTCCTCAGAGGAGGTTCGAGGTCTTCTAAATCTTTACATGCACATCACCCAACAACTCGCAGATGCTGAATCCGCGCGATCCCTGTCGAATGTCTCCTTCTTCAGTATGCAGGACCGGATGCAAGTTCAGAAGTGGAACAACCAGCCCTTGGAGGATAAATACGTGTGCCTACACGAGCTCTTCGAAATTCAAGCTAGAATGCAACCTGACGCCCCTGCAATCGTCGCTTGGGACGGTCAGTTCACCTATCGAGAGTTGAATGAGACAGCAAACAAGCTAGCGGCGGAATTGATGAGAGTCGGGGCCGGTCCAGAGAAGATTGTACCTGTCTGCTTCTCCAAATCGGCGTGGACCTTGGTTTCACTGCTGGCAGTGTTGAAAGCTGGCGCAGCATGCATGACGATGGACCCATCGCATCCATCATCCAGACTTCAAGCCATTATCGCGGACACGAAGGCCGAGCTCATAGTCGCAGGGTCTGAGCATGTTGAATTGTGCCAAAAGCTTGTTCCTCAAGTGGTGCCTGTGACAGCAGCTTCGGTTCAACAGCTACCGAATGTTAATGGTGTTAAATCACAAGTCCGTCCAAACAACAGAGCACTTACATTGTTTACTTCCGGAAGCACAGGAACACCCAAAGGGATAGATATTGAGCATCGTGCTATCTCTACGAGTTTAATCGCTCAGTGTGCTACATATGGCATCGGACCGGGAACTCGTATCTACCAATTCGCTGGTTACAGCTTCGATGCTTGCATTAGCGACATGTTCTCGGCCGTCATATCAGGTGCATGCATCTGTATTCCGTCCGATCACGACCGTATCAACGACCTCGCTGGAAGCATCAACTCGATGAATGCGAACCAGATGCTTCTCACACCATCTGTCATAAGTCTTTTGGAACCAAGCATGGTGCCAAGCATCAAGACTGTTCTGCTCGGAGGTGAGGCCATGACTCAAGACAATATTCGAACTTGGGCTGGTCATGTCAGGCTATTCAATTGCTACGGCCCTTCAGAGTGTTCCATCATGGCTGCAACATCTGAGAAGGGACTGGATACTTCAAAGACAACTTCAACCAGTATTGGTCAGGCTATGGGATGCCGGGTTTGGGTTGTTGACCCACAGAATCACGATATGCTTGTTCCAGTGGGGAGCATTGGCGAGCTAGCCATCGAAGGTTCCATCCTCGCCAGAGGCTATCTTAACCGACCTGATCAGACCGCTGCCGCCTTCATCGAAAATCCTTCCTTCCTCCGGGCCGATTGGGGGTTCCAAAATGGATCTTCAAAGATATACAAGACTGGGGATCTTGTACGTTATGATGCTAACGGCGAACTTGTGTTCGTTGGACGCAAGGACACCCAAGTCAAGTATCACGGACAAAGAATCGAATTGGCCGATATTGAGGAGAACCTGAAGGGTAGCAAGCATGTTCAAAATTGCGTGGCCCTTGTGCCAAAGGCTGGACCACATGCTGGTCAACTGGTTGCTATCCTTGAATTGAGCGAGAATTCTACCGATGCCGACTCCGATTCCATCCTCAACATCGATGTGGTATCTGGAAAGGTCAATGCCATCCGTGCTTACGCCTCAGCGAATATCCCACCGTATATGTTGCCAAGTACCTATCTGGTTTCAACAAAGCTTCCACTCAACCGCTCAGGCAAACTTGATCGCTTGAAAATCAAGAAATCGGTCGAAACAATGACCAAGCCCGCTGAAGAATTCGTGCCAGCTGCTCCACAAGGTGTTGCAGCAACGAGTATGAACCCAGCTGAGCAAGTCCCATCGACAAGAGCGGAAGAAGTTATCCGTAACTGCTTCGCAAAGGTACTCGGTCGTAAGCCTTCTGAAATACCACTTGACCAGCCATTTGTTAAGTTGGGTGGAGACTCGATCTCTGCGATGGAGCTAGTTCCTGCATGTCGTCGGGAAGGTGTGATTATCACAGCAAAGGATGTCCTCCGATCTAGTGGCATCTCAGAGCTTGCTGCTCGATCATCAGGTGACATTGTTCAACCAACAATCGTCTCTGAAGTTAGCACTGCTCCTCGCGCAATCGTGCCATTTTCACTCCTCACCCGCCTCGGAGAGGTCCAAGATATTCTGGGTGAGATCGATTCAAGTCACGGCATCCCGAAAACTTCTATCGATGATATCTACCCATGTACTCCCCTTCAGGAGAGTTTGATGGCTCTTTCTAAGTTGCAGAAAAATGCATACGTTGCGCAACTAATATTCCCGATTGTCGCACCAATCGATATCAAGAAGTTCCAATCGGTTTGGCAAGGTGTCGTGACCAAGAACGATATTTTGCGAACAAAGATCATCCACTCGCCTCGATTCGGTTCCCTACAGGTTGTTTTGAAGACCGTTGATGCTTTGGTTCACAATGTTGCGGGCAGACTCGACGCCTATCTTGCTGCTGACAAGGAGATTACCTTCGACTTCGGAACTTCTCTATGGAGAGCAGCAGTTGTGACCGAAGGTAAACAAAGATACTTCGTTGCTACGATGCATCACTCTGTCTATGACGGGTGGTCGGTTCCGTTGATGCTGCAACAAGTCGTCGAGATGTACAACGGAAAGCCGGTCTTGGGTCCTAGCCCTCAATTTTCGGGCTTCATCAAGTACCTCGAAGAGGTTAATGATGCCACATCTGAGCAGTTCTGGCGTGGACAATTACAAGGGTACCAAGCCAAAGACTTTCCACCCCGACCAATGGCTACCCATGCTCGCCAGATCGAGAAGGCAGTGTTCCCGATTTCATTCACTAAGCGTCGAGGTCAAAACACCACAACTGCAACGCTCATCCGTGCCGCATGGGCTTTTGTTGTATCTCAATACACTGAGTCTTCAGATGTCGTCTTTGGTATGACAATGAGTGGACGAAATGCTCCCGTCGATGGAGTTACTGAGATGATGGGTCCTACGATAACGACTGTACCTGTGAGGGTTCAGCTGCAGGCACAAACTTTGGTCTCAGAATTTCTCGACACCGTTCAGGCACAGGCCACTGATATGATTCCTTTCGAACACAAGGGATTGCAAAATATCGGTCGCATGAGCCAAGACTGCAAGAACGCCTGTGACTTCCAGAATCTGCTGGTTATTCAAACTTCCAGCGGCCAAAACTCTATTGGAAGTCTCTTCGGACCCGCTCTCATGACTACTGAGTTAACCGCCAACTTTACCTCTTACCCATTGGTCGTGGAAGCCAACCTTGGTAAGACTTCGCTCGAGCTCGACATCAACTTCGATGTGAATACCATCAGCAGAGTGCAAATCGACCGCTTGATGCACCACTTCTCTAGAGTCTTTGAGATTCTTCACTCCGCTCCTCCAGCAATGACAGTCGCCGACATCGATATGTTCAGCACTCACGACCTGACTCAAATTGAGCAATGGAACAGAAACTACCCGGAAACAATCGCTGAATGCATCAACGAGGTCTTTGAGAGACATGTTCATGCTACACCTTTCGCCGAGGCGGTTTACGGCTGGGATTTGAGCTTTACATACAACGAGTTAGATATCCTCTCCAACCAACTTGCTGACTATTTGGTTGAGAAGTATTCTATCGGACCTGAGCGATTCGTTCCTCTCCTCTTCGAGAAGAGCGCATGGGTGGTAGTAGCCATGATGGGTGTTATCAAGGCTGGCGCTGCCTTTGTGCCACTCGACATGAACCATCCGCGACAGAGATTGGAGGACATCATTGGACAAGTCGACGCCGAGCTCGTCCTAGCGACACCCACAACCGAGAAGCTTCTGGATGGTATGATGGTCAACAAGATGATTATATCTAAGGAACTCTTTGAGCAGGGAGCCCACCCCCAAATGGACCATGCCGCAGGATTGGACTCATCTTTGACTCCAGGATATCTTACACCTGGAAGCACAAACACCGCAACACCAGCCTCGATATTCTCGCGAACAAGCCATGCATACGGAGGAAACACGCCAATTGATTCTCCAATGCAGCTTTCGGTGGAGGAATATGGAAAAGAGCTCGTTAAACACGCGCACATGTCCAATACCTTGACCCAATCCAAATTGGCTGACTTGAATAAGATGCATTCTCGCGCAGGTCCGCATAACCCAGTTTATGCTATTTTCACTTCGGGCAGTACCGGCAAGCCTAAAGGTGTGGTTATCGAACACGGCTCGCTATGCTCAGGTTTGAAGGCACGTCAACAAGCTTTCAACTTGTCTCCTGAGACTAGAACCCTTCAATTCTCGTCGTTCAGTTTCGACGCTAGCGTTGAAGATATTCTAGCGCCTCTTGCTTTCGGTGGTTGCGTTTGTATTCCATCAGAGGAAGGGCGTTTGAGTAATATCACCGGATTTATCAAGGAATCCCGTGCGAACACTGCGGTTCTTACTCCATCTTTCGCAAGCACCCTCAATCCAGCTGATGTACCATCGCTCAAATACTTAAGATTGGGCGGTGAAAGATTGACAGCGGCCCAAGTTTCGAAATGGGCGAATGCACTCTTGTTGAAGAATTGCTACGGTCCTACAGAGACTTGCGTTTCAGCAACCATCAGTGAAAAGGTGACCCTGGATTCCGATCCTTCAAATATCGGTAAGGGTATCGGTACAGTTACTTGGGTTGTCAACCCAGATAATGCGGACCGTCTGACACCCTTGGGTATGGTCGGTGAATTGCTGCTCGAAGGTCCACTTTTGGCAAGAGGTTATCTCCACGACGAGGAGAAGACTCGCAACAGCTTCATCATAGATCCAAAATGGGCGGTTGCCGCACGACCAACTGAATCTCGAAGGTTCTACAAGACAGGAGATTTGGTCAAATACGATGCCGACGGAAACATCTTGTACATCGGCCGTAAGGATACCCAAGTCAAACTTCACGGTCTCCGTATCGAGTTAGGCGAGATTGAGCACCACATCAGCCAGCATATTCCACCTGCATGGAAGGTGGTCGTTGAGGTCGTTGAGTCGATCCGTGCCGGTCACAAATCTACCTTCCTAGCTGCGATGATCTCTGTGGAAGAGACCGGAACTGGACATATGGTTCTACCTATGACAGAGGAACTACGAAAGATATTCCAGTCTCTTGAAACAAAGATCAGAGCCAAACTTGCACATTACATGGTACCGCAGTTATACATCCCTCTACGAGATTTCCCAGTTACGATCGCTGGTAAAACCGACAGAAAAGCCCTACGTGCCATCGGGAGCCAAATCGCATCCAACGACTTGATGTCCTACACCATTTCCACAAAGCCAAACAAGGAGATGCCTGCGACGAAATTGGAAGCTAGTCTGCAAGAACTTTGGGCGAAGATTCTTTGCCTAGATGAAGCAGAGGTGGGAGTCAACGAGAGCTTCTTCCAACTGGGTGGTGACTCTATCACGGTCGTCTCTCTATCAACTGCCATCAAGAAGGAGTTTGAAGTTGCCATCAGCATGCAAAGCCTGACGAATAGCCAAGCTACCATCCGCGAGCTAGCTGCGCAAATTCAAAACGCTAGGTCTGGCGAGGCTGTGGAAGAAAGGGTGATTGACTTGACAAAGGAGTATGATGAATGCATGAACGATATCATGGGAGACTCAGAAAAGTCTGGGTCCAAAGTATTCTTGACTGGTGCGACAGGATTCCTCGGAACACAGATCCTCAGACAACTAATCGGTCTCGACAATGTACAAAAAGTGTTCTTGCTTGTCCGTGCGAGGAGCGCCGAGGAAGGTATGAAGCGTATTGTTGAAGTTGCACAGGAGAACAAGTGGTGGACCGACGAATGTGCCGCCAAAATCGAAATTTGGACCGGAGACCTGGCCAAACCACACTTGGGTCTGGCAGCTGAACAATGGATCAATCTTAATAGTTCGGTCGACATTATTGTCCACAACGGAGCCGTGGTCAACTGGATCGCTGATTTCGATACCCTCAAACCCGCAAATGTCAACTCCACTGTCGAACTCTTGAAGATCGTGGACAAATCGCCCGCGAAGCCAAAGATGGTCTTCATCTCTGGAGGTGCCAGCTTTGATAGTGACGTTCTCGAGGCCCGCCAGGATATCAGCACCATGCTCTCCGGAGCCAACGGATACGCTCAGACAAAGTTCCTCGCAGAGGTGTTGGTTCGACAATTTGCAATCTCGGCAGCGGCACGCGATCGCGTTTCTGTAGTCAAGCCAGCATTCTTGATCGGTACCATCGAAGAAGGTGTTGCGAACACTGACGACTTTTTCTGGCGTGTGGTTGCGAGCGCGATGGAAATTGGTGCTTATCCTTCTGAAGGGGAGAATTGGTTGGCAATCTCTTCCACGGCTAGTGCCTCCGACATGATTCTCAGCCAGGTGATGGGCGACAGTGCTATCGAAGCCTCCGTTCCAATTCAGAACGGTATGCCAATGAAGGAGTTCTGGCAAATGTTGATCGAGGAGTTGGGTTATGACATGAGACCGGTTGAGTGGTCCAGCTGGCTCGAACTCATGCGTGCCAGGCTGGACAAGGTGGGCAACACCCATGTGCTCTGGCCTGTCTTCCAATTCTTGGGTCAGTTGGGTGTCGAAAAAGCACCAACCCACCTCGGGGAAACTCAAGAGCTTCACATCAGAGCAGCCTTGAAGAAAAATATTGAGTATTTGGTTGGAATTAACTATCTTCCCCACGCGAACGGGGAGAGAGTTGGAGAGACGAAATTGAAGAAGGGACGAACTGCTATTCACGCAAGACTATAGATTTCCTTTGTTTAGAAACACCTAAAAGTTCATTTCATTTATCGCTTGTTAAAGGTTTTGTTTTTGTTTGGCTTAAGCTTGAGCTTTTCTTGTCGCGTTGGTTGCATTTCATAGTCGCATCTCAGAGGCGTTTGGTAATATTTTGGATGGGAAAACACGGATGGACAAAAGTTTGGGACAAAAGTTTGGGAAAGGCCCTGGTTTTCATAAATTAGTATAATTTCCTTATAGATAGTCGGAGACTACTGTGTTATTGTATAATATAGATTTAAAAGTATTTGTATACTATTTTCAAAATTTACTTGGTCTCGCTAGAAATTTATTCGATTCTCAGATACACATATTTTCATCACAATCGCTTTACAACACTCTGGTCTTCGGATTTTGGATGTATAAATTTATAAAATATATATACGCACGTTATACTATCGCAACGGCAAGCAGTAGGAAGCAAGTACCTTATATTTAGTGTCTTCTTACTTAAGTATCTATTTAATTTATTTATACATATATTGATTTGGTCCGCAAATAAAGCATTAAAGATGTAGTTCCAACGCCACATGAGAACGCCAAAAAGAAGCACCTGATTCTTGGCTTCTAAAAGAACAATCAAAATAAGCCCACGCTGTGTACCCAGCCCCAATTTTTTGTACTCCTAAATTGAGTTCTCAGAGACAATTCAATTGTAAAAGTACGGATATATATCGCAGATACTCTTATTCAAAAGAAGCCCGTATACTCATGTGATTTTTGTTTTTTTTCTCATTGTATATATGCGCAACTTTAATGTGCGACTGGCTTGCTCGTTCTGGCAAATATGTTTGGTAGTAATGCCAATCTACCTAACAATCTCACCACTCCTACGCATTTCATCCTCTAGGCTAGCTCGGTTTAGAGCCAGGCTCCTTCTTTCAAATAATAGGCTTCTTCGCCCCTCGGCATCTTCGGTTTCGCTTGTAAGCACGTCTCTAACGGCTTCGCCCCGCATCTTCTTGATTTTGATGTAATTGTAACCCGCAATACTCAGAATTGTGATGAGGAGACCAGTAATATTGATTGGTGTCAAGATATCGTGGAAAATCGTGGCAGACGCAGAAATCGTAACAACTTCCTTGAATATACCACAAATCGATAATGTTACGACAGAAGTTCGGCGGAGCAAGCTAAAGATGGAAAAAATGTTAGAAACACATCAATAGGAAATATAGGATGTTGGAGATACGTACGCAAACTCGCTAGCCGTCATGCAAAATGCCACGACACCAGGAGCAATCAACATCCCGATACCAGGGAGAAGCCCCCATTCGCTCACGATTTCGCCCCATCGACCCAGGAATCTTCCAATCCCTTCAACTGGCGCTGCGATAACAATCAAACTCAAAAACATCACAGGCGCCAAAAAGAAGATGCTGCTGAACGGATTACTCGTCGCCGGATTCCTTAGCAAAAGCAACTGCGTCAAGCTCCATCTCAAACCGGACAATATACTTGCCAGCATGACGAGTATAAAGCCTATTAATACGAAAGCAGCTTCGTCTGCCACCATCATTATTACACCAATAGTCATTACTGATATTACGGCCACCAGTTTGACCGTAGGTTTTTCGAGACGGAAGATAAATGCAAATATTAAAACGAAGGCGAGCGAAGAGGATTTGCACATGGTGTAGAATGCGAGCGATATGTATTTTAGCGACATGTTGCCAAGACCTATATCCAAGCCTGTAGCCATACCGCACGGTGCGATCCGGGTGACGTAGAAGAGTTTTGTCATGATCGGTTTCTTCGGACCAGGAGATTGGGTTTCGTTTGCGAGACGCTGCGTTGCCTCTTCATCCTCCGAGCCACTATCTTCACCTGTGTTGAGTGGCCTAGATTCCGAATGTCTTCGCGAAGGTGAACTTTCTGACGAAGAGGAGGCGATATGCTTCTTCTTTGCTTCCGCCGGGTCAACATATCCTGGCCGAAACTGGACAAAATACCATATAACTAGCGATGACAGGGAGAATTGGACCAGCATGTGGATCGAGGTGATGAACAATGGGAATCTGAAGTTCAAGTGTTTCTCTGAAAACATCCATTTATTGTATACGGATATTAATAGTGAAAACATGTACCACATCCCGATCAGAAATGCATTGAGGGCCAAATCCTTGATGACATGCTGATCCGCCGCACGTTTTTCGGCACTGGTGACGGCTATACCGTTGATAATTGTTCCATGGGCCAGCTCTTCTTCTGTTGCATGGTAGTGATTTGGTGATGAAGCAGAATTGTCACGCATTCTGCCACCCTCGGCGCTCAGACCGCCAAAACCCTTTCTCTTCTGCTTCTTTTTACGTCGTCTATCGCGTGCTGATTCTGTGAGGCCAGCTTCTTCATCAGAATCACCGGAAGATATTGTGTTGAGTTCAAGAGAGTCGTCCGAGTGATGTTGTTCTTCTTTGTGTTCGGTAGAGGGGTTCTGTAACGACTGTGAGACGGCCCTTGCACGAGTTGTGGGAGACACGTCAATAGGGGTACCGGGAGTGGAAGGTCGCTGTTGTATTCCTGCTGGTGAGAATGAAGTAGAAATACTCTGCCCCCGAGATCGTCTTCTTGCGTGGATGTCTACAGGAATGCGGCCACCAGACATTGCGGATGCGGATGCGGATGCGGAGGAGGAAGAGGAAGGGAAGTAAGAATCTAAGGTATGTGGCGAAGTTAAAGGTATTACGGTATCATTCGAAGGGGGTTTGGAGGAAATGATCTCTTCCTCCTGAGGAGTCTTAGCGGTGATTTGTGATAGTGAGGAATGTGGGATGTGATGAGCGGGAGTTACAGCAGGAGGTGGAGGAAGAAGAGAAGTGACAGCAGGACTCGAGGATTTTGTGGAAGTACTTGTGGCCTCGTGGCCCGCCATCTTGGTGTATTAAATAAGAGATCCAAACCGGATTAGGATTTTACTTGTGAAGACAAAGCCACCCGTGACCAGGCTAGTGCTCGGTATTGCTGCAGCGGGTCCATCCGATTCGATAGGAGGCATGAGCATTGTACATACCGCTGACAGCACAGAGGTTTGTCCGAGATCGATTCAGGAGAGATCTCTTCAGGTGTGTCTTGCTCTCCAGGCAAAGTCCCACACTTGGCAGTGCGACTAGTGCCAACTTGGCGGAACCGGGACCAGGGTCACCACCGAAACCCGCAGGGAGGCTAATATGCGGGGATGCCCGCTAAGCAGCAGCCGATGAGAGCCAGCCTTCGACGAGAGGTTTAAAGGTTCTTCTGCAAGCACCAGATGGTCCGAAGCCTGAGACTAGGTTCGAAGTATCAGCGAATTTGGCATCCGGAGGACAATGATTGTTAGATCGTGAACCGCACTGGCACATAATAACATGCCTTGGGATCATTTAATACTGAGCACGATGCAGTTGTCAGTGGGACGGGATGGAAGACCTACCAGAAGCATGCTAGCCACTTGTTATCAAAGCTATCGTTCGCGATGGCGGTCGTCGAGAAGGGGAAGGTTGAAGGAAGAAGCGGCCTCGTGATGCCGGCGCGGTGCAGGCCAAAGCGACGAGCGGTTGATTGCGTTGCTCAATCGGCAGACGAACAGCCGATCAGAACACCATGGTCAACACAACAACACCGACTTCCTCGCTGCACCTTTGATACACCAGCATTGACTTGTACGGTGCTACATTGCAGGAACAGATTCTTTTCTCGACATATATACTATACTATACGTATGTTGAAACGCTCGCTCGTCCGGACAGAATTCCCAATCGACCGCTCACCAGCTCGACGAGACATTTAGCATTTCGAATATATTTGGCAACATGGGCTTGCCCTGGCTCCCTGGCTCCCTGGCTCCATTGCCCTCGTCCACCGTTATCTCCAACCTCGGCCGTGGCCGAGTATGCTCTAATCATGAGCTAGCCCATGGCACCCTTTCCGTCAATGTTTAGCGCGATATCTCTAGTGTTTATTGCAGGAGAAACTTTGGACTTATGCGAACACTCCCCGTATATATGGCATAGCGCTTCAAGTCAGGAAGGCTTATTCATCAGAGTAATCAGAGCCTTCTGGTTCATCAATAGAATACATGAATCCACCTAGTAGAAAATTCTCGTCATCTCCCGCTTAGACATACTCTCACAACCGGCTAGAAGGAATATAATAATCATTGAGAGGAGCTCTTATGTGATAACAGATGATATTAATAGGACGGTGGCTAGTGATTAAATATGAATGGCATAGGCTTGC
Source organism: Arthrobotrys entomopaga (assembly GCA_012184315.1). Lineage (NCBI taxonomy): Eukaryota > Fungi > Ascomycota > Orbiliomycetes > Orbiliales > Orbiliaceae > Arthrobotrys > Arthrobotrys entomopaga. Next base: position 312,587 of record LDDX01000025.1, read on the forward strand.
TACTAAAGAGTCAATACAAGACTATGGCATAGGATACTAAGAATACATGCTTTCCAGACATATTATCCCTGAATAGATCAAAACTTTTGCAAAACGCCGTAATAAAACGTTTCACACATAGTCTCTATGGAGATACCACATCAAATGAGTGGCAGACACTAGATATATACCTACGAAGTCGCGTTCGGTCCGGCAAGAGGGTTGAAAATATTACGTAGCTGTGTGTGCATATCGGAAAGTGCGAACCAAATTGTGCACACTCTACAAACCCCTTTAGGTATCCACTCAATTTTGATTGTCAGCTCATCAGACGCGATATCAAGTCCCATACTCCGACATATCTCGCAAGAACACGTCTTTCCCCCGTGCGGTTCATCCACTTTTACGGTCACACGCTCTATATCGGCCGGCTCCAAATCCAACTCGCTCAGCGTATGCTTAGCTGCAATACACAACTCGTCCATTAGTTGTCGTAGAGTCCAACCTTCGAACTCGGGTACCGTGAATCGACTGGTGGAAATGATCTTCCTACAGCAAGGTAGTACTAGCATGTATGCGAGCAGGTTGCAAAACTCCCCAGCCTGCCAGCTGTCTACTATCCCTGAGGTGAGAACGTTGAATGATTGTAACCACGCCAAGTTTTCCTTATCTTCGTCCGATGTTTCGTCAGCCTCATTTGGTTTCATGACGGCCCCGTTCCTTCGGTGAGCCATGGGCTCATTAAGGAGTGCATTTTCCGTAATCTTAATTTTTTGAATATCCGACGCTGCCGATGCTTCTGATTCTGCTTGAACGCGCTGTTTCGATGTGAGTATGTACTCACCTATCGCATTACCCCGCATCGTGCAATGGAATGTCAACTCCCTATCGGACTCTTGTACACTATTCTTTCCTTGAACTGTCAAGAGATTGTGCACTTGGATTGGAACTCCCTTCGCTTCGAAGGCACGGTAACGGTTTCTCTTTACTTGCGAAAAGATGGTCCTCCATAATGTACAGGCCTGGCTAGCTCTGACTTGATCGAATAGTGGAAGGAAAGAAAAGATAAGATCTATGATTTCAATGGGGAGGAGAGAGTTGATGGACTCCATATTTTCCGTTCTTGACTGAATAAATCAGCTTGTTGATTGATGATCTAGTAGACTATAGTCTTTGAAACAACTTTCTTAAACGATGTGGGTAGATTACCGTAGATTTGTTTCGTTAGAGATGGAAAATGAGACAGTCATGTATATGGTGAGCCCATAAATATAACCTTGGTTATACATGCATACATGCATGCGTCTGGGATTACTCTTGCGTATCCTCGAGTCTATAGATCTAGGTGCTGGCTACCTTGACTAGTTCTTAAGATCTTGAAGACGAACCCGAAGCACGCACAAGCTCGCTCACTCACGTATGCATTTACTTACACGGGGCTATGTGTCTTCCATGTTTAAACGTTTGTATTTCAACGTTGAGTATCTCTGACAGAAATATTTTAAATATCTCAGAGGTTTCAAATTAGCAAACCTCGTTACGTTACAAGTGGATATTTAATGTAGATTGCAGTTTGCGATTTGAAAACCAAAAAAATAAAAAAAAATAACTGACTCAATATCATAGAATTTGATCGAAACCCCAAATATTGTGCATGGGGAACAGTCTTTCCTGCCACCACCTTGGATACCCACGTCGGCGCAAATTTTTCCTATTGATTCTTCTGGGTGTGTACACACAATCGGGCTTGTGCTTGGGTATTACATGCAATCTCGCATTGATATCAGAGGCTGTCCTTTTCAAATTTATATTCACATGAATTATTTCAGGGACTCAGTTACCCGATCGTAGTGTGAAGAGACAAGTTATTGTCCAGCTGATTTGAATAAAGTCTCTTAGCACTATAGTGTTATTCCACTGAACGTGATGTTGTGAAATCAACTTGTGTTTCTATAGAGCCACAGGAGCCATGAAACTCGAGATACGCATCGTCGCCTGAAGAGGCTATCCATTATTCTGCCAGGTCGTGCCCGTAGTTTGAGGCGCAACGGCTTGAGCAGGGCATATACGCATGTTGTACAGCCGCAATCAAACTTGGAGGTATAAGGACAATGGCCCGGATAATTTCCTTCTGCGAGCCCGTAACGTTGGCGCAATATCAATCGTTGACTTCAAGAATATGTCCTCGATGGTGTATTCTCTTTATGATTTGCTTTAGGACCTTTACCGCATTTGTATGATAATCCAACTCATCCCACTCCTCATCGAATTAGAATGCCAATTGCTCATTAAGCAGAGGAGAATTTATTATCTCCATCGATCTATTTAGTGCATTCGAAGAAGTGAAAGTATGACATCCAAAAGCTCTGTTGGTAGAGAATTCAAAGAGCTTATAGTCGCCATTTTCTAGAATATGATGATAATGTGAGAGATCGAGGGGGTGATCTATACGTATATACTCGATATTGATGTTGAAGAGGGAAAATGTCTAGTCTTGTTTTTGCTAGTCTTAGAGGCTCCGAATTCGTAGCGGTTTAATGCACACGCTTCTGTTGAGAAATTTTTGAGAGCGTCCGGTGGGGGATTGTTGTTGTTGAAGCGGTTTGAGAAATGAATAGAAGTGAATCGAAGCGTTCTTTTACTGATACGATTTGATATCTTAGAATTTGTTTCACGGACGAATATATAAATCTAGGGATTGTGCATAATTATGGGTCATTTAAAAGATTTGTGTCTAGTATGCAAAGCTCGCACTCGCGATGATTGAAGGTTATAATATGTTGAAACAAGGAGAATGCTGACGTCGGAATTAACTAAATAGAAAAGCTGATATGGTCTGGCAACGTGCTGATAGGTTGATGGAGTCATAGATAGATCCAACATATTATTAATTGTCAACACAAAAACATATATGCATATAGATCTCAGCAAACTGTTGCCTGATGAACAGAACAATGGTGGGACCGAGACCAGTGTTTAATATGTGTACGTTAGTATATGGTGCCGAGAACCGGTTAGTTGGTATTGCATGGTACGTCTCGTTGATCATCCCAGACGTTCGCGTTCGACCTATAAGAAAGTGACTTATCCCGAGACCAACTTATCCCCTGTTGAGTTTTCCAACATATACATTATGCCACAGGAACAAAGGATCGCGGCACAATCAATTAGGAGATGCACATGAACAAATGCAAGGACAAAGATTTTAAAACAAGGATTCACTACGTGGTGGCATTTTCCTCTGTAGATTCATCGTCTAGATTGACTCCTTTGTAGCTATTGCCATTTACAAATCTCCTATTTTTTCATCTAATATATTAATAGCTAAATCAGACAGAAACTGGTCCCGTACCTGGATATCTAGATGCTTTACGTTATCTCATATCCAATTCCCATTGTTTAGGTGTACTGCGTCTTCTGCCTCTCAATAAGTTAAGGTTCTATTGATCTAATTAACCGGGTATTTTCTATTCGTAGCGATCTCGTCAGCAATCTCCTAATAATATGTCAGGTATCCCCTCTTAGGTGCTCCAGTGGACTTTATAATAACAATATTTTGCCTGCTAAGCATAACAAATGACGTACGTTATATAAATTAAAATTTGGTCGAGAAGCGTTTATCCTTGTGATACTAGGATACATCGTTCGGGCTTTAAATAATATAGAATTCGAGATCTTAACGTTATAAATCAAGAACTTTCCAACGTTGTAATATAATTAGCTAAAATTCCTATAAAGATTGTATTCGTTCTTTACAAAACCTTTTCTCCCATCGTTAACATAAAGTATAAATACCTTGATTCAGGCCTGTTATCGCTCCACAAATAATATTCTGGGTTAAACACAATTCTAAGTCTCAATTTATCATGAAAGCCCCAAAACTATTAGGCCAAAAAGGCTGTCTTGTTATTATACCTGATCCGAATAGTCAAATATATGCCTGACAAAAACTTGTGTTGTGGAGGGTTTCGAGACTAAAAAGCCTCTGCCGTAGCAGTTGCCGTAGCCTCGAGGCCAGGCGGACAGGAGGGCAAAGGGTCAACACGAGTTAGCTATGGTAGTCATATCTAAGAAGAACCTATGATAAATGCTCAAAATATACACCTCCTTCTCGAAAATTTCTTAACTTGAGAATGGTAGAATTTAATTAGGCCGTCAAGCACTTGACAGTTGATTATAATTAAGTAAATATATGTTATGCTATAAAGCGTTGGCAGTCTGGCTTGCAAGACAACTATAAAGCAAGATATTCTCATTTAAATAAGCCTTAAATGTTTTTGAAAGGCCATAACGAGCTGTGTCTAATGCTCAAATTCGCGCTCTTAAGAAACAACGCCCAAGCTGATACGATCGTTCTATCAATGTGCTACGCATTAATACGATAATATCGCGGCTGCTATGTTATGAATATTTTTATTATTTCGTATTTTATGGGTATGGGTGTATTTTCTTCAATTTATTTTTCGAAGAAGAATAGAACTCTTTGGCAAAGACTATAGTAGGCTGTACAAATTATTGGATTTGATTTGATATGCACATATGTTGTGTGTTGGATTTTGTGAGAGCTCAGAGTGGGTCCTCTAGCAAATACGGCATACGCATCCTGCGTATCTTTCACGAATTTATAAGTGTATGTCTTATCTCAAAATAAAAAACGTATCATAATCAAGTAATCTACTTCATTCTGTGAATACAATGCAAATGCAAGCTTCAGTTCTATTTTCTCGAGCCCGCTACCAAAATGTTTCAGTTTGAGAAATATACTTTGGATGGCTATTAGTAATTTGAAAGTAAAAGCAGGGTAGATAAGAGAGATAGTGAGCTCGTTGGGTCGATTTCAGATTCAGTTGGTCCTCTCCGCATAGTGCCCAAATGAGGATGCAATGACCTGCATGGGGTTGGTATTGTCGAACCCCAGTTGTCCATCGGCAGCATGGATAATAAAACCAGAAAAAGGAGTATATTTTCAACATATCTGAGTCCCACTTCATTCTGCATACCGGCAATTCAATTCTTGATTCAAGGCTTGACCAATTGTAATTACGTGATAAGAACTCGGAGAGTTGGTACAACTTGAAATCGAATCAAAATGAGAATGAATGAGGTTGTCCTTTGTTGGACAAGGATAGAATCGGGTTTACGAAACAAGATGTCATCCCGGTTCATTATTTCCGATAATTGCGTGCCCCCAAATGAATACGACATATATGCATATAGTGTGGCTATTCGAGTTCTTTGGCCTGGGGGGGCTAAACCGCTTTCAAGATTTATGCTTGAATGCATTTGTTGGTCTGGGGATGCTACCCTGCAAGCTCGCAGGGTAACATCCCCCAGACTATGCATTTGTAATCTTCATAATAGCCTCCCTCGCAAAGGTTGACTAAGACCTAAGTCATCCATTGTAGTTGTGATCCGCCTTTGTCCGATTGCGCTGTTGAGCTCTCGCACCAGCCAAGAGAATCCCGTGACAATGTGCGTCAATGCAAGTTGTGTCTGTGCATGTTCTATTCGAGAACGATCCCTGCAGAAAGAATTAAGCGTAAGAACGCGGAGAAGAAGAAGCTTGGAAGTAATATTATAATATGTCCTGCAGCTGGTGACGAATGACGAGACCGGTCCTGCAGCAATCCCTGATGGAGATCTCGACACGTCAACCAGGTCAGCCTCTTTGGTTCCAGTTCGTCTTTTCAATACAGCGCATGACTCGGCTCGGAAGGCGTGTCGCCAAGATATTTAATCCGATAGCTTGAAAAAGTTTATCGGAATGGCGTGACTCTTAATGTCGAGACGAACGATGTGGATAACAATGCCATCCAAGCTAGCCCTAGTCAGTTTCCCCTCGATGCATTTCTAGTCCGAATTTCTCAACTTTTAAGGGCAAATCCGCCCTCCCGTTGTCTCGTCTAATAAATTGCGATACGGACGGTGGGACCTGCCCACAGCTTTGCGAATAACCGAGGAGATCATTCGAAAGTCTAGTCTACAATCGGCTAGCTTCAATTGACAACAGCGGAAAATTCAACAATCCCGCCCCACATTAAGCTCTGAATTAAGGTCTTAAGTGGAGTTGCCATGTCTAATGCCAAGCATATATATTAGGAATCTTCTCCAGCGTCACTATAACTATTTTGTGATTGGCCCAAACCGTCCAAATGGAGCTACATATCGGACGGTGATTGGGCAGGTGAGATATAAAGACCCGCAAGGGCTTTTTTTACCCCTCTATTCCCGAACAAGCGTTCCAAGTCGGGATTTTCAACATGAAGCAGGCAGGATGTGAAGAACAGGATGTGAGGAATATAAAAAGGCACAGATAAACAGGTCAGCTGGCTGCCTGTATACTGTACCTGCGTCGTTCTTGGAGCCAAACCCTTGGCCGTGACAAAGACATCCCAATTGCAACAATCTTATTATCCTAAATATAAAATCCTGTAAAACGGTCCAACATGGCCGCCAAAGTTGAAATAACAAATTTCCGGCTAACGGAAACTTCAAACCCGGTAGGAACAGACGATCCTACTCCTTCGCTCACTTGGTCTTACTCGATACCGTCTGGTCAATATTCGCCAGAATGGCGACAACAGAGCTATATCTTGTCTTTGCGAACCTGGTGTCTAAGCAACCCAGAAAATGTGGGAAATTACATGATTATCGGACCAAATACTCACAAAAGCGAGAGCGTGCTATGGCCGTCAAGTTTCCCGAAAGTACAAGGAAAGCATGTTTACGAGTTATCAGTCACTGCGGTCTTAGGGAAACCAAAACCCTCTGAGTCTACCATTGAATGGGATTTTGGAACTCCTGAGGGCGACATGTTAGCGCCCGACGGAACATCTGCCACGGACTTGGCAACCACGTTGATGGCTGCGTTGGAGAAAACGCCCGAAGCGGTTATGGCATCGTCAATTCTGACCATTGAGGGTGGCGTTTTAGGCGGCTTTGAGGGCTGGCGCAAACGGGCACCGACAATCGCACCAATCACAACACCCTGGAGCTTTGAAGGCTGGCAAAAACCGGAGCCAGTCCCCATCTTCAAGAATACATATCACTTGAAGTCGAAACCAAGAGCTGCAAGGCTATATGCGACCGCTTTCGGAGTGTACGTGATCAACATTAACGGCAAGAGAGTGGGAGACTCTTCTATGGCCCCAGGATGGACTGAGTACACTCTGCGAATGCTTTATCAGACATATGATATCACCGATCACCTCGAAGCAGGTGATAATATCATCACGGTACATGTTGCGGATGGATGGTATCGTGGTCGTTTGGGACTCAGACACAAACGATGGACCGCTAGAAGAGGAATCTTTGGAAAAGAAACAGGCTTTTTGGCATTGATCGATACTTACGGTTGTGATGCTGAGCATAACGACTCCTTACAATCTTTCTGGACTGGAGGTTTTGAAGAGACGGGTTGGAAATGTACCAAAGTCAGCTCAATCCAGAAAGTCGAGATATACGACGGAGAGGAATATGATGCCCGTATTCAAATCGACCCATCAAGCGATGAAGGCTGGACGAACGTTAAGCCTATATCAGACATCTGGACGACGGATCTATCCACTCCTATTTTACAGGCTCAAATAGCGCCGCCAATCCGAGTAACTGGGCAATATTCCGTAAAGAGCCACCTCAAAGCTCCTTCTGGACGCACCATCCTCGATTTTGGCCAAAACATTGCCGGCAAAATGGTTATCACTGGCTCGGCGCCCGCAGGGACTAGGCTATCCTTTCTCCATGTAGAGGTGTTAGAGCCCGATGGAAGCCCCTGTACGAGTATCCTTCGAGATGCAGCCTGTACTGATACGTACACATTTGCTGGCACAGGTGTCGAAACTTGGGAACCTGAATTCACATTCCACGGATTCCGATATGTTGAGGTAGACGGATGGAAGGAAGAATATAATCTGGAGTGCATCGCGAAGGTATATGGGAGTGATTGTTCCCGAGAAATGATCAAGTTCAAAACGCCCCATTTGCTTCTCAATCGATTTGTCGAAAACATCGAATGGAGTGCTCGAGCCAACTTCTATGCTGTACCCACAGACTGCCCCCAGCGGGATGAACGATTGGGTTGGTAAGTACACCTGATCATCATTCAATTTGTACATTTTAGATCATCAACTCATGACTGAACGATATCTCGATAGGGCTGGAGACATTAACGTAAGAAGCAGAGCTATATAACTAGCTACCTCAAAGACTCGCTTTAAAGACTCTAATAACGTTCCAGAATTCGCTAACAAGAACCGTAGTTATTTGCGCCTACTGCATTTTATATCTTCGATTGCCTCTCCTTCTTAAAACAATGGCTGCGAGGCTACACAGATGGCCAGAAGATAGGCGGTGTGCATCGTCCTCCAATTACGTAGGCTTCCTCTCAAATATATACCCCTAATCTTTCTATACTTTGATCAGTATCTAGGCGAGCTAGGCGTCAAAAGGGACAAAGCTAATGATCAAAACTATAGATCTCCAAGCGCATTCGAGATGCCTGGTTCTCACCGACCTATGGCGGTGTGGGAAGATTGTATCATAATGCTGCCCTGGAATTTGTACAAAACGTATAGAGACCCAAAAATACTTAGCGAGATCTATCCAAGCATGGTTGAGTACTACGAGCAAGGGATTCCTAGGGATTCTGAAGGTTTATTCAAGTATTCGTTTCAATACGGCGACTGGCTCGATCCCACCACCCCACCAACCCGTCCCGAACTTGCTGTTACAGATCCTATGTTCATCGCCAACACCTGGTTCTGCCATATTTCAAAAACACTTGTCAAGATTGCGACGGTTCTTCAAAAGCCCCAAGACGTAGAAAAATGGCGAAAGGAGGCTTCTGACGTCCTAGAGCGATGGCAGAAGAAATACCTTGTTTTCCAGAAGGGAGACCCATCCTACGAAGAAACACTTCGTTCCGCAGCCAACATAGCGGACGGCGAGAAGGCAGTGCAATTGATAAAATGGCCGCAATACTCGAACATAGAAGAAGGCGTCATTTCAAACCCGGTAGCACCCGATAGCCAAACAGGATACTCATTAGCATTGAATTTTGGTCTGTTACCCGAAGAGCAGGTCAAAGCTGCCATCAATCGATTACACTACCTCGTTAAGAAGAGCACCTTCCATGTTGCTACTGGTCTATGCGGTACCGCAGAGCTCTTGCACGCCATTTGTTATCCAAGGAGACTCGAGTCATCGACTTGCCAGGAACGACTTCAATCATTATCTCTCGCGTACAGGATGTTTTTGAAACAGCAGGATTGTCCGTCATGGTTCTACCCTATCGTCCAATGGGACGCAACTAGCATATGGGAGCGCTGGGATGCGGTAAAACCGGATGGAACAATGAACTGGGACACAATGACAAGCATGAACCACTACGCTCTTGGCGCTGTTGGCAAATGGGCCTTCGAGCACATTGGTGGCATTGAAGTGGCTCATGAGGATTCGCCCAATGCTTCAATACTAGAGGGAGCTAAAGATGGCTGGAAGTTTGTTTTCGATCCGATACCAAATCTAGAGTTCGGAATCACAAATGGTGAAATGGAATACGAGAGTCCAAAGGGTAGAGTGGAGTGCAAATGGAACTATGAGATTGATAGCAAAGAAATGATTATCGAAGTGGCGGTTCCGGCTAATTGTGAAGGGGAAGTTAGAAGGCTGGGTACGCCTCTACAAAAGGTTGGCGCCGGGAGACACATTGTGAAAAGCAAGTTAGAGGAAGAAGAATGGAAGTTTTTGGAAGAGTTTAAAGATAACTAGGTATAACTGAAATGACATTGTAACTAGATCTATACGTACCGTTGGCCATGTTGGGGTATTCTTACCACTAGCAAGTCGCCCGCAAGATGAACCATGTATGCAAACGATAATTCTGTTCTTGAAGTTCCCATATGCATCGAGCAGCCTAAAATCGAAAATTGTCTACCGAGAGGGTTATTACAGGGGCAAAGTCATTATCCTGAACTTCACGCACGACCAAAGCAATGACTTTAGAATACCACGGTTTGGTTATGAGACTGCGGAATATAGTCTCGTTGCCAGTGCGGAATACACTGACGCACTCAATGTTGTAATTTGTGTGTTGTGTTGCAGTATCCCTGTTTCCCCCGAAACGGGATAGTGCCATTGTTGACAAACAGTCCAAAGACGACGACAACAACAAAGAGCTCCACAGCTTGACCTGGCGCGCAGATTCAAATTCGTTCCATTCCGCGACTTCAATTAAACTTCTCGAGAGGTTTTCCACACTAGAACCTTCAAACAGATGGGAAGTTCTTATATCATTCAATCAACCATCAACCTAATCATTCACCAGCTGTAGTCTGTCTTCTACCGATACATTTAGAAAAGCTTGGACCCCTCCGACCCCACCTTTTGCCTCACAATGGCGGAACCAGTCCAGCTATCCATCATCGAGGCCCAAAAGGAGAACATTGTAGCTCTTCCCGGCGGACGTTCGGCCCGCGCTCTCGCACAATCTATCCTAGCTTCCGAGGATACGGAAACCCAAAATCTAGAACACGCTGCGGCACGCGAGGCCTTCGAAAACGAGCTGAAAACTGCAGACGAGCTCGACGATCCGTTAGACCCTTACCTTCGATATGTGAAATGGATTCAAGAAGTTTATACTGCTGGCGGTGGACGGCTCCTTGAACGCACTTTATACCGAGCTACCCATAAATTCGAAGATTCGCCGGAATTCAAGAACGATGCTCGATATTTGAAGCTGTGGATGACTTGGATCCAAACATACTCGGATGCACCTAGAGAATCGTTTGCTTTTTTAGCTAGAAAGGGGATCGGTTCCGGGTTGGCATTGTACTATGAAGAATTTGCCGCCTATTTGGAATCTCAGAATAGAAAGGCACAGGCAGAAGAGATTTACGAGATGGGAATCCAGAGAAATGCTCGACCGGTTGAACGTTTACGTCGCAAATACGACGAGTTTGTCGCAAGACTTGCCGCCAACCCACCCGACGCGAACGAACCGAGCTCGCCGGCGGTGCCAATTGTTCGAGCAGCACTTGGAGAACGCAGGACAGATACAGAGCCCAGAGACCCGCAGGCTGCAGTTCAAGGGTTTGGCGCTGAAGGGCAAGCTCCACCGCAGAAAAAGAAGAACAAGATGATGATCTTCTCGGATGCCCCAGGTGCCTCATCATCTGTATTACCAGAACAATCGGATAAAGGCGGCGGTTGGGACAGTATTGCAACATTGGCGGACAGAAAGAAGGAGAACGTCGATGCACCCAGACCGTGGGCTGGTGAAATTCTAAAGCAAGAGGGAGGACCAGCACCGAAGAAGGATAAACTGCAGATTTTCCGTGATCCAGTGAGTTGAAACGCTATCTCTTTGTGATCCTACCTCCAATAGCGTTTCGACCACCCCCGTTTTTGGCCCAGTGTATCGCCCTGGAGGTTAGCATCATGTAACTAAAAGAAATACACTTTTCTAAACCAACCATTCTTCGTGATTTTTTTAGGGCGCTTTCCAAAACCAATCCCAACCCCAACCAGCGCTCACAGCATCCGGCAAACCGAGACGGCCGGAACGAGTGTTCGCAGCCCTCGAACTTGTATACCATCGTGGTGAATCGCAAGACGAATGCGACTTTGACGAGCTGAGGGCGCGATCTCGCGGCTTGCTCAATGTCGATTGGAATGAGATGCGCCAAGAAGAAGAGAAACGGCGGCAACGCCAAAAGCAACTCGATCGAGATCGTGCCAAGGCACAGCAAGAAGATGAGATTATGATGGATATGCTTGGGAGTCGACACGCAGTCGTTGAGAAGGAACCAGAGGAGGTGCCCGACGAAAACACTAAGTTTGTGACGAAGAGCACCGTGGTTACTCGTAAGTATCTTTGAAATGGTACACCTTTTAAATAGAGAGCTAAGAAAAGCCGGCTGCAGTCGCTTTGACGTCCTCACCCAAAGCCAAACCGAAGAAGAAGAAAAAATCGATGGGAATGCAATTCTCAACGGAGCCGACTATGACGATGCATACCCGGGCCGCAAACGACGAGATTTATAGCATATTCAACCAGCCATTCGTCGCACAAGATGATTTCGCGTCCTCAGGCAAAAAGGAAGAGTCCTCTGAAGAGGAAGATGATGAGGATGAGGATGATACAGAACAGACAGACACAATGTTCAGTCAAGCGGGTAGGTCCACTGCTGGAAACGAGGAGGAGGAACAACCGGATATGCTCAAGGGCGCATTTACCGACGATGAGGACACCGGCTTCACAGCTGTCGATGTCGATATGTTGCGGAAAAAAGAAATACCAGGAGATGAAAATATGCCTACGGATCGACTGGAACAGCTTCAACTTGGAGGTGAGGAAGAAGAAGAGCCAGATGAAATCATGGATGAAGAACCGCATACCGTGTATAACCAACGCGGATCCCGTCAACTTCCGTTCATGACACCTATCGTTGAGCAAACCGAATCATTACCCCCATCCACGATCAGAGGCCGAGGTCGGAGGAAATCCACTACCACGCCCTGTAAGCCAGGGCGGACCGGTAGTGAAGAACTTCTGATCGATTTCAAAGCAAGCCCAATACAGGAGGTTGCAGTCCATCATGACATTCTGCCAGATAAGGATATACAAATGGGCGGCATGGATGACAAGGAGAATATGGCTGTTGACAAGCAGCAACGCTCTAAACCTACTGAAACTTCCCTTATATCTTTTGAAGATCTCGAGCCAAAGGGCAAAGCGAAAGAAGTCAAGAAACCTAGCGCTACCAATGCGTTACAGCCTAAAAAGCAACCACTCGCATCAAAGAGCGATAGTACAGGGTCAACGATCGAGGACGCTCAATGTAACCCTATGGATCCTGCGCTTCGCGACGTCATTCTATCGAAGCTTCCACAACCGCTCACGACATTCAAAGGCTTCTTTGATAATTCATCTCAGCCCAGTAAACGAACTGATGGTATAAGAAAGTATATCAGAGCCATCACCGCCACAGGTAAAGATGCGCCAAAAGTCATCCCTTCGCAACCAGTTATCGGTCTCGAAAATGGCGAAATATCTTATACTATTCGTAAAGAAATCGGGAAGGGAGCTTTTGCGCCTGTCTATCTCGTTGAGAATAACATGGCGGGGATGTACGATGCCGAAGACGGCGAAGAAGAGGAGGATGCTGCCGAGAGCGCTACAATAGGTACAAGTAAGCGCTGTGAATTGGAGGCAATCAAAATGGAGATCCCGGTGTCAACCTGGGAGTTCTACATCACGAGACTATCTCACCAGCGGCTCGGTAATCATAGGGTTACGCAGTCTTTGGTCAATGTGCACGAATTCCATCTCTTCAAAGACGAGGCGTTCTTGGTGCTTGATTACTTTGCGCAGGGAACTCTCCTCGATCTCGTAAATTCGACAGCTTCGCCTACTAACTCAATGCATACTCAGAGCGGGACTATGGAGGAGATTTTAGTCATGTTCTTCACAGTGGAGCTGCTCAGGGCTATAGAAGTCTTGCATGAGAATGGGCTACTCCACGGAGATCTCAAAGCAGATAATTGTCTCTTGAGGTTACAACCTGTTGGTGCTAATGCCGGAAGGGACAGCAGCAACGATGCAGAGTGGAGTTCAGCATATGATCCGCATGGAGGGAGCGGCTGGGATAAGAAAGGCCTTGTACTCATCGATTTCGGCCGAGGTGTGGATATGCGAAACTTTAGAAAGGATGTAGGGTTCCTCGCAGATTGGAAAACGGATAAGCAGGATTGTCCTGAAATGAGGGAGATGCGACCCTGGACCTATCAAATCGACTATTATGGCATCGCTGCGGTTGTTCATAGTATGCTTTTTGGAAAGTACATCGAGACCACAACGGTGACTGGTGACAATGCCCCTGGTAGGCTCAAGAGGTACAAGATTGTCAGTGGGATGAAGAGATATTGGCAAGGAGAAATTTGGAGCGAGATGTTCGATATGCTGTTGAACCCAGGCATGTTTGTAGAAGGAGAAGAGGGCGGTGCCATGCCCATTACCAAGGGAATGAGGAGGATTAGATTGAAGATGGAAGAGTGGCTTGTGGCCAATTGCGAGAGAGGGATAGGATTGAAAGGGTGGTTGAGAAAGGTGGAAGATGGAGTGAAGAAGAGAAAGTAGGGCTTTCTAAACTAATTCACTTCGTATTTAGGACGGTGTTATGCATTTCATGGAGTTTTCGCTCGAGCAGGCGCTTTCTTTCTTTTCTTTTCGTTTTATTCCCTGGGGAACCGCGTTAGGGCTCATGATCTTTTTTCTTTTGCTTCTCGAGAACCTGACATCTGATTTCTCAGAAAATAATATCAACTAAAATTTACAGGCAAATTGTGCTCGCACAAATGAGTGATCAGTCGGTATCTGATCTTTGGTTCATATGATCCACCAAAGACGTCGATGTTGAGGCGTTTTATAAATTTACTCTCAATAACAAGATTAAGCTAAATGCTTAAAATTTGAAAACAGCGAAACCTAGAAGGTTAAAAAGGATCACGCTTGTCAAGAATAATACGAAGTTCACTATCATAAATGCCTCTAGTATCGATGCCGCTAAAGCAGTAAGCTAGTAGTCGGCTAGGTTTAGCTAGTATCACAAAACTGTATTACCTCTAAATTTCTTAATATAGTTACAATATTGCCGATTTCTTTAAAGAGCATGTCGTATTCTCGTCACTATTTTACATGTATTTATTCATGACATGACCGCTGCGATACCACATTGACTATGGTCGATGTTATGGACATAAACCTGGAATACCATTCCAATTATATGCGAATCTTCCCCAGATCTGAACCTCCAGGTTGTATTTGACACCAATGCCAAGAGACACCAAGATTATCTAGCCACAACTAGGATCCATTACCGAACCAACTTAGGAGATTTAGCAAGGACAGGTATAAGAGATTGGGCAAGCGCAAGTATTTGCACTAGGAGCGAATGTGCAGCTGTATCCAGGTCCCAAGCAGCAGACTGGATAGGGAGTATTTCCCGAACAACCTAACGATGCGGTTCCGGCGACGCCTATATTTGGATAAAAATCGATTTGATTAGAATATCTCCCCAATCTCAAATATATATACTTGAACTATATAGTAGTGTGTGCGATATTGGCAAACTTACAGCCACCGAAGGGTCCGGAAACCGAACAACAGTAAAAGCTACCGCCGTTAGTACATCTGTATGCATTACCACTGACGAGAGGGGCCAAGGCGGCGACAGTGAAGGTGAGGATGGAGGTAAGCTGCATTTTGGCTTCGGTTTATATAAAATGTAAACCTGAGATTTGAGTATTATTTTTCGATGATGTAGGATCGATTGTTGAACTTGCTGGTTTTGAAAATATCAAAGAAGAGAATATGCTTGTTTATATAGTTATTCAATGCTTGTTCTTTCTCTTAAACAAGCTCACCCATGTTATGAAGATTGATTTGCTGACTCCGCACGTATTTCAGACCGGTGTAACTACGGGGATTGGGTATATACCGATGTACCTCGTTAAACAATGCGTGTAGTATAATAACTAAGATGCTCGATATTTGTAATTCGGATATTTGCTATACTGTATCAAATAAACTTACTCCATCTTGGCTCGACGAAGTCGCCTCCTCGGTCCGTGAACCGTCTAGAAAGCCTCAAGAGTGTGATACGGGAGGTGCAAAATTCGGATCCAGCCTGACCACGAAGTTGCAGCTGTCGTCGAACCAAGCGAATTAGTCTCCACGATTGAGTTTATATATTTACTTTCTATTGGCCGGGCTAAGCGATATGGGATATATTACCTAAATATTGCATTCGTATTCCCCGATTTTTTCTCCACTCCAGACTTGGTTTTCCTTGGAGGGTTGTTTTATGCATAAATGGTTGATCGTTCGGCATGAGGGCCTGAGATACAGGGATGGTTAAAGCCAAATCGCAACCATGCAGACATACATAGGCGAACGGCTTTGGCGATCCGATAAAGTTTGGGGAGGCTTGGCTAGGTATAAAAGCCTATGTAGCGAGACCCACGGTAACAAAAAATTTCTTACTAAGTACTTACTTAAGGAGACGAATATCGTGGACTCAGATGTTCCTATTTTAGAATAATTGTCACTTATAATCAGTCGGTCTCCAAGTTGAGTCAGGTGATGGAACATATTTGAGTGTTCGCTAAAAAGATAGAGCTAGCTCCAGTCTTTAGCAACCCGCCTTTTATCGGCGATCAAATGTACTGTGAATGAGCAGAAAATCCTGGCTTTCAATATATTAAGGTACTACACATGAAGTATAAAGCTTTAAGTCAGAGCTTGTATTCTCGAAACGAGTCAGCAATATTCATAATAATAGAAATATATAATATTAACGGAGGTGTCAGCAGCTGGCAGTAACTTGGTAACCAGGTTTTAAAGTTTTACGTATGCCCATGACATTAGGCTTTTAAATATATTTTGGCGAGAGCAGTTCATGTAGTTAATTGGTAGGACAAACCGGGATCATGACTGAGGCTAAGTGCGGGATAGTTTCGAACGTTTCGGACTGGACTCATAAAGAACTTCGGCTGAGGTACACTTATCGCATGTTGGAAATTCGACAGTCTTGTAACTTCAAGAAAATCCTTCAAACATACGAAACATATCACTTGAATTGACTTTAAAGCTTTGTGCAACACAAATGTTTGTCGCCAGTAGGCTTGTTGTCTAAAAAGTATTAGCTTTCCTGAGCCACCAGTATTCGACCCCTTGCCGTTAGTTACAAGACTGCCCTCGCTGAGCTTCTTGACAATTGACAACAAGACCAGTATTCGACATGATAACTACAAATACCATTAATAAAGAGAAATGTTCTCTAAATAGAGTTTCAGGTTTATTGGATTCTTAGTCTCAGAGCAACCCTCAACGGAACGTGTTCTGCAAGGACTACTAAACGATTACAACCTGTTTATCAAAATGCAGTATATATATATATTACCCGGTACACGTAACGCCGAAAATAGTAAAATTCGAAAATAGGACAACAACAAGACCCCTCTCATACACACAAATTTTGCCATACAGCCGCAGCTGGGGTGATAGTTACCAAGCGCTCGCTTCCTTCTTTGGATGAATTCCAGATTAGGCAGCATTTAGATGCCACAAGCAGATTGGTTTCGGGGAAAGACACTCTAATATCCTCCCTCGAAAATGGCTCAGGTATATATATATATCATTCCGAATAGCGAGATAAGAAATCATCGTCTGACTTCCAAGCTCTTCTATAGTCCCAACAGGAATCAGGAGAGGGACCCGCTGATAGAACCTTATTCTCATATTAATCGCGAAAGCAAAACCAACCTAATATGTGATTTCAGTCCCCGACCCAAGGGAGTTATGGCTTATCAGGTTCTAAACATGGTCTGGGAAGCAGAAACCAAGTTTGAAAGGACACATCGGCGCAGCAAAATAACATGTTAACATTCAACAGACCACTACAATTTCTAGCTGATAGTTCTCGTTGTTATATATACCTATATACAAACATCAGCTAGGTTTTTATATAGAATATTCTTCCTAGTCGTAGATCTAGATTTAGATGGGTATTGAGATTATTAATTTATATAACTTGGAATTCTATAGTAAATATTTAAGGAGTCATAGAACCGCTAAGTATGTTACCAGGGTGTATCCTTAGTTCGGGACTTAGCTAGTTGCATAACTCCTCTCTCGTATATGTGCTCACTCGCAGTATCAACGGTAAGAAAATTTGACGTGGGACAGCGGAGAGAAAAGACAGCTAAATACGTTTCCGGCGGAATAAAAATTCGATTCGACAGTCGTCGGTTGTGACACAGACCACATGCGACAACGCGCAACCTTAGGGACTTGCGTAGATCTTGCCTGTAAAGACTTTCGCAACTTTAATACATGTACATGCCACTAAGTTAGAACCACCTTCCTGCGCTACACAGTACAATCTTCGAAACGTTCGACACGAACATTCGGTCGCACCTGCCTCGCATTGGATAGGAGAATTTGGCATGGGAGACTCGACCACATAGCGAGTAGCTTCCACGGTATCTTTTGTAAATGGCAGCGCTGTAGCATTGATCTCCTGATAAACACCAAGCCAAGCAATATTGTGTAAGCTTTAAGTCGACAATCGAAAATAATGCCTACAAATGAAAGGTGGGGATTATTGGCCAATTGTTTCACACCTCCTGAGAACCAACCCTGCCTTGGCTATCACTTGCTTCGAGCTACGTAGTGCTACTCAGCTGGCACCCTGGGGGATTGAATTACATCACCGCATAATCACAACAGATTGATTTCCGTACATTATTTACAAGCTGCATGGCCATCACTAGTCCGGACCTACCTTGATCAGAAAGATTGAAACCTGTCCTGCCTTTTATTCGTCAGGAATTCTAAACCTAGAAAACCCGCCAACATGAGCTTTTAATCCAGCTTTTAACCCAGCCAGCCCATGTCATTGGAAGCAGACTGAAAAGCGGAGCGAAAACAGCAAACTTGTCTCGGGTGCACTGCCAATTACTTGATTAACCCTTGTTTTGTTAATTTTCTCCGCTTCCCTTCCCGTTCCACCCACCCTGCCACCCTTGTCCTAATCAAGATCGGATCTAGAACAAATCGATCCCCTTGCCTCTCGCTTTCACCCGCTTCTTTAAAATTCTTGTTGTTGGATCGTACGATCGCACGCACACACCAAATTTAAAGCAACCAAAAGGCCGCACAATAATGCATGTAATGTATGAAGGAGTACAAGGTATCTCGGAAATTTATGGCGAAGAGAATTCGCCGGAGGGGTCGATCTCGTCCTGTTTTCAGTCGATTCGATTGATTCACCCTGGCGTTACCCCCAGCCATTCAATTTTTGGATTGGTCGATGTATCAAAAAGCTAGCTGGAATCACACCAAAAAAAGTTCCAAGCTAGCAGCTCTCTGCAATGCAAGGAGAATCTTTTTGGTTTCAAGATTTTCGTTCTGTTTTAATGACGAGATTTACATAATGCGCATATAATATCATATCATTTGCATTCCTTGGGCTAAAAATCGATTGATGCAAAAAGAAAACTAAAGTTGCAGCCTACAATGAAATCTGCAAGCGCGATAAAGTTAGTAGTACGTAGTGTGTGAATCCAGCTGCAGTTAGCAGTGCTGGATCCGTGAATTGGTTACTCAGCTAAGTCTGGACCAGAATTGATAGAGGATATCAATTTACATAAATGAGAACACGGAGCCCATACTTTTTATGATACATTTTCCAATTTCCATTGTATTTGTCTCGTACGTATAACATCTTGCGAATAATTAATTACATAATTACATATTACTCCCTCCGGCGCGACACGTATATATACGATGAAATTCTCAATTTTCTTCCTCAACGCCTTCTTCCTATCGGGAGTACTATCCCGCACAGTTCCAAAACCCGGCCTAGCTATCCAAAACTCTAACTCTCTAAACCCGGCGCAAGATCACCACCGTTCTACAGAAAATTCGGTTAATTCAAATAACCCCAAACCCGACAACCGTGAAAAGAAGAACCACAGAAAGGCAAAATCACCGTTTTTTAGAAATCGGATAATAGGATCGGATTTATTCAAACCAAAGCGGGTAGATTCGTGTTCGAAACAGCGTTGGTGTTAGTATATTACCATATCCCATTACAATAAAAAAAATGATATAATCAAGGCATTCACCGATATCAATTCTATGTTCTCGCAATTGAATATTAATATCAATACTAACCTTCGTTAATATATATGTATATCCAAATAATAGACTGCGAAACCGACGAAAGATGTACCTACTGCAACGGTATCTGTCAGATGATCGAAGAAGATTACGGTATCTGCGTCGATAAACCAACCCAACCACCACCACCACCGCAATCGATATATATATCCCGCCAGGATACCGATAATTATAAACCAAAGTACAAAAAACCACCAACGTGTGGTGATACCGTTAAATGTACGTCCCCCATTCATCCATCCTAATAAACCATATATACACGCGTCCTTCAATTCCATGCAAACCCCCAAAACATTAAAAAATAAACTATGATATACTGATCCTGCGATATATATATTTATAAAAGATTGCACAGGCATAAACCAATGCGCAGAATGTAATGGTACTTGTAAATTCGCAAGAAAAGGGGATAAAGTAGGAATCTGTATCGATCCTACGACTTCCTGTTCTCATCGAGAGATATGTACGTTTCACTCAACCTATTCACGCCCAACACCCGTTCGCCAGAAAACAATTGTGATCCTAGGAAGATGATATACTGATATTAGTTTTATTGGTGACTAGATTGCAAGAGTGATCACGATTGCGAGGAGTGTGCTGGAGAATGTAGATTTGAAGACGAGGCGGACGACGGATGGGGACTTTGTGTGGATAAGTCTGATAAACGGAAGGATACTAGTCGTATTTTTGATAAATAAATGTAATGTGAGTTTTCTTTTCCTACAGAATCCCTCTACGACATGGACTACTTTGCGTGTGGAATGAATGGGCGCTAATTATGGTATATATAGATTGCGCGGGTGAGACTCAACATGTTGGGGGATTGTAATATGGCATCTGCGATGTCAGGCATGACCAAGGGTATAGTGTTTTACATCGATAATCCGGAGACGAAGCAGTTTGCAGTTTGTAAGTTTGCAAGTTTGGATGCAGGAGGCATTTTTTTTCATGTAAAATGTAAATTATGAAAGGAATAATATAATATGGGTATCACGTTTTCATTATGATTACTATAATATTAAATAACATGACTGGAATCTTTACACTTCAATAGAATCCACCCTTGCATACGTCGTAGCCGGCTCACAAGACGATTCCACCTTATCAAATTGCAAGTGTTGGATGTAACGCCCTCTTTTGAACCGATAAGTCTTATGCTGTCCTCGAAACTTCCCAAAAGGTCCGTTCGATTCAAACTTTCGGAAGAATTCAGGATACAGTTCCTCGTATCGTTCGAGGGTCGTTTGCAATTTCGCCTCCTCTTTCTGGGGTTGCTGGCGGTCGGAAGATGGAGGAGGAGGAGGAGGAGGAATAGTGGTAGTAGTCTCGGTGCCAGACGCTGCTGGGTCGGACGGTTGCGAAGGATTCTAGCCTCCTTTCCGGTCTCCCGGCGGATTAGGCGTGCTCGCATTACTTCGTTGGACAGTACTCAGTCGTTTTCTCTCCCCTTCCAGCTATTTTATGACAATGTACGATTAGTGATTTGTGGAGGCGGAGTAGTAGGGCGGGTTTGAATGAGTGCATACCACTTTCTTTACTCTCGCGAGGGCATTAGCGTTCGGTTGAGGTGAACTGCACTTTTCGACGGTGTAGGGTTCTTGTATGATAATTGTATCGAGCACGACAATATTTTTGCCCTGCCATCGACACGGCATTCTATAAAATATCATTAACATCAAACCTTCTATCCCATGATTATTAATCTAGAGGCGACGAACGTTTTGCTGAGAGCGTTAAAGATGGCCTGTCCTTCGTCGGATACCCCTACACCGTGGCCCAGCATCTTCTCATATTCCTGCTTCAAAGTCGATTGCTCTCTGTTCTTCATAGCTGGTATGCTTACGGGCCTGATCTGTGGTTCGGCGGCACTGAAGGGTCCCTTTGAGGTAGACGAGTTTTGCGGGGGTTTGGAGGCAGCCAGGACGACGACATCCTTGAGGAAAGGGATTTTGAGGAAGCGGACGTTGACGGCAGCGTTCTTCGGAGGTGGGATGGTTGCATTGGGACCGGTGAGAAGGGCGACACAGTTTGCGATTGTGTCGTATGAGAAGATTATGCCTTCGATTGTGTCGTCGAGGATGGTAATAACTTTGACACTGGAGGGGAGGCAGAGAGAGAAAGAGAAGAGAGAGAGAGTTTCGGTTAGCTTAAGTAGCTATGCTGGTAGCTTCGAATGCGATCCAGGGTGGAAGAAGTGGATTGGGAGGTAAAAGGAAGAGTTACCGAGTGCCGATGACCCAATCCAAGCTGGCCAGATTGCCGGGACCAGAAGAAGGGGATTGGTAGCCCGAGTTGGAGCCTCGTGAAGGGTTGGAGGGACCGGTGGAGCCTCTTCGCCCGTCCATTCTGTATGTATGTATGTATGTGTGCGAGATTACGGTGGAGGTGACACGCGAGTGGTGTGGTAAGGAGAGGTAATAAAAGTGGAAACTGCAAGATAAACTCGAGGATGGCAATGAGGTTCAGATGAAGGAATGCGATGCGACGGAAGCCCTACAGACAGGGGATCGATGACGATGACGATGACAATGACGAAGAGGGAAGAGGGAAGAGAAGGGTGATTGATTGATTGATGTGTCTGACGGTTTGGCCGTTGGAGGAGCTTGTCGTCGGTTGGTTGGTTGGGTGGATGGATTGCTGGGTTGCTGGGTTGTTGTTGTTGTTGTTGATGATTATTATTTTCGGAGTGGGTTTGTTGTTTGTTTGCCAGGGCGCCCCGGGCTGTTGACTGCGCGGGTGCCCCTTTCCCCGGTTCTCGGTTAACTCCCGGGGGGAGGGTACGCCCGCGTGGCGAGAGGGGCTCCTCTCTACACATATACTTAAGTATATATAGCATGCATGCCATTGAATTTCAAAATTGAAACATCAAAATAATAACCATCATGATATTATCATCGCTTCTATCGAGACGTTATACGTGGTTGTCACGGTTGTATACACTCTCCATTTGGATACTGTTACTACTATCCTTATCCCAAAAGCGCGTGTCGGTACATAATAGTACGTATACATACGTACATACATTGCATGCGCATGAATCTATCTATATGTTGACCTAAAACATGTCAACACCCCGTTACAGCTAACCGTTATACGATATGACTTGGACGAAAGTTGGATACGAAATAATATATATAATATATAATGGTGCCTGTAGATGACGGTGATATGAGAGAGAGCGAAGGATTTCTATGGGATTGGCGGCCCCCTGGCCAAATAACAATTGTACAAGGGGGGCCTTTACGAAGTAGAATTTCCGAAATATTATACATTTTAGCCCCCCAGACTACATGCCATTTTAGCATCAATCTACTTCGTATGAGCGAAAAGTCAGCAGCTCCCGTCTTGATCCGATTGAGACCTTTAATTTACGGAAATTAGAGCCACCAAAAGTGAACTTGGCAAAGAAGCCACCCAGACTAAGCCGGACTACGTTACGCCAAAAGTGTGGGGAAATGAATTCATGAAATGAACTGCCATTCTGCCCTTTTGGTGCCACCGTGCCCACCTGTTTTCGCAGCTTTAAATCGCAGTTACACAGGACCTTCGCGCAGTTTTGCGAAAGGCGAATTGATATTACTGGCCCAGCAGTCTGCAGGTTGGTCTCCGCGGTGGGGCCAAACTAGCTAGACTTTTTACCGCACCGCATTTCCACGCGCCAAGCATATCAAATTACCAACCAAGTTCCTTCTTTTAGCGCTGGCTCCCCTCGACTGCAGCTTTTAGTCTGATCCAGAATGGAAAAAGGGGATGCAGGCGCAAAGAAAAAAATAAAAAATGAAAAGGTCATTCATCCGGATATTCCCCTCGCTTTGACTTGGATCATGAGATATTAAAATTCTTTGATATCCCGTCGAGAGAAATGTTGGATCCGTTACTTTAGAAAAAAAACTTGCAGGAAATCAATATTGCAATGCCTCAGTTAAATCCTTATATATTCTTATCTTTCCGGTCGAGATCGTAAGAGCAGAATCAGAACTTCCTGAAAAGATTTAGCTTGATTACATTCATTTTATCCTATGCACAAGTTTTTTAATTGTAAATTTTATCCTGCATCCGTGCATCCGCTTCAAATTAAGCCACACTGTAGGACTTACTCCTAAGTACTAAGGAATCTCTCTCCATATCAATAAAGTGTGCTAAGCTTCCCTTCCCCCTGCCGTTCCGTGTGCCTGGGTCTTGTTCTCGACCCTTCCCCAGCTCCCGAACCCCCCTTATTTATACAAAAGGTTAAGTATATATTTGGCAGCCTTTCAATCTTTTTTTATTTTTATTTTTTCTTGTCTTATGACTTTCATTTATTAAATTTTTGTTACATGTCGTCGAAGAAATATACCGACATGTCACCGACGCCAATCACGAGCCCTCTTCTCGAGAAAGGAAACTATAGCGACGAAGACGACCTCTCACCAATCGGCGGCGAAATATGGGACGAGAAGGCAGTATACATAAACCAACACTTGGCAGGACCGGCCACAACCAGACAATGGGCCGCACACATCTACTATAACCTCGCACGGAACCGTTTCAACAAATCCTCGAAATCGGGACTACATTTCAATCAACTCGTCAAAGCGTTAGGATGGATCGTACGGCTTCCCGTCTTCTTCCTTCCCAGCTTCGCATCCGGAACCTCCCAAAGATACAAAATATCACCGACATCATGGCTGGACGGACTCCGCGGTCTCGCCTGCTTTATAGTCTTCATATACCACTACCTTCTCGCATACCTCCCTTCCGCCAGAATAGCCTACGACGGCAGCCCCGAATTCTCATACTTTATGCAGTTACCTGTCATCAGAATCGTACATTCCGGTCCAACAATGGTTACAGTATTCTTCATCATCTCCGGGTTCGCGTTATCTTTGAAAAGCGCGAGTTTATTGAAGAACCCAACTGCGACGTCGGGATCGTTAAATCCTTCCAAGAAATCGACAGGTGAACTGGTATTGGCGAATCTTGCCAGTTCGATATGGAAACGTTGGTTGCGATTGGTGATGCCATGTTTTGCTATATACATATTTGTAGCATTTCTTGCATTTTACGGAGCATACGAAACAGTACCGTATGGGGAGAGAGGTTTCTTACCGGGTAGTGCGGAAGGACGACCTCCCAGGTTGACTAGCTTGTACGATCAGTTGACAGCCGAGTTGGGAGAGTTTTATTTCCTTGCTGTTAGGGTGACCATATTCAAGGAGTGGTGGGGTATCATACTTACCAATGTGAGTTTCATACAAGTTTCCCCTCTTTTATCAGTTAACAAGATATATACTGGTCCATCTAGATATATTTGTTTATTTTTATAGATAACGATAGCTAACCATTTTTAATTGTAGCCCCATCTTTGGACCATCCCGGTTGAATTTCAACAGTCAATGTTCCTATTCCTGATCATCGTAGGTCTATCAAATCTAAAACGCTGGGTGCGAGTCATAATATTCCTCCCTGCAATCTCCGCATTCGGTCTACGTTACGGTTTCTGGGAGAACAGCGTCTTCGTCTTTGGTTTCTTCCTTGCAGAGATCCACGTAAGCTTCCTCGCCCAAGATACCGAGTCCTCGTCGTCGTCGTCACCACTACTACCACTACCCCTCTACATCTCCAAACATGTCGCCGCCACCGGCAGCAGTAGTAAACTCCTCTCGAGAATAAAAACCACAATAGCAATAATAGTCTTCTCCATCGGTATCTTCCTCGGTTCATACCCCGAAGGCCACCCAGAACCGGAAAAAGCACTCGCGTACAACCACCTACTAAAATGGACATCCCCTTACTGCGACAGAATGCGATACTGGATGGCAATCGCGTCAATGTGTCTCGTATCATCCATCATGTTTCTCCCGACTCTCAAAAACATCCTCTGCACGAGGATACTACAATACCTAGGCCGTATCTCGTTCGCGTTGTATCTCGTACATGGTGTTATGAACCGCACGTTGGGGTACGCCATGGTGTATTACCTGTGGAGTAAGAATAATATAGGGGTGGAAGGGGTACCGCATACCCCGCATATGGAGAATTTGAGGGTTTCCATCGTCTTGGTGGTGTTTGTGGTGCATTGTGCTATTACTATTTGTGTGGCGGATGTGATGTGGAGGTTGGCGGATCTGCCCAGTGTTAGGTTTACTAAATGGTTGGAGAGTAAACTTATCAGGGCTCTATGAAACTGACCTCTTTCTCTTCTTTTTTAACGCTTGTGATGTATGTATATTGTATGATATTATCATTTTTTTTTTTCATTTCATGTATTTACTTAATAACTAATGAAACTAAGCGGGCTTGAAAGGCCGCAAATGATATCTGATATAATCGTATCGTTAGTTAGAAACAAATCTTATAAGTGAGCGGAATGTATATAATTAATTAATCAAAAAGTACTCTATGCTCAGAGGCGGAGACTAGGAAAGTGCAAAGTTCTGTACCATTTGGGCTATAATTTTCTTCGTCTGGTATATTCATCTCAACTCATCGTTTCTTTTGATATCTGCGATACGATTTCGCATACTTCTACTTCAACGTTGGCTGGTCCAGATTGATCAGCTTACTTTGCTCAAAAACTGAATTTCTTTTATGTAAATTTATCATCTACTTAAGCCTATACTTCTTTTTTTTTTAAATTTAATCTCATGACTGACATTCAAGATTGCAATCGATTGGTATGACACTTGAAGTGTTTTAAAGCTGAGCACAACACATATTTCTCCACACCGCAATTGGAACGCTCCGAGTGTAGTCTCGGCTCTTGTACATTTACATGTATTGACACCTCAGCAGCAAAGAATAAATTGGTATATAAAGCCCAGAACGAAACCTTCCATCGTTGCTTCATATCAATACACGAACCTGCAGCCAAGTCAGCGTCTGGCAACGACACTATCAATACACCTCAATTTTTGACTCTTAAACAACGTTAACATGTCGACCTCCGATGCTGATGCACAACGAAAGACGACGGTCTCAGAGTAGTGTTCTGAGAAGTCTGATTTCAGTGATGGCAGAGAGACCCAACACCATGAGGGTACGATGCTTGGAAATTCATCCTCCGCACCCATGGTACCCAGTACTAGTACTAGTTCGACTATCCGAAACGATAGCGGCGATGCCCTGGCCACCTCTAGCAACGTTGCAGGCCTCTCAAAGACGCTAGAAGATATTCGAGCCGAGTTGAAAGCTCTAGATGAAGATTATTCAACTCTTGCTGCGGATTATGAAGCATACAAGCAAATATCTGCCAGCAAGATAGCACGTTTCGAGCGTCTTTTTCGAGGAGTGGAAGAGGAAGAAGGAAAATATCAACGCGACGCCAGAACATTTGATACTAATTTACCTCGTGGTAAGATAAACCCCCTCCCCCCCAGGATAATACATGTTAACGATCGTTCCATTGTCCTGGTATCTGATAAAACCTATTTTCTAGATGAGTATCGTCACCGAAAACTCGAACAACAGTCCGCACCAGGAAAAAAACCACCACGACGTTTATGAAACCTCGGATATCATAATGAAAGACCCCAATGAGCGGATGGGTGGAGCCTCTGTTACGAATACTCACACATCCAATCATTCTCAATGATGGGTTTGCCTTTATTGTACGTAGAGAGAAGATAAGCGGCTCCGACTTCAAAATTTCCATAACTTTTCATGTTCTTTTTTCTACAGAGATTCTGAAAGATACTTGTTGGCCTCAGCTCTGTGTTTTCATTGATTATCAACATTATCTCTAAGCTTCGTGCTTTTGTCACAATTCTTTTATTTTTAGGCTTTTATATTTCCTTCGTGACTAGGCTAGTATAGCTCGTTCTGGGGGCCGGGCCTCGTCCTTCATATAAATTCAGGCAAAGACAGCTATGGTCTAATCCAAATCTATCATGAACGTGATGATATAACAGTCATATTTCAAGTATGGGTGCATTCTGTTATTATTCTTTTATCGAAATACCTATCTTGAATCTCCCAGAGAGCCTCGGGGATGCTCGCTTCTCACTAGGAGCAGGTCCCCTCAGATGATATATTCGTGACTATCGATGACAACACCACGATCGCCAACAGATGTTGCAAAACGGAAGCATATCGTCAGGTTGGTTGGTTGTACACACGGCAGGGTTTTACGAAACCAAACAGTATTGATTTTGGGGAGGGCCAACATCGCGCGAGACCTCCATCTGTGGAAACCAGTTGGGTTTGTTTCCTTTTACCAACCGAAATTTCTCGGGCTGGCGAATTTGATTTGTAATAGTATTGTTTCATTGCGATGTTATCACCCTCCGAGTCAAAAGCAGGATGTCTAGTGAAAAAAAAAAAAAAAAGTGTAATATTTTACATCTGATTAGCTGGGCAAAATTTAAAATACGTCCCGGTTGGTCGGGTCTCGTAGCAGGCGAGTTTCGAGATGTCCCAAACCGCATCGAATCGATATCTTCCGAGGCTGTTCCCCGTCCAAACCGATTTTAAAATGCAAGTGGATTAACTGCTAAGGTGGATGGGTAAGCTGCCCCCAAGATCCGAGCCACTACTCAAATTAATTTTATGTCACTGAAAACCAAAGGGCCCTTAAGGGTCCTCCTTTATTTTCTGTAATAACTACTTAAGTATGTTTATGAAATTAATTGTTGAATATTTTACTAATTTATACTGTATTGCTTTAGAATTGTTATAATATATATATATAAAATGCTTAATATTATTATATATTTGCTTGTTACACTGCTTTAGGTCTTTGTAGTTGAATTACAACCATAATAACTGAATCATTATACAAATCTATAACACAAATTTGGATGGTAAATTAGTTAACCTTTGTAAAAATGGTTAATATTAGTAGTAATATGTTGAAAATTGTAAATTATTGTTAATAAGTGTTGTAATTTTTTATAATTTTTTATATATAATATTGATCGATTTCGTCGTCGTCGTTTTTGTGATTTTTGGTGTGATTTTGGTGGCTCGCTTGTTGGGGTTGGCTCACCCACCCACCTTTCCAGTTATTCCCACACAACGCAAATCGGTTGGTTCTGATCAGTGCAAATCGATTAATTTAAGGCTGCTTCTTCGAGCGATGGGAGTAATTTTGTTGGCGCCACCATACAAATTAGTTCGGGACGTAATACAAATGAATTACTACTAGGGCTGTGGACTTATCATGAGGAATAGTAAACAATTGTTGTTGCGACTTGTAACCGAAAGCACTGCATTGTCATGTTTCTAGTCTCCAATTAATTGAGGACGAGACCGGGGAGGCGCATGCACACCCTCAACTGACGATCGTGTAAACTAACTAGCCTCGAACCCCAACTAATAGGGTCAAATTTCGCGGGGGGCTTTTTCTCGGTCTTCTTGTATACGCATGGTTTTGTTGTTGCAATCGCGCGATCTGGAATTTGATAGCATGCTAGCACCGCGCTACTTTGCCTCCAAGTTGATCACTAGCTTCGCGGAACTAGGATGTTATTTGGTTTACGGGACAACAACAAACTCCGAATGCCTTTCCAAGGAGTTCTAACGATTTGGGACATAAGTGTGTAGTATCACGAGTAAAATATCGCATGGTCCGTGGGACAAAAACAAGCCATGGCTACTTGCAGAGCTTAGCTACAGTTAACAAATTTGTATATACGTTAGATTGTTTTTTCCCCGTTGGACTCAATAGCTATACTAACATAGCCTCCAAAACACTGCCATATAATTTTGGGGGCTTACTTTGTTGATTGGCACCCGATCCTCGCATCTAACGACAAAGGAACCGTGCTCTTGCATGTTTATTACGCTGTGTAACCATTCCCATAAAGCTTTTTAAAGTTATATTCTCAAAGGCCTTTGGGAAGATAGCACACACACACACACACACACTGCCTTCCGAAACATTAAAACGTGCCTCATGGTCATTCCGTAGATTAATAATTTTTACTCAAAAAGGCTTTTGTGTGATATGTTAGTACTTTTTCCAATGATAATATATTAATATATAATATTTGTGGAGCGTTGAAGACACCGTATTACGCAGCCTCCTTTAAAATACCCCTACTTTGCTTCTTTATGAAGAAATCGAACCCTATTTCTACCCTCCTGAAGATCAAATTTGTCAAGTTAGTCTATGCCTCCATTTAGAAGCCAGACAATTATTATTATTATTATTCGAAAATCCAAACAACTAATAGACTGCCCAGCAACGGGTGGTCCCTGGATATCGCGCTAAATATGTATCCTTTAATTCTTGTTTCCACCGCCATGTACTTCATCGGTGCTGTATTCTCAGTCCCAACAAGCAGGGACACAGATATAGAAAGCCCAAACGGTCGTAGGGGCTTAACCGATGGTAGCGGGTACCTTGGTGGCAACAAGAAACAGGAGGATCAAATCAAGAAAGATGGAATAATTCTATTTTTAGTCTTTTTAAAGAAAAGGTACTGGGACGACGTAGACAAGCTTATGGAAGTAGAATCTGAATTTCGGAAGATTCTCGAGCCAGATGATTTTTCCGATTCTAGCTCTAGTTCCAGCTCCGACGAAGATCCAGGCGAAGGATTATGGTATCCCAACTACAAGGATGTGGGTACCCCTTACGTATTAATTCGAGGGAAATACAAGTCGATAGGATCTGTAATTGTGCATGAATCCATCCCAACGGCGCCCGAAATCACCCAATACGTAAGTAAACATCTCAAGTTAATCTAGCTTTAGAGTAACTTTATTAAATATATCCTCGTGTTTGAATTCTAAAGCTTTCAGCGTGGCAAATTGTCTATACTGAGAAAGCTTTGGAGGATAGAATCGAAGAAGATGATGCACAACGATACCTGATCGATCCTACAAGCCAAAGACGAAAAAGAGGCCTTCAGAAAAATGCATTACAAGAGCTAAATGAAACTCACTCAGAGCTCCTATTGAATAGGATTGAAAATTCCACCAAAGGAGATATCCAAACCCGAGCAAAAGTATTATTCGAGAAGCCCTTTTTCCCAGATTTTAGATTTTACTCAAAGCCCCCAGAATCTGAGCTCGTTACCTATCAAATGTATTACGAAGATTCTCAAGGAGAGAATATTGATATATTTGT
The DNA here is from genome assembly GCA_012184315.1 of Arthrobotrys entomopaga. Classification (NCBI taxonomy): domain Eukaryota; kingdom Fungi; phylum Ascomycota; class Orbiliomycetes; order Orbiliales; family Orbiliaceae; genus Arthrobotrys; species Arthrobotrys entomopaga. Next base: position 343,363 of record LDDX01000025.1, read on the forward strand.
CTTAGATACCGGTTTCGCCGATTATGCGAATGATCTGAAAGGATTCAAGAATGCTTTCGCCAACGGTCAGATTAAAGGCTGGATTGTCCCCGGCGGGCCTCTAGCTTCTAAAAAGGAACACGAATCTTCAACCGTGGGAGAAGCCCCAGATGATGCGGACCCAAATAAAACTGTCCACACTCACCAGAGAGCTTTTCATGGCACTCGGGTCATCTCGAAAATTATAGACGATAAGGCTGGGTATGCACGGAAATCCAATATTTGGGTCGCAGGGAACTATGACGATTTTGATGATTCCTTCGCAATCTACTACACTGATTTACTATTTCAAATACTCGAAAAAATAGATGACGAAACAAGAAGAAACCCAAACTATAAGGCGATTATTAACTTGAGTACTGTCTTTATATTTCATAGACTTGGTAATGAGTTGGAAGAATATCCTGCATCAGTTTTAACAGACGGAGAGAAAAAATACGTTCGAGCGCATTCAGAGCTTGCAGATACCGTACTAGAGTTGCTAGGTAAACGGGAAAATGTGATTATTGTAACCGGGACCGGGAATCACAAGCTGGTAAGATAATTTGGTTGAGAAAATCAGATAGAAATTCATCTAAATGCCTTTTTTTTTTGGCTTTCACGTTCTAAAAGGTTGCTCTTAATTTAGGGCCGGCCAATCGACGGACGGGCAGACTGGCCAGCAAAACGTGGCGGATCGATTGACAACCTAATCGTTGTCGGTAATGCTGACGCGAATGGAAACATAAATGCCTGGTCCAAAGCTAATTTTGTAAAAGTCTATGCATTATCAAAGGGGATTACAGTTCCTCGCTTTGAGGTCGACAGCAAATTGAGACAAGTTCCAGTGCTAACGAAAAATGGCCAGGAATACTACTACAATGCTAATGGGATATCATATGGTAAGCAAACTCCATGTTTTGTGCATTTCGCTAGCTCTTTGAGTTTCGATTTAGATTCATTTGCATTCCTATACATAGTCATCTACGCATAACCATTGCTGCAAAGATGTGCTAACTAGCTGGTAATAACACGATTATAAATTTGATTGATGACTTAGCAAATCCCATCGTCAGTAGTATCTTAGCGAATCACCTGTCCGCTAACCCAGATTGGTCTCCCAAGCAAGCAATTAATAAGCTGTATACTGACGCGTATACCCGGGGTGATGACCCGGACATTAAACTTGTATGGACGGGGGTCTACCCTCCTGATCAAGAGCCCTCTTCCGGAGATTGCGAGGCGATGGATATCGACAAGCGGCAAGATGATGGCATCCGTAGACAAAACCAATGTTTCCCAAATATTAATGTTCATGGGAAGTCCGAAAAATACTCACCAGAGGGTTCATTTTTGGCAACAAAAACAGCTTTACTTATAGTAACTCATAGAACGACCCTTCTCGAGACCACTGTTATTACTACGCAAACAAGAACAAAAGAAATCACAGTCACAAGGACGGTTCTCGTTTCCAAGTTCAAATGACTGCGAGAAGTCGTCGCGCGGTTAAGACCCCGGGAAAAATTTGTAATCTGGATATTTGGATACTGTATCGATGGTGACTATGTGTTATCTTCGGGTGGAGTTGTAAGAGGGCTGGGCCATACCGGGCTACTGAATTTGGTGGTATTTTTCAACGATATATAAAATTTCAAATTGTATGACAATAATGTATTGGAGGATATGTTAATATAAGTATTAAGCTCCGGGGCCTCTAAATACGACAGTGCTTGGACGTACGTCCTGGACCAGCGTGAGCTTGCCATTTCGGATTGGGTCTAAAGCCACTATCGGTTGTTACAACTGAGATTTTTACATTTGCTTGCGAAGCGTCCGTAGCTTTTTCAAACATATACATACTATGCCACAATAATATGCAAACTCCAAACTTATATAGCGTGAAATCGATGAGATAAATCAAAATTTATGGAACGCATGGCTGGTTAAATTCTGGAAGGGAAGTCATTTGACATCTAGAGCTCCTGAATGGTTTTTTTAGCAGAACGAGGAGCCTCTGCTAATTCAAAATATTTCATTAGATTCTAATCAGGTCCACCCCACCCGTTGTACATGACTTACTCGAGCTCATAGTTATGCGTATACGTTGGAGGCGATATACCGTGCGAAGTTTTGGCACCAGGGTGATCCGGCCATGGATTTGGACTACTGATTGGCGGCATGGGCGAAATGGGCGAAATGGGCGGAAGAGGTCTCATATCATTCGGCTTTGCAGGTGTGAACTGGCTGTTCGCAAACCCTACGCTTGCTCTACCGCCCGTAGTCTTTTCATCCATCATGGGTGTTGGGGGCATACCATCTGGTGCCATGGGCGCTGGTCTTGAATTCCTGTTCCTTTTTCTGGAAACGTAATACCATATAGCAATTATGATCACAGCGAGACCAGTCACCCCTCCGACAGCCTCACCAACTATTCTTCCAATATTTAGTTTTTTGACAGGTTCTGGAGTAAAGGTTGGAGTTGGTGGCGATGTAGTTGGGGGTGGTGGAGGTGGTGGCTCTGGTATAACAGACGTGACAGACGAATTTTCTGTCAACCATTCCAGCGCGGTAACTGAAGCGTTATTTACTCCTACTTCGGTTACATTCGTGGCCGTGACATTGAATATGGATGGCGCGAGGCTAATCTCTAGATTTCGAAAATCGTAGAAAACGTAGGCACTCCTATCGTGGAGTTTTAGTATTAATCCTGAGAGAGCTCGTAGGCAAAGCATAGTGACCCTTTATAGCCATCTGACTAGGATAAAGATGGTTCAACAGATTGGACGCTTACCTGAAGAATGGTGTTCCGAGAGTTATACTACCGTCAGTGCTAAGGAATAGAGAAGGTATGTACCATCCTTCATCTAGAGGGATAAATATTTGTACGTATGGGATGAAAATAGTAAGATTGCCGGCGAAAACCAATTCAATTCCAGCGTCATCCGGTGGCAGTTGTCTTATGTAGTAATAATTAACCTGAGAAGCCCCGACATCAGCCATGATATTGTCGAAGGTTTCCTGTGGAAGCCAAAGGGATCTATTTAGTAAAATGAAGATGGTCAGTAAATAGTGTGTTACCACATATCTACATGCGCAGACCTAGGAATAAACCAAGTAAAAACAGCAAAAGGAATCCTCACGGAGTTCCGAAATTAAGATCGGCTACTATTGGCGAGATTTTAGGTTCGTCGAGGGGCGTTGAGATTATCACAGATCCAGACCTGATGTTAATTGTGAGGAGATCTAGTTTATATCCAGTCACGCTGCTGTATGTTTTCAATGGCCACTGAAATTTTGCGACATCGAGACCACCAAATATGATGGACTTCCCGGCATCATCTCTGCCTCTGATATCTCCAAGATAAATGCCATAGGTGACGGTATTAATGATATCCTGTGACTGCATAACCTCTAGGAATGTTGGATACAACACATCTGAAGTGCTGGTATCAAGCCCCAGAACGGGTGTCGTGTTGTAGCGGCTTGCGACGCCGAAGTTGATATTGTTCACGTCGACAGTTAGCTGACCAAGGCGGAATTTATCTTGAACCCAAACACCTTTTGCCTGATTCATGTACCGTGATGGTATTAGTTATTTCTCTAAGCTAACCGGGCAGGAATCAGGATAGATAGCACCACTCACGAAGGTATCATCCGCATATTCGCAGTCGAAAGTTCCGGTCAGATTGTGGTAGGTCGAGGAGTCTGGCGGATTGAAACTAACTAAACCCCTCGAAATAAACATTTATTAAATATTGTATCGGCTTGTAATCGCAAATGATGACAAAAAGGTAGAGAATTTTCCTTACAGAGGCCGGAGCTCCGCGCACCATCGCAATCATAGTCAGTCGTGAGCGGATAACAATCGCGGCTACGATTCCATTTCTGTGCGATCCAGGTATATGGATTTTGAACCACCGCCAATTTTACCGCTTTACTCTTATCGCCTTTGAATAGTGTAAGATTTAAGCTGTAGTAAAGATACCAACGACTGGACGTATCTTGCTTGCTTACCGATACCGACATCAACGAAAAACAAATAATTCGATTCGTTCTGTAGTAAAGCGATAGTGGGTGAGCGAATAACGTTATAACCCTTATTTTGAATTCAAACTAAAGAAGGAATGCCGTACATATACTATATCAACACTCCTCCATCCGTCACCAGTCTGCCGTCGCCGTAGACCATCTGGTACAATATCTTTCTTTTCGTGAAGGTCTAAAGTCAGCACTTTTGCACCTTCAACAGCTGGACACAAGCTAAAGAAGGCTTGAAGCCCTAGCGAAAGGTACAAAGAAACGATGAACATAGGAGTTTATAAAGCTGGAAACCGGAGAAACTGTAGTTGAAAGATTATCAGAGCTGCTATCGGAGTCGGAGATATTTGGTTTGGCTAGCTTCGAAAATCTGAATTCTAAAATCTAAAAGGAGAAAATATTGAACAAGTAAGGGGGACGACAATGGTTAAATAGGTAGCTCGAACAGGCCGAGTCTTGATATCTGCTTCCGAAAATCGAACAAGCCCAGATTGCTACCGCATACATTCATGCATCCTACTCTTGCTACTGAAAATTAATGGAGGAAGAGGGGCAAAGCCTTGAATTCCCAGTTCGCAGCTAGCCTGCGTGCTGCATGATTCAAAGCCTGTGGGGACCTTTTAGTGTTCATATATCGATTGATCTCGAATCCAGGTCTACCAAGAGACACACTGCGAAAGCCATCATTTGTAGCCAGTAACTATTCGAGGTTAGCGAGTGATACCCACAAGCGGGAAACCTACTTAAGTAGTTTGTGTAACACTTACTGAGTGAAAAATAGGGATGCATTGGTCATAAAAATCAATCCTCAATGCACCATGTTCCCATGTCGTTCGAGTTTTTTTTTTCGAATTGATTTAATGTCTTTTATTTTAATTTCACCACTGTATCTAGGACTTTTGTAGTATTTCTTGTTGGGTATGATGAATGATTACAATCATTCAATTACAATTTTTTTCGGAGAACACATAATCGAATCCCCCACGGAAATTAATTGTGATTTCCATTTCCCGAAGAGCGCTTCGGGGCCCGGCGGCGAGGCTTGATATTTTGGCGCTCTACTGAGTTGCATCTTAGCAGAGCGGCTGAACAACAGAAAAGTGGTAGCAATATGCACCACTGGTTGATCTCGCAGCGCCAAGCGATTGAGGAACAAAACGTATCCAGTGTTCACAAGCTCGTGATCTGGGCTTTTCTCGCCTGCAGAACCACTTTGAATTTAAATATTTCAGACAACCCTGTTCCAGCGGTCGGCAGGAATACCTGGCCTCGCTGGAGACTTACCCCGATTCTGGAATTATGTAATTGTATGGTGAAATATAGTCTGGGGGAGGTTGAAATAAGCTTCGCCGGCTCCAATCCAAATATATATACCAGAGTATATCTCCATATATTTCGTTCTTGCAAATGGGACATTGGCTGCTTAAATACTAAGGACAATTTTGGCTTTTCAAGATATGGAATGTCGTGCAAACAAGTAGCCACCTACGTTCATACGGGATGGTTACAAATCGTGGGTATACTAATGTTATAAATATATATCGAAGGAACTTATATTTTATGGTAACATCTATAACTTCTAGGAGGCCTGTTTTAATGTTCTACAAAAACCGAAACTGAATCCTATCATGATATCAGTCACAAACACTGGTAGTAATAATCGTTTCCATATGTGCAGGTAAAGCCATTAGCACACTTGGTGCAGCCAGTCCAGTTGATTCCGCCGCATTGGCCCCATTGAGGTGAAGTACAACCCGACCCAGCTGTGGTGCTAGCTTTAGTCGTAGTCGATGTGGTCACAGCTGTAGTTGTCCTGGTTGTTGTATTCATAGTTGTGGTCTTCACGCCTCCGGGTGTCGTTGTCGTACCTGTTCCAGTCCCCAAGGTGATAGTATATTTACCACCAGCGGAGGTTTGAATGATACCAGTGTAAGTGACTCCGTTCACTGAGAAGGTCGATCCACCAGCGACACGAATGGACAAAGGATTTCCCAGTTTTGAAGTGATGGTTGCACTGGTGAGAGCGCCGTTGGACCAATTGATATCAACCACAAAGTTACCGCGGGCGACGAGACCCTTGACGCTACCGGTGGCTATTGAGGATGGAAGTGATGGAAGTAGGTGTACGTCCGCGTGGCTTTGAAGCAATAGTTCTGCAATACCAGCCGTGAAACCAAAGTTTCCATCAATCTGGAATGCGGTTCCGGGACCACTATCGCTATTCCACATATTGGCAAGAGGATACTTCTGCAAGAATGCTACAACCGAATTCCAAGTAGTATTACCTTGGAAGAGACGAGCGTAGCAATTGATCGCCCAAGCACGAGACCAGCCAGTGGAGCCGGAACCATATTGCATGCGCCTGTCGAGTAGAACCTTTGCAGCATTGGCATAGGTTTGTGACTTGAGAGGTGTCATTTGGGAGCCCGGATATAAGCCGTGGATTGGAGACAAGTGCCTATGACCGCGGTCTGTCTCGCCATAATCACGTCGCCACTCTAAGATGGCACCGGCAGAGCTGATTTGTGGGGGCTTAATCTTGGAGAGATAGTTCTGAGCGTTGGTAAGATCGGAACCAGTGATGCCGAGGGCGTTGCAAGTCTCGATAACGGCGGTGAAAAGCTCAAACAAAAGACTGTTATCCATCGTGGGACCAAGATCAATGCCCTCGCTATTACCTGCTACGCTCTGATCTGAAGCGACAATAAAGTTGTTCTCAGGAGATAAGGAGGGTCCGGTTGTATAATAATTTTGGTACATGAAAAGGTAGCAGTAGTAAAAGGCGGCAGCGTCTTTCAAGATCGGCCATGCGGTATTCGATAGGAATGTTTTATCGCCGGTAAACCGGTAGTGCTCGATCAGATGGAGAGAGAGCCATGCACCACCCATTGGCCACATCATATACGGTGTCCCGTAGTCAGTTGGGCACGCATCTCCCCAGAGGTCGATGTTGTGATGCAGAACGAATCCTGAGCATCCGTACATTCTTGATGCAACTGATTGACCTCGTCCCTGTGCCACCGCGAGAAGATCCCAAAACGGCTTCGTAGTCTCGGCGAGATTTGTTACTTCTGCCGGCCAGTAGTTCATCTCCAGGTTGATGTTGATAGTGTATTTGCTTTGCCATGGAGGTGAATAATTGTCGTTCCAAATTCCTTGCAAGTTCGCCGGGAGAGAGAGAGAACCTGTATCTCTGGAGGATACTACTAAAAGATGCCGCCCATAGTTGAACATCAAGGTAACAAACTGGATATCGTTATTGGGATTGTTTTGTAGCTGGCAATCCTGGTACTCGTAGGCTGGGTTCCCGAGTTTCCAGACGATTGTCCAAGATTTAAAGTAACACGACCGATCAAGTTCGTGTTATCAGCAATGGCTTGGGATTTAACAGTGTTATAGCCATCGTTAACAGCTTTGTCAAGTTTATTCTTAATTCCAGCTTCCCATGCGCTCGAGCTACTATAGCGATATGAAGTTTCCGCATCAAAAAATATATCAATAGTCGTTGCGCCGGAGACAGTGATAGTGCCTCCGCTAGCCGACATACTACCTTTAAAACGGTTAGATATCTATGTTTAATCTCGCTATTTTGGTGATACTTACCACCGCTGAGTATAACTCTTGCTTCTGCAGTAAAGCTGATGGCATTTGAGTTTCCGCTAGCAGCCTTGAGTACAATTCTGCCAACCCCATTGCTTACAGAAGCGGTGTTTGAACTAACATAGTTTGTACGAGAAAGATTGATCTTGATATTGCTAAGAGATCCTGAAGTGGCGCCGGCGAGACGGTACGCAAGAACTCCGTAGGGATAGCTGCCGATAAGCTCACGGCTGCAGCAAATAGCATATTAGATACTAGTACAAAAACACATATGATATCTAGATAATTGAGGGCTTACGTGAAGTTTTGGCCATTGTTGAAGTAGGTACATCCAGTATTTCCTTGGTAAGTATCCAGCCAGCGAGAGTATGAAGATGTACTTGTATGGCCGGTAACAATGTTCAAGTCAACCGTTGGGTTGTAAGCCCGGGGAGATGTCGGAACGCCAGACATATCTGTCAACGTTCTCTGTCCAGCTCCTGAAATGTTACCGCTCTGTAACATTGAACGAACCACAGGGAAGGCAGCTTTGGCTTTTGAGTTGACACGATCCTGGAACGTACCGCTCCAATTCGAGTTCTCATTGATGGTGAGCTTCTCAGTCTGTGAACAGTACATCACAGCAGCAACTCGTCCGTTACCCACGGGTAGCGCTGACGGGAAGTCTGTAGCGGGCGATTGATACCATAGATATCGAGAGCCATCGTATGTTTGCGCCTGCGCGCCAACAAAGGTGACAGCGAGTTGAATAAACAACGAACGCATCTGTGGCGTGCGAATATATGGTTTATAGAATAGATAGCCAGTGCCAGTGAGTGGATATATATGGATCTGAGAATACGCTAATGGTTAACCGGAGTGAGTAAAACCCTTTCGACGGATAGAGGATGAAATCCACTTGAACTTATAATTCTGAAGCATGTGAGCGCAATAATACCTTATTGATGACAGCCACAAACTCAATATTAATTAAACCTCCATAGAACAGTTCGATAATGAATTTGAGATATTATCGGCGGCCGGCTGCATGGTTCCAATTTGAGAGTCTAGTCCGGAGACGAGACGTGCCTGTTGCAAACGATATTTTTAAGGCGAATATCCCCATCGCTCCCCTTTTACGGCTTTGCGCGCCGAAAAGGTGGTGGAGGTTAATTACGTTAAGCATTTATCCTGCAGTATTCGCGCAATATTCGTAGGTATTGAAAATTGTAGGAGATATATTGACAAGTCTTCCCGATGTATTATATATTTGACCCTCGAGGTCTCTCTCTTGGCGGATCTCTCCTGTTGCCTATACCTACTTCGTATCGAAAGTATATTATGCGTAGTGAACGATCGTATCGAATAATGCGTAAGGCAACGCAGATCGCCGCGCCAGTGCCGGGTCCACCACAAAGCCCAAGCCAAGTGTGGTGCTCGAAGCGCTTCGAAGCCTTGTACAGGTTCGCGTCGTTAATATATTGGGATGTGACATGTCGCACCAAAAATTACCCAGCCGGAGCAAGTTACATTGCCGATTTTCTTTACCGTGGTATGTTTTGAAAGGCTATTTTATTTCGTATTATAGCTTCTCGGCTATAGCTGCAGGGTCTCCATTGATTCTACCGTGGTCAAAGCTTTCTGGAAGAGGGTCCCTGTGGCCCGCAAAATCCCAGCCTGCAACCACGGTCAAGGGATCTCTCTAACCATGTTTCTTTTCTTGAGGGTAGCGAATTGTACGGATAGGCCTCCCGATCATTTAATTAAGGCCTTATCCATTCTATCGGAACCCGAAGTATTTATTACCTCTAATCGAGTTTTATTCCAGGTTTTCCTAATGGTTGGATTTTTCATATTGCCAAGTATTAAAATACCCAATCCGATTAAATATTACGAGAACCAACGATTCCCTACCTAGCTTGTGGATCTTCAGCGCACATTCGCCATTACAACCATACAGAATCTGGATCAATACAATCAGCGAGCCTATATATCAGTGGATAAATCGCAACAGAAGACTTAAATAGACATTCGGAATACGGATTGCGAGTTTATTAGATGTACAGGTAGTTAGTCTCATTTGCATTGCAAGTATAGTATATATATAAGTATTTGTGCCTGTATAGTAATACCTTTTGCGGAGACAGGACGGCATCTGTCTTGCGAGACAAAGTAATATCTATTTGCGTAAAATTAGTGTGACCAATTAACGTTATAACGTTAGCTTCTGCGTGCTTATGGTCTCAACACCAGATGAAGAATTCGAGGGCGACGAAACACACCGGGATTTACAATATTTGTACTACGAGATTTGTTCACATAGCTTTATAATAAGGATTCCTTCGTAGCTAGAGCCGTGTTTTCGTTTCGGGATATATAAGTATTTAGGTAGAGTCACATCAACTCGAAAACGGCTAGACAGGGCAACTAGGCAAAACGGAAATAGAGAGTCATAGTGTTTTTGGGAGGCTTTGGTTTAAATTTCGAGACCAGTCATGACTGGACTTTCCTTTCCATAATATCAATTAAGAAACTCCAGGTTCGAATTCAAGCTGGCCCAGACGACTTGCAGCAGCTACTTGTAGCATTTAGCATTTCACACGCCCAAAGTCGCCTTAATTACTTAGTACTCTCGATCTCCCGGCTATATATTTGTTTTTAACTTACAATCTTGATCCGGTTAGGTGCAAGGAGTGCCTTTTCTCTCGCAAATCTCGTAGAGTTATTAACTTTTACACTTTCCTAAATTTGAATACATCTCATCGATAAATCAAAAGCCGATCATCTCTAAATATATGAAACCAGCTAGCCTCGATCAAGCCCAAGCGTCCCAGACGTCAAAATAAACCAATAGGATTGCCGTTACAAGGATGTGTTGTCAAGGCTACAAGATTGCATCGATTGCTCAAGATGCAATGCAAAGTACCTGACTCAGAAACTTCTTAGCCGTGCCGCTGAACTGAAATTCGAAAGCCTTGGAGACAGTAAAGATGTAGAACCTTTGAACACAAGCAAGGCTGAGATTTCTACAGTCCAAAATTGTTGTTGTATAACCAAGAGAAAGCCGGGTGAGCTCGTGAGGAGATTTATTGCTTGTCAGTTTTCTCCTGGATCCTGAAGCTTTTTGACATCATGCATCATCATTTAAACGACTTGAATATCATGAATCTCTTTAATCCGCGAAAGACATGTGCGTCGAGATAGCTATAGTTCTCTCAAACAATTTTCGAAACTTATCTAACGAACGGCACGAAACCGTCTCCGGAACCAAGACGACCTAGGCTCTGATTTGTAAACAACTATTCAAGTTTGACAAATGGAATTCATCTCTCTTATCCTGTCAACAGTTGAGAACCTTCTGCTTGTTGTCTGGACTTATGCGGTGTCATCTCCCCGCCTCTACATAAAACTCTATGGCGGATTCACGGGTACATTTTTGTACCTATTCGGCAGCACGGCGACCTGGAAAACCCAGCTTGAGATTCTTTCGGCGCTCAAGGATGATGACGCCCTCGCTTTCAAACAGTGGATAATAGATGGGTGTAATATGACGGCTATAACTGTATGTGCAATTTCTTACGGCCAGAAAAAGGTAGCTTTGGATACAATAATGTACACAATATAGTTAAGCTTACCGTTTATATCGCTTTAGGGGACGATTATTGCGCAACTGGTCATAACGTCCTTCTCCCTCGGAATGATTAATGAGACACATTGGACAGCACGCGGGTGTTTCGTGTACAGCCTCGTATCGTCTCTCATGTCCGTATACTTCGCATCGACGCAATCGAGAAATGTCGGCCGCCTCTTTACCGGTCCTCAAATTAGGTCATGGATCCGAGGCGGATGGATACCCGTGGACCTTTATCATTTAAAAGTTAGAACTGCAGTAGATCCTGACGACATCGACATCGATGCTATATTTCCAGACCTGGCAAAGGCTATCAAGCCCGTAACAAAGTCCCACACTGCGCATCTGGTTACGAACAAGTGGCCCAGGAGAGATAAAGATACGAACTGGGCACTTATCACCCCAGCTGCAACCTCGGTACTCGCTCTGTCCGCGCCGTTCATGTTGCTTTCCACGTCTTTGTATACCTTTCTAGCTGGTATAGGAATATATCTTGGTTTTCTTTATACGAAAAGGCTTGATACGGACTCTGGTGCTTACGACGATCGGAATATCCTAATTGTTTACTTGATCGCGATAGGTATTTGTAGCGGTGCTTACTTAATCGCGACAAGGGTAACAGATGAGCCCTTAAAGTCCATGATGGATGAATTTTACGAACATGGGCACCGGTGTTCCCTGAAATTGGAGGCTACAAGGATCGAGATTTTTGCTCGGAGGGAGTTTCGTAACGCACGAAGAGGTAGAGATGAAGAAACCACTTTTGACCCTTCTGTGACCTCAAGACTAGGTGGGCAAGAATCTAGGGACTCTGGTGCAGAGATTAGAAGAGAAACAGTTTGAATTTATATATACAAAAGATATACCAATAAATGAAGGAAAATTCTAAATGAGCGAGAAATCAAAATATAGTTTCTCCGTGTTGACAGGTCTCCGCCACTGCGTTCTCTGTGTAGAGACGGTATATGCTATTCTCTAATATAGTATGAGACAATTAATGCTGATATATGGTGTTCACTGACTCCTCATCCAAGTTCGTCTGGCCAATTGGCCAGTCTAGATAATATTGTATCCTTTCAAATTGAACGGCGAAATTCACGATATGCTTTCCAAAGGGCAAATCTCCATGTGCTGAAGTATAGTGTAGGATTCAATTTTACGAATGAAATTTTAATTTGTTTGCCTCCAGTGGGCTTCTCCAGACTACCAGTGGGCTAGGTTCGAACGTTCAAGGCTATCAATTTTAGAGTTAACTCTGTGCTGAAGCTAATGTGTTGTACAAGTTGTGGATACTGTGGGCCAGCGAAAGGCAGGCTGGAAATGAGGCCAGGCTGGTGTATAAAGTATAAATCCAGATGCTCGGAGGTACTCCCGTAGCTTCTGAAAGATGCAATTGCCTTCATGTGTACATGCTTACCGCATTGCATTCAAGTCTGCCTCAAATTTCAATATGGAAGCTTAATTAGCCTCAAATCCAATTGACACTCATGTCTCCATGGCCATGCTTGCTCTTTCAACATAAGAAGCCTGGGAGTATTATATTCTCTAGGTGGTACGATTGTTCTCGTAAACCGGCCGGCGCCGTGGTACGGCATCTCGGGAATCATTCGTCTAACTAGCTTGCATTGGTTCAAGCTTAACTTATACTCGCGGTGACAAAGCTGGTTAGTGGTCGAAGCCAATACATAAGTACCTAAAGAAGAGGCCCCCGCCAAGTTACCCCAGATTTTGGCTGGTGAAGGACGTGACTCTTTATCTCCTTCTCCCAGATCATCCACAGGAGCATATATACTTAAGCATATATGCGCATTGGCAATCCATACCATTAGATCGCGCCGGAAGAGAAACGTTTTGAGGGATGGCCTCCAGCTACGAGTAAGTCAATGGTCTCATTGACGGCCTGCCTACGAGCTGCTGATTCGGTTGGAATATCAGAATCCATCTGCTGCACGAAAAGTCGCGCACGACACCCGACGAGCCTGACGCGGACGCCCAACTGTCGCGACTGGAGCTGTGGTTCTCAAACTCCGCTTCCGCGATCCCCCAACATGTCTACCTCGATATTCACAGAAATACTGATGGAGATGCCTTTTGTCCTTCGAACGGTATCCTGGACAAGTGGCGTTCCTCTGAGCATGAATGTGTCGTAGCCCTGTCCACCCTTCTCACAACCCATTTGCAGCTTTTATCAGCCGATTCGAGTTCAAAACTGCCCCTCCACAGTCGCTTCGGCTTTTCTCTTATCGGCGATAAATTCTCCGACCCCCTTCCGCCCCCTTCCATCTCGCATACCGCTATAATCTCTGATCCTCAAATCCCTAAAATCCATTATCATTCTCTGAAATTCTTAGAAGCACGGGAAATTCGTCCCAACATTCGGATCGCCAAGTCTCCCGTCTCCCCTTCATCAAACACCCCGCAGACAAAATGTCTGTACAAAGCTGTAGATTTCTCCCGGGAAGCGATCAGCCTTAGTTTTGAAGTCACAAACTATAAGAGACTAGTAGCAAAGGGCCCAGATGTTGAAAAATGGCTGGTAAAGCTGGTGGGACTGGTGTACATTCATGACATTGAAGACACAGACGCGGAACCTAACAACAACGGCGGTCCCAATATCGATATTGCCACCGACAGCGCTATCGAAGACGATTTGGATGAAGTCAACACTCAATTCGTCGGTGCTCTCTTCACTTACCACCCTCAGCGTGACCTGTCGACGCATTGCTACAACACTGTAATCCCGGAAGATATCAAAATATGCTGGATGAGACAACTAGTCCACGCCATTGCCGCTCTCGAAGAGGCCGATTTCGAACATTGGGATCTAAAATGTGAGAATATAGTTTTAGACACCGCTGACGGCCTACCCGACGAAATTTACACCAACCATATCGCCGCTTCCGAGGAAATGGCAACCGCGAGAATCACAATCGAGAGGAATAGAGCAGAGAGGAGAAGTAGCACCACCACCAAACCGTCACCCATAAACCCGGGCAAAATAAAAATTGTAGATTTAGAGAATTCGAAGAGTTCGGCGGCTTTTAGGCCACAATCTACCGCTGGTCAATGGCAGGCTATGAACGATCCTACCAAAAGAAGGGAGTCGGTGGACCAGCACCCGGAATTGGGTATCAGTATGGTCTACGCCATGGGTAAGACCATTTTGGAAATATGGACCGGAAAGATGCCGGCGGTGGGGGATCCAAAGGAGAGCGACTTGGATATATTACCTGCTCCCGCTAGGAAATTGGTCGAGCTTTGTTGTTTGAATCCAACTAGGATTTCGGCCTCGCAAGCAAAACAGACCATCGACGAATTGTTCTCCCATTATAATGACGATGAGATGGAGCAATGATTTCAATACCAAGGTTTTCAAGTTCTTCCTTCAGTCAGAGTTCTATATTAACCTTTTGTGTGAATATAAAAAATACAATATTGTATGCATCTATATATAATATTCAGAAAACCTCAAAATAACCGCTTCAAAAATCCTCATCCTCTCCTTCCTCGAGATTTCTCATCTGGTTTTCATATCTTTCCCTAACAAAAATCTCATCAAACTCACTGGTATCCACTTGATTAATCTCTTCCATCATGGGATCGTGCAAAATCACAAGATCGTCATATTCGTCCTGTGTAACTGTTTGTTTATCGTCAACCCCGTGTATTTCCACCGGACTGTCAACCTCCAACTCCGATCTTATCGCTTCTAACGCCAACTCGATGCTTCGCAGATATCTGTACGCGTTGAGGGTATACCTCCAAAACTCCTTCTCTTTCGCCAGGTAGCGTTCATTCAAAGCTTCGATTTTCCGTTTAATCGGTGCCTCTTCCTGCTCAAATATATCTCTTCCCGTGAACAAATTCTCAACCGCCTCATTATACGCATTCGTGCTTTGTTCGGTGGGGAACCCGATGTTCTGATAGTTCTCAACGACTTTAGTCATCCTTGCTTCGAACGCCAGATACCTTGACTGTAAACTATCCCAGGCGGCTTCTTGCGCTGCCATCAACGGTATGAATTCACTCTGCGCGGCGTAAAACTTTGGAAGCTGATCCCTCAACGCTTTAATCCACATCAACCCGCTACTCATCAATTTCACACCCGCCCTGACCTTGTTATAGGTATCCCCCCACAGTTGTTTCAAATTCGGCCAGTCTGCCATCTTACGTATGCCCATGTTTCGGGTAAGGACGTTTGTGTAACGTTCGTCGATATTATCGACGATGGCAGTAGGGTCAAAGTCTTGCTCTACGCTCGCCAAAAAGTCCGGGATGGTCATGTACTTATTCTCACCCTTCATGGGAAACAGCTCCTCTTCTCTCGGTTTCTCCAAGGGTTGTTGTTGTTGAACTTCTGGAGACGCGTAGTTGGAGAGTGTCGCTCTATTAGAGAAACTCCTACCGCTTCCCGCCGAGTTTGGTTGGAGTTGACCCTGGGCTTGCAATTGATTCATAAGCATTTCTCCTTGGCCGGTATTACCTCCACCTCCACCAGTATCCTCTATTTGCATTGGTGGTTGTGGTTGCGGCTGAGGTTGCACTTGGATATCAGCTACAGACTCCAACCCTGCCCTTGTCAACTTGAACACTGTCGACGATTGTTGCCCAACAGGCGGTGGAATATTCTCAAGCCTTATGTCTTGAAGTTTCGGTATTGCCGGATTAACAGGGATGCTTTCCCCAATACCCCTCAAATACGTCAACAAAATCTCCAAAGGTCCCCTCCCGCCTTTGCTCATATCCTCAGGCGGTAACAATATGATAGAATGCGGCACCGCCCGTCCCTTCCAGGATACCCACCCCGTAGCAGAATTAACAGAAGCTTCCGCCACCGCTATAAAACTCTCAGGTCTCTCATTAGTACGAGGATCAACGGGTACACCAGGGAAGTTTATAACATCTTCAACCGTGACTTGTTTGAAGCTCCTGAAGGTTGTGAAGGATACAGGCGAGGAAGTCTGGACGCGGGAGGTGATTTCTAGTTCCCTAAAGTTTACTAGTTGCGGGAGGGGCGAGTCCTGGTTGAATTTGACGTATGCCATTTTGAGAGAGGCGTTTGGACGACAGTCGGTGTCCGAGTAGAATATGAAGCCTTTGGTGGTACCTGGGAGTGCGCTTGGGAGGGTTGCCGGTGGGATTGGAGTGTTTATTACCCCGAATGCTTGAAGCTATATATATCATATTTATATACCGTCAGTATCATATGCATATGATATCATAAGATTGAGTATTGTTATGGTTTTTCGGATCGATTGGGGTACTAACCCAGCCGGTACCCTCTGTCCCAGCGACCTGACACACACCGATTCCATCCTTATTAATATTAATTGACGGCTGCCACTCCCATGTTGTTTGCGGTTGTGGTTTTCGCATGCTGCTTCGAAGGAATCCGATATAGAAAGCTTGAGCTGTAGAGGAGAGGTATGATAGTATTATCATGGACATGCACAGGGCATGCTGTGAAGATAGCAGCCGCATGTAGAACATTGTAGGAGATCGATTTTTGGCTATGGCTCGTCGACTAGCTGACTATTACCTCTATCTCTATCGTGATGTTGAGGTTTCATTGCATAGCGACAGGCGACCATGGGGGAACGTGACAGTCCATGTGGCATGGCCGCCATATGGATTGAGGTGCTTTACTGGTCCTTTGATACCTTTTGAGCTGGTTCGTTTTCTATACAAAGAGTAGTGTGGGCCGCTTTCACGTTTTTGAGGTATATATTTTTTAAAGCTTCATGGAGCCAGCTAGTTCACCTATAAGAAACAAATGGGACTGTCGTACAAACATGACATGAATAATCATTATCCAGCACCAATGGAAGCACCGATGAACATCAACAACTTACTATTCGCCAAATAGATTTCTAGTTTTTCCAAATAGCAAACGGTTGATGCCCATCGGCGCTGTCAAAATGTCGATAAAATTTAAATATGCAAAATGCATCCGCTCCATTAACAAAACAACCACCAAATGATAACTCCAACATGCATAAAAAAACCCCGCAAAATCTGATGCAAACTTAAGCCTCCACCATTTCAAAATTCTTCATGGAACACTCAACCACCTTTCCCCCTGCAATCTCCCCACCCAGCTCCTTCAAAACGTCAACCCCTCTCTCAAACTCTTTCACCAAAAATACTTTACTAGGCTGTCCCTCAATCCTGCACACCACCGGTAATAAAAACTCTTCCGGTCTCTCCTTACTCACTGCCACAATCTTTCCCTTTTGGAATTCATACAATCCTACAACCATCGCCGTGTTGGGTAGCTTATCCACGGGATGTAACCTAAACCTACTGACACCGTAAGTTTCCAATTCTTTGGAATACCCGTGGAGGAGGCGAGCAGAGGTATCCGCGACGGCAATGTTGGAGTGTGTGTAGAATTCGGCGGGAGAGCCGCAATGTTTGTCGCAGAGGTATATTGTACCATCCGTGTTTGTATTGACGAAGAGACCATCAGCGGCGTCTTTGATGAAGATTTTTGGAAGACTGAGCGGGCTGACGATGGTAGTAGGAGCTGCTGACGTTGTAGTTGTGGTGGTTGTCACATTATTCGCCGTGATAGTTGACGCGATAGTTGAATTTGATATCGAAATAGTGGATGTGGCCATTGGTGTGAGTGAGGTGGAAGTGATGCTTGCAGATGCAGTGGCGATACTACTAATATTGAAGACTGAGAGGGTTGTGAGTATGGTTGTTTCACCGGTGGTTGTTTCTGACGCTGGGATTGATGTTGAGCTTATGTTTTCACTGCTAGTAGAAGACGATGAGCGTACATCCTCACTGCTAGCAGAAGATGATGTGCTTGAATAGTCGGTGACTTCAGTCGACGTAGTTATAGAGCTTGTAGTAAAAGTATAAGTCGCGTTAAGTCGAGCTGTAGTAGTATTGAACGATAAGGTTGCGAGCGGAGTAGCTACATCCTCTCGCTTTTCTACGATGGGAGTAGGTGGAGAAATATCGTTGTCACCGCTTGTAGTATCTGTCGGTGACTGGGTCTCGGAGTATCCTGCTGTCGGTGTAGCCTCGCCTTCAGGAGTCTGATCAACCATTGCTTCAGCCGTAGACGATGTTTCAGTGGTAGACGGTATTTCAGTGGTAGACGGTGTTTCAGTCGTGCTAGAGGTAGTTTCAGTCGCGGTGGAAGTTGAAGACGACGAGTTCGAGCCACTATAAACTATAATTAGCACTCGCTCTCAATATCAGAATAAAAAAGAAAGATTCTTACCCGATACACTCCTGCCAAAGCGGCACCCTGGCCTTCCCCAAATTCTTCTTGAAGACGTCCAAAACTTCCAAATCGATAGAATTCGTAAAATCCAAAAAGAGCGCCACGCTATCAGGACAAGTAAAGTTCTTTGGCCTATCCAACCCTCCATCGATAACAGCAGTCTGCTCATCCTCATTGGCATGAGCCCGACCTGCAACCCTAGCAGATAGCGAAAGACCGGGCTTCTCGCCGATGACGATAGTCTTCAATATCCAGCCCTTGAACAAGTTCACCCCGAACCCGATCTGTATCGGCAAAGAGACCCCAACGGACGCAACAATCTCGCCGTCAACTTGCACCATTGGGTGAAGAACCGGTTCCCAACCTTTGGTTTGTGAGGTCCAATCCATCATATCGAGACTAATATATGGGCTCCAATCCATTGAAAATCCAGCAGTGATCATACCCGCCGTCCTGATACTAGCCGAAGCCTCAGCGCTGACAATAATTTGCGGACCGATATCAAAGACACCGGGGATTTCGATTGGGCCGAGTGGTATATCAAATAGCATAACGCTGGTTTTGGTTTCCCATACTGCTTCTGCAAATATGCCGAACTGAACGTTACTATGCATCGTGCCATTCATGGTGAACGAAGCAGCCTTGAGACCATCTTTCAAGCTGAACGTCAAATGTCCGTTCAGCTTGATATTTCCTTGAATACCGCAGTCGACACAAAATATCTTGGTCTCGGTCAGGTAATCGGCGGCGAGCAAGAACCCAGGTTCGCCCCAGGGCGTATTCCACGGTGAACCGACTTTCTCGGACTTGGGATATTTAGTATCTTTTGATAAGAAAGTGCTCCACTTGGCGGTTGTGTCAATGTAGTCAAAGTCGGCTTCGTTGTTAATAATGGCTTTACCGGCCGCTGCGATCGCTTGACCGACGGTTTTCATAGCACCAGATATACTATCCCAAGCTGCTTCAGCGGCATCTTTGACGGTATCAACCACAGATGTGACCGCGCTAGCGATAGACTACATTTCCGTTAGCATTTCAGGCGGAGTGTAGGCACTAATTATATACCACTTACGTCCCCAATATCACTCAAGAACCCACCAATGCTCCATCTCTTCCCAAGATATCCCTCCGTATCAGACTTTACGAATCTTGAGAACCTAGCCGCTTCCCGGCGCCGCCTCATAGCTCGCTTAGTCTTAAACCTGGATGCAAAAGAGGAAATATCCGCCAACACCCCCAAGGCGTTATCCAACGCGATGTCGAAATTATTGACCTTATCACCAAGACAGTCGTCCGGTACTCCAACCCCATAATACGGAGCGGAAGAATTCGACGGTTCGCTCCCAGACGCATATGCGGAGCTAAAACTACCAAATTTTATCTCGCCCTCGCTGATAGCATCAGTGATGGCTAAGTCTTCAACGGTAGCCGTTATTTCCATCGTGGCACTGTTCAAAGTAAAACCATGAACCTTGCTGAAGCTACGTTGAGACTGGGCGTAGCCAGCGCAACCAGGGAAGAAGCCGATGAGCAAAAAGTCTTCATTTGCAGGCCAGGTGTTCACTGCTGTGTCGTATGCGGATTTGTCACTGAATATTATATTCATACGAGTTGTCTTCGAATTTGAAGGATTGGCAGAACAAGTGACAGATTGGATATGAGACGACTCGAGGTTGACCGCATCCATTGTAAAGTTGAACTTGACATTCGCGATAGGCATAGTACCGGCATCATTAGAGCCTATTAGGGTTTAGTAACCATACATTTTTAGATCAAAGGCTGTCACGAAAATTCATACCTGCATTGCTGTCACCAGCATAGTATAGATTATGCTCAATCTTAGGGCGCAGATTCTCAGGGTCTGCGAGGTTTGCATTTGATACAACCGCAGGCCGAAGAGTCGCGGTTGCGGCTGGTGTAGAGGACGAGAAAGAAGCATATGTCGCAGTAGAAGCCCATGAAGTTTGCACAGTAGGTCGAGGTAGAGATGTTATAATTTCCTCAACGACAGGCTGCCCGAGAATTTGCGCCGGCGAATCGTATGAGATTGTAGTCACCGAGTTTGACGGAACAGGAGACGGTGCAGTAGACGACAGAGTGGATGAAAGTGCAGTAGGGGCGGCACATGCGGAGTCTGTCACTGTAACAGTCACCCACTCGAAGATGAGGTTGTCCCAATTTATCGGATCATAAGCAAGCACAGTAGGGCAAGCTGACAGCTCGAGAAGGGCTGCCAGCGCAGTGGCTGCCTTCATATCGACAACTTGGAAGTATTTGTGGAGTAGACTCTAGAGCGACTTGAATAAAAAGGATGCGAAGGAAGGAGGGTTGTTGCTGAAGTTGAGGCAGGTGTCAAATATATAAGACTTGTCGCCCGTTCAGCTACGATAAGCTAACAATAGACAGAACAGTAGGCAAATGTTCTAGGCAATACTTTCATGGTGATGTCGGTATAGATGCGAAGATGATGAGTAACATCGAACGATGCCACCCCGACGTCCGCCAAAGATATATACCAGCTATTGTGACTTTGTCGGCCAGAACCGTTACAATTATCCAGTGAAACCCTGTCAAACTTTTCGTCCCGATTCAATTTGGCATATTTTCAGAGAAAATATATGGGGTGGGAGGTGAACTCAAGTGTTGGGGCTGTGGTGAGGTTGTTTCGTTTCTCATTTGGGTTTGAGCAGAGTCGTTGAGACATGGCTTCACGATGCTACTACGATTTCTAGGGGCCAGCTGCGAGAGTTTAAGACAGTCCTGGTAGATAATTGGTTCGCTTCTGGTGCTCGCGATTAAGGTTTGTGCTGAGAATGGCGATTAAGGGACGGAATTTTTGATAAATAAGTCGCCGGAGCAGGGGAGACTGGAGAAGAGGGGAGACTTAAATTCGAGTGGTGAGAAATACGTTGTCGTATGGAAGTATTCTAGAATTTCCAGGTTTAGTATCATCGCCTCTGATCCTCTAGCGCCGCATTTCGGAAACCAGCTCGTGAAGGTGAAAATATTAAATTTAATGAGGCTCTGAGACGTAAGAAAAGTTTATTCTAGCATGACTTTGGCGTCGAAAGCTTAACTGGCTGCCTTAACCGACATGCAACATTGCCACCAAAGTTTATTCCTTCCACAAGGCGGCTTCATTCTGAAGGCATAATCGCTAAAAGCCACATTTAAGCTCGTGACCACCCTGTCTAATTATTTGAGACTCTGATGATGTAATATTCGACAGGCTACGCAGTGGGGCCGAACTTTCCTTTAGTCATTATAATTCCTTTGATAGGTATAGTAACATTCGAATGAACGGAATATCCCATGGTTGCATTCGATATACCTGAAATACAATAGAACGACGCTATCAGTCGACAGACAGGGTACCCCGCATGTCGAAATGCGGGGACTTTATCGCAGTTTCCAGGATTGGATAGGCGCTCATAGTTCGGAGCAGCACTTCGGAGCTTGTTTCTGAAGACGACGGAAGAAGTACGGCTCTGTCATGAATCAAGAAGATCGGGAACTGGACGCCGACTGGATTTATGCCGTATCCTCATGCTCATCTGCCCATATCTTTACCGTTCCATCCAGTCCGCAAGACACGAGCAGGTTTTCGTTGGGATGAGCGTTCACTCCAAGGACAACGTCATCGTGATCTCTCAAGATTTGAAGAACCTCTTTCGTTTGTACATCCCAGATGTAAATTGCCTTGTCTTCAGAACCCGAAAATCTATTTCAAGTCAATACGGCGCATATTGTAATATTAGTTCAATTGACAACTCACATATATCTCCCATCCCGAGAGAAGGCCGAAAATATGGAATACTTGACGTTAACGTGCCCCAGATAGGTCTTCAGCACTTTGCCGCCGTCTCTTAGATAATCCCAGAGTCTTATGCTGGAATCCAGGGTGCTGGCAAGAATGTATTTCCCATTAGGACTGAACCTGACGCAGCTAACTGGTGGTAATTCTTCCTCCACCAGCGTTTTCAAGCATTGTCCCGTATTGGTATCCCAAATCCGAATCAATTTATCGTGAGAGCAGGATACGATCATAGTGCCGTCGCGGATAAAGTCTACAGCGGAAACCGGATCTTGATGGGCCGGCAAGGTCTTTTGACAGTTGCCCGACCTGATGTCCCACACTCTAACAGCTTCATCATATGACCCGCTAACAATCATATTCCCCTGAGGATTAAAATTGAGGCAGTATACGTAATTGTGGTGGCCTTTAAGGATTCGTATCATCCGTCCCTGCAGTAGCTATTAGCCAACTAAATCACCATCCTTGACACGATGCTACCCACCGACTTGAGCTCCCAGAGTCGGATCGTTTTGTCGTCAGAGCCTGTCGCCAGGGTCTTCGAATCCGGTGACCAAGCCACATCAGATACTCCAGCCGTATGCGCCTCGAAAATTTGCTCAAGCTCGCCGGTTTTTGCATCCCATACTCGCAGGGTTTTGTCCGCGGCTAGATTCCGATCAGCTTTAGGTCCCTCTAAATTTACTGATGTAACATACACGCGCTTGCTATCCATTTGCCATCGGGGCTGAACTTAACACTAGAAACCCCTCCTTTGTGACCTGTGAGAGTGTGTTTGAGTCTATAGTTAGGCCCGGAATTCGGTCGAGGGCTCAGGCTATTGCTGAGCGACTGTATCGGAGGCGACGTCGGGCCGGAAGCAGGTTGGGAAAGAATGCCATTGCCAAATCTCGATAGACCGTCCGGAGGAGGAGACGGGGATACAGTTCGCTGTCGCTTGAATGGGGGTGAAAGCCAGCCGTTGGTGTCCAAGGAATTCATCGCGCGGAGGAAGGTTGATGTCGTGACGTTCGTCGCGGTTCTGCGATTCGCCGCTTGGCATGAAGGCAGCAACACCGACCTGCCCCAACACATCCACAGCAGCCAAAGCTAGGCTGCTTCGTTGTAAACGTTTTCACGTATTAATTTCCATATCTATATCCAATTTGAGGACGCGGGATTCTTTTATCACCGTCTATATATATATATTTTCTTTCGTATATAGGTTAAGCACTCGGAGGTTTAATATTTCAGTTTTTCCCTAAGAATCTCCAATCGACATTTTCCAAATCTTACTAGCTCCTTCCGAAGCCCCGATCGCACCGCGCGACGACCTCTCTAACTTGGGATACTTGCATGAGCTTTCTCTAAGACTTTGATGTTATGACTGAGTTAAAATCCCAACAGCCTTCCCCCTCCAAGTATCTGATCAAAAGCACTAGGCCCTTCCACAAGCTCATATATAAGCTCATTTGAATTCCTAGATCGAACAACCTCATCGAGCTCCTTTCTATCAACTTGTCCGTGCATCCAAGCTTCCAAAAGGACGCCATAGCTCTGAGTATCACTCCGTCCCTTCTCCTCCATCATCTCAAGTATCTTTTGATAAGCTGGTTGCAAGTACATTACTGGCCCTCTTTCTCTCATGCTAGCCGTGAGCTTGATCAGAATATTCGTGGTAAATGTAACATCAACCCCGAGAAGCTCTTTAAAAATATGAAATGGCACGAGGAGATACTCCAAAGAGCTCTTGTAGTCTCCATTGCGACCAAAGACAGATCCTGCTTGGAAACATACTTCAGCATGCAGTAACCGTCGACGAGCCTCCGAAGGTCTCATATCCTGACAAAAGGCCACGGCTTTGGTTAATAATTGTAACGGCACCTCAGATTTCTCAGAGGCGACCAATATCTTGCTAAAAGAACTAAAACACTTATCGAGATGATATGGAATTATATCATTAATATCATCCTTCGGGATATGGTAATCCATATCCTTGAGCAATACTTTAGCCATTTCGATCCGTAGCTCCATCAGTGGAGCCCAAGGTGATATCAACATGTGCGCCAACCGCGACCCCATGAATATCGCCTTGATATTCGTCTTGCCGTATTTGCTTTGCATAATGTGATACAGCTCCTGCTGTAGCAGTATTCCAGCCTTATACCCGTCTCGCGACCGATACGTTGTTTCAGCGATACTCCGACGGAACCCCAAGGCAGACTCGTGCGTTGACATTCCGAGAGCCTCGAACGCTTCCAATGCGATATTCCAAAGAAGCATACTCTCTTCTGATCCCACTTCACACACATGAATGACAGTGTTAGCTAGGATTGACAATGAGAGAGCTGTAAAAATATGGTAGTATCCGTATTTAGTAATCGTGGTGGGAAGGTTGAGTATGATGCTTCTGAGATCGAATTCCCATGCCCCACGGTCCGCTTTCTTTATTCTGTCAATGACTTCGCTCATTGGTACGATGTATTTTCAAGAAGATTCTTCACGAATCTCTGAATCTCTAAAATTCGGAGCTCTTCCCGAACGCTCACGGGTATCGTTCTTTCGTCGTTCAGCATCTCTTCCCAAATGACGTACGGCAAGGCTTCTCGTCCTTTCTGAATTTCATAAATCTCGGCTTGTTGAATGATAGCATTTTCGAGAAATATCCCATATTCGGAGGAGAGGTTGTCTACAGCTGAAATGAATTCGCCAGCTTGCGATCTCCAGCACCTTATCCAGCCGTAATAGTCTCCCTTAAGAATCTCGGCGCAGCCTCCGATGTCTATTGACGAAGTTCCAGGGCGAGCAGGCTGGTTATTCAATACGTCTGTAATCGTCGAGATGACCGCCTCGATCAAGGCATCTGGAACTTGCCCAATCTTGTCGTCTTCTGAGTCGTTTTCCTCTTCGATGGGAACATCAAATTCTATATATGCGAATAGATCTCTTCATTTCACGATTTTATCAGCAGTTTGCACCGAGTTAGATAAATAAATAAATTTGGAAAAAAAAAAAAACTGAAAAAAACTGAAAAAAACTGAAAAAAACTGAACCTCCCCCCCGCGGAAAAAGGGAAAATTTATACATACCCCTCATCCAAATTTGGCTGCCTCTCCTCACCGCTTTCTTGGAGATCACTGTCCCCAATAACGACCCAGCTCTCCTCATCTCCTTTGGGTGGGATTGGTGTGTTGGGGGCTGGTGTGAATAGTATAATGTCGCCCGGGCTCGGTTCAGAATCTGCTTCGAAACTTCCCAAATCAATATCCTAAAATACTAAATACTAAATCTCGTTCCGAACGAAGACTGACGCTCAAACCCCCTTGGGGTAGTACTTAAAATCTTGTTGATTTCAGTAGGACTCAACTCCCTTCCCGTCTTGTTCAATCTAACCCCGTGGTGAAGCTTGCCTTCCAACTGGCGAATCTTTATCTCCTGTCTGATATACACTTTCCTCCTTTTCGTGAGATTTTTGCCCGAGATACCCCACTCTCTCAGATATCTCTTCAAATGATGCGCACTGATATTTAACGTATCAGTCTCTTGTTAATACTCATGAAACCAAATCTATTGGCCAAAAGTTATAATAAAAAATTAAATTTTAAGAAAAATTGACATACTCCACCACCACGCCCTTCTCATGCTTCAAAGCATCCATGATCTCTTTGTGCCGTGCTCCACTATTATATCTTGCCAAAATAAAGTCCTTTTGAGGTGCGATATCTTTGATCTTGTCGTATCGACGTTTTGGAGCGTTTGGGTTGTAATTTTGGGGATTCATCTTCCGTTTTAATGTATAATATTTATAAATTTATAAATTTATAATGCCGTGTCGATATGAAGCTAGCCTCGATACGCTCAAAGAACTTTTATACGCTTATGGCTGAAAAGTTTTAGTGTAGTGCGCTTGACACATTTGTTATTTGTTGTGTGACCTAATATATTCCGCTTGAAGCTCGAATCGAACCGACGATAGGATGGCAGTATGAACTGACAGGCGGCGAGTAGGAGGATCACTTGGGGCTTTATGTAATGGTTCGACCGTGTATTTTGCCGATACGAATCATACATTTCGCGACTGATAGTTATTTTGGGGTCCCTTTAATTTGTCAGCTGCGTGTTCAAGCATGTTGGTATGCGCATATATATACGAATGCGAGTTATCATAGATCCTTCATTCATTGCATTGGAGCAACCCTCAAGGTCAGCCAAGAGGCTGAAATTCCACCAGATCTGTTTCAACCAAAGTTCTTTTTCTAAAATCGGAAAAGAATCTTTCCTCAAAGACAAACGGTGCATCTTATCGCTTAGTGTGTGTGACCTGTACAGCTGTCAGTTAACCCCCACCAAATCGTACGCGACATGGCGATCTTATCTCTCTATAACAAGTCTAACAAAGGTCTAATTTCTTTGATTGAATGCGAGAGCTATTCGATATATCGTATAGAAAACATAAGCTGGCCCATCAATAGCGATTTCAACACCGTTTAAATAACTCCGGTTCTCAATATCAGTTTCTCGGATCCTCCGCGAGCGCGAGCTTGAAGGTCTGATAGCTTGGCTCTATTATAAAATGCCCAAATATAATCCACCAGCCACCTACCCGATAAAAGTGCAAAAGTTAATTAACAATACCATCAAAAAGATATTGGAGGACCTGTAATATACACACAGAAGCTTATTGAAGTAAACTTGAGGAAGCAACTACTGGTTACCCTCGCTCTCGGTTGCTTCGAGATCCATTTCCTCGTGCAAGAGGAAATGTATGGTGTCGCAAGAATCGGTCAACAAGTCAGGAAGAGGCTGCCATGCTGACCCGCGTTTCTTGCCGAGCTGGATGGCAGCATGTTTGGGAACCCCCCGATGCATGAGGATGCGGATACGATGGGCACTTCGGACCATATTGGATACAGGTCTACCCTGCTCGGAGCTGTGGTATGTGGTGTTGGGAAGGTATGGGCCGGCGCAAGGCATATTTTCGACAGCTCGAGTTGCTAGCTAGTTGGTGTTCAGAATAGTTGAAACAGAAGAACAAGAAAATAATTAGGACGTATTTATACTGTTGGCAAACTGTGCTTCTGTACCAATTGTTTTTTAAGCTCTACCAGTACTTAATACCGATCACGGCATGAATTCCTTGCCTCTGTATCCAGACCTAGGCACTTTTTTTTTTTTTTTTTCAATGGAATGTTATAACTATTCAATATTTTCTCTTGACAAAAAACGCGATCGAGACACTTCGCTGAAGACAGCTTGTAAGGGTTCTTGGAGCTACGTAATTGTATTTGCACTAACTTAACTTTGGTTTAGCCTTTCGGCAGAGGAGCAAGGTTGAACACAATGAATAGGGAAAGCAATCACGCATATCTCCCGCTAGCGTCCCTGGAAACGCTTCTACCGATATGGGAAAAGGAGATGCTGTCTCAGGAGCGGAAGTTTTGGCAGACCGGCGACTCAGGAGATCTGGAAGTCGCTATTGAAACTGCCAAACGCGTCCTGGACTCCATACCGCCTGACTATCCCGACCGGGGGTTCTGGTGTGGCCGACTAGGAAAGTTGTTCGCAAAGAGATATGAAAATCATGTATCTGCGGATATACAGGACCTTGAGCAAGCAATAACTTGCACGACCGAAGCCGTAAACTTAACACCTACCGACAGTCCTAAACGACTTATTTGGCTACACTACCTCGGCGATCAACTCAATGAGAAATTCAAGAAGACTGGGGATTTGGAGACCAATGCGTTGGCGCAGAAATCCTTTAATGAAGCTCTGGATATTGTCGGGTCAGACATGGATTTTAGGGGTATCCTGCTGATTTCACTTGCGGAGGTGATAATTTCACGCTTTAAGATAACCAAAGACCTCAGCGATGTCGGCAACGCAGTACTTTATATCAAAGAAAGCCTCAATTTCTCCAAACTCGATGACATATGCAGGCAGACCTGTATCAATGCTCTGGGGCGAGTAGCAAGGTCAACTATACCAACTCCTCGGTCCCGAGAGGATCTCGATAGCTTTATCACGGTACTCGAAACTCTGATTGAATTTGGACTTTATTGGCATGACAATACGGAGTTAACGATAAGGGCCTTAGCTGTACGAATTATGGACCGGTATGAGCTAGCACATATGATTGAAGATCTACGCCGTCTCATTGAAATCGCCGAGCTCTTTATGGGGCTTGATGAGCCAGAGGATGAGAAATCTCTTGCAGACAGAGAGGGTGTTTTGATTGTAATTCTGGCTTTGATTGACGATATCATAGCGGAAGATGGACAGCTAGACCCCTCTGAGAAAGACTTGTTCAAGGCGAAAGCCTCCCAATTGGAAATTCACCTTGAGCTGATAGATCCTCGCGAGCGGCTCGAAAACTTAGTTGAATGGTACTCCAGAATAGATCAACGAATTCCATACTTACAGACGTCACAGGCTGTAAGGGCGACAAATAAGATCATTGAATTGTGCCAGAAGGGGTTACAAATGACCGTAAACCAGGATGTCTACACGAAGCAGATGTTCTTCCTCGTAAGCATAGCTCATGCTTACTATAACCGTTACAGGCTCCTTAGGGACCCGAACGATCTTAAATCAGCTACGGAATACATCGACCTTGCGTTAACTGTGGTGCCGGTAGATGATCCTAACAGAGAACATCTGCTCTCCGATCTGATCAATGTCTCAGCCAGTCGATTCATGTCCAGCAGGGACCTAACAGATCTCGACAGAGCTATCGACCTAATTCACACATACTCGGGCTCTATCAAAGAGGAAAAGCTAGTACTGCATTTGAAAGTCAACTTATTTTCTATTCTTGTTCACCGTATGGGAATAACGGAGTCGATGAGTGATGTCACTGAAGCGGTCAAAATCGCGAAAGATTACCTCGGCACAGCGCCACCCGACAATGCGTACCGATATATAATTCTAGAGCAGTACATCGCCCTCCAAGCACTCTTGCTGTCAGATCAGACGGAGGCTTACCAAGATTTTATAAACGAAATGGAATCATTATCCAAAATCACGACTCGACCAGAGCAACGAGAATTTTATCTAGCAGGGCTCGGGCAGGCGTATTTTCACCGGTATGCTTCGACCGGGGCCTTGGAAGATCTTGAGAAATCCATAGCATTCTTCACTGAGGGCACCGAATACTTCAACAAAGATCCGGCAATGTCAATTTTTAGCTACCACCGTCTTTCAGAAGGACTTTATCGCAGGTTTGAATTGTCCCAAGACATGGAAGATCTAAACAAAGCCATCGATTTCGTGGAGAATTCTTTGAAATATATACCCTCCTACGACCATCCTAGGTACGATTGCTTGTACAGCCTAGGAGCGTACTATCGGGAACGGTATATGTGGCAAGGCGAGAAAACCGACGAAGAAAAAGCCAAGTATTGCCTTCGAGCTGCTGTCAATGGGACTAATGCAACCCATATAACCCGCATACGGGCAATTCAGGCCTTATCCTCCATGTTATGGGCCAGCGGCGAGGCAAAGGAAGCAGCCACGATCTTGAAAAGTGCACTAGATCTTATCTCAGGCCTAAGTCCGCGATCTTTGAACGTAGCTGACCGGCAAAATGTTGTCAAAAAATTCTCTGGACTCGCGACTAGGGCAACGGCAGCTATGCTAGAAAACTATGAGGCTCCTTTTGAGGTTCTGAAATATCTTGAGCTAGGAAGGGGCTTATTTGCGTCCCTCATGCTAGAAATGAATTCGGATATCAAAGAGCTAAAGGAACAATATCCCGACCTAGCTGCCCGCTTTGAGCTTGTTCAACAGTATCTTACATCAAACAATGACATCGTCT
The DNA here is from genome assembly GCA_012184315.1 of Arthrobotrys entomopaga. NCBI lineage: Eukaryota > Fungi > Ascomycota > Orbiliomycetes > Orbiliales > Orbiliaceae > Arthrobotrys > Arthrobotrys entomopaga. Next base: position 373,478 of record LDDX01000025.1, read on the forward strand.
CACCATCCTTCTTGTTTGGAACGTTTGAATCGGCAGCTCTCATCGAAAGAACAAGACGAGATTATCGGAACGCGAGCCGACAGTTTGATGAGATCTTGCAAGATATCCGTGCGAAACCGGGCTTCGAAAACTTCCTCCAGCCTCTAACGCTCGACCAAATCCAAGCTACTGCGAACCCTGATCCGATTGTCGTAATCAACGTAGACCTGCTCCGAAGTGATGCGATCATCATCGAGTCTCACCGGATTCGATCGATAGAACTCGTGGGTTTGGACCCGCCCAAAGTCAGGAAACAGCTAAATATCTTGCGCCGCGGTAACCAGGAAGCTTGGGATGTATTGGAGTGGCTATGGGAGTCAATTGCCCTGCCCGTTCTAGAGGAGTTGGATATCACGGGTCCACCCAAGGATGGAAAATGGCCCCGTATCTGGTGGGTTCCTACGGGATCGCTGAGCCAGCTTCCCCTTCACGCTGCGGGAAGACACTTTTCAGCATCTGGAGAGACCGTCATGGACAGAGTCATATCTTCATATTCGTTATCGATCCGGTTTTTGATATACGGAAGACAGCGCCCGCAACACCCTCCCGGAGATGCACGTATCCACTGCGAGTCCGAAAAGGCGCTCTTGATCTCAATGCCAGAAACGAGAAATCAATCGGCCCTTCAGCATGCCCGTGCTGAAATAGATATGCTGGAGAGGCTTTGCCCTTCGTTAGGCCTAGAGCCAATAAACCCCCCCAAACAGCGTGCGGGTGTCCTGGCGCATTTAGCGGCTTGCAAGGTATTTCATTTCGCCGGCCACGGCCATCACGACGCGAGCGACCCATCAAAGTCATTTCTTCTGCTTGATGACTGGGAGATGTCGCCGCTGTCCGTTAAGGACTTCTGGGACAAAAACCTCAGAAGTAATTTACCTTTCCTCGCGTATCTTTCGGCTTGTTCAACCGGGGCGACTTCAGAAACTTATAGCGATGAGGGGCTGAATCTTATCAATGCCTGCCAGCTTTCGGGATTTCGACACGTTATCGGCACTCTCTGGGAGGTGAAAGATTCATACTGCGTGAAAGTAGCCCAAAAGTTCTATGAAACATTCCGAGGCAAAGAGATGACAGATTTAGGGGTCGCAATTGGGCTTCATGAGTCGCTTAGGTCTCTTAGGGATGAAGCGATCAAAGACGAGTCCGTTCGAGAAATTCGCAGCCGATATTCTAAAGACAAATCCAACGCTTGCAGACAACAACAACAGGTAGGAAAACTAACAGAAACCTCGAGGGACAGCCTCCTAAAGCAAAAGCTGGAAATATTACCGAAGTTCAAGATGTTAACCCTATCGGCGGAATCAAAAGATCCAATGATGACAATGCAGGGTCTTGGACAGAACCAGGGAAACCCCAATCAAATACAGATACAACAGAGTATGCTCCAAGAAGCTGGGGTTCAACAGCGGTTGCAATATCTCATGCTGGATAGCTTCAGGCAGCAGCAAATATCCCAGGTTGTAACTACACGGAGTACAGAACCTGGAGAGTCCATGACTTGGCCCACAAGCAAACATGAAACACCTGATTTGGACGAATTATCAATAGAAGATGGACTCAGGCCTGATATTGTACAAGGCATGGATAACACCGAGGAATTGAGTCAAGGCAAGAAGGGAGTGGAGATACAAGACGATAGGGACGCCAAGCTCCTTCATCCGGAGCAGATGGCGAAGCAAATGAGATCTAACCTCCATTGGATTCCATACGTCCATTACGGCGTATAATTTAGAGATATGTTTAATACAAAGGCTATTCAATAAATGCGTTTCAAGCCAGCTTTCGATCTACGTTTGCGCATGACGGGAAGGGTAACTGGGGTAGCTGTTTGGTTAGCAGTGTTTGCTCCACCCATATCACTGATTTAACACCCTTCAATTTTGCTGTCTGCTCTCCTGGGACTCAGCTACCATTGATATCTAAATAAAATATCTAGAATCCGAGAAAAAAAACATCTCGTCTTTGTATTATGGATAGCAATAAGCTGATATCATCATACTCTGCGCGATAAACTGCTAAGCTATAAGAATTCCATCATCTTAATTTTTACAGCCATTGTACTTTGTTAGAAGAGGGTTTGGTATATATAGTACAGAAGATAATACAAATGTCAAAAGTTTTTTCTTCGTGAAAAACTATTAATATTTGTCTCGCAAGCCAGACTGCCAACTTGATATATTCGACTAAATTATATAGCATGTAATTCAATACATAATACTCTACCCTTTGTTTCGATTTGTAAGATATTCTCCAAGTTTACAGAATTTGAAATAAAACGGGCATAAATTGAATGTTAGCTATCGAGATTACATATTTTTATGAGGATACGGCAACGCAGCTTCGCGGCTACTGAGGCGCTGCACGGTTCAAATTCATATTCTCTCAACTGTTACCGACAACTTTTAACAACAGATGTCAAAAAATGGCTCAATTTGAATATGTCCATGACTACACTTGAAAAGTGCTTGCTTAGAAGCCATCTTTAAAGGATAAACGGAACTTCTTCGAGAGAGCATCCTCTTTTTGAGCCACCGAGTTATGTTCGAAGGTTCTCTCCCAAAAATCCAACATAAACACGTCTCCCAGCAAGGCAGAGCTTGGCAACAACGGCTTCCGGGATTCTCGGCGCATGGTCATATGAGGATGTGTATACACTTTACATGCTGGTTCCTCAAATTTTAGGGAGTGCCGCCAACGCAGTTCCAAGCAGTAATAGGTAGTTTTGGGAAGGTATGGAGCATTTTTTGACTAAGAATGGGTTTACTGAAATTAAGTTGACTGTTAAGAATAGTCGAAACGAAGAAGCGAGGAAACAAGATGTTACAGATGGGTCTCGCTGACTTTCACCGCCTGACTGGCTCGGTTGACTTGCCGAAACAACGCCAAGCTAGCTGGGTTTGGTTGAGCTCTAGGTATTCAAAGCAGAATCTCTAGGTCTATCCGACAAGAGGATCGCGATGCGGAATTATAATTAAAGGTTCCTTGTGGCGGTGCCTTACCGATTTTCTTTGCAGATGTAATTACTAAAACTGACGACCACACATGCCTACTGAAGCGACACCACAACTCATTCGTATCATAGTAAATGGGTATACCCACTTTTCAGTTTTCAGATTCTGGCCAGCCCTTTGGTAATTTTATTGACATAAATTTAGGTTCAAAGGCTAATTCGACTACTCGGGCCAGTTCCGAGACGTTTTGGTTCTTAATATATCGATCGATAACGGGACTTCTCCATTCGCGACTTCCTTATCGAGTTCAATGTCGCCCGAAATCCTGGAAGCCCTACAGCCTGAATGGTATTATTTCGTTATGCGACTCAATATGTGATACCCAAATATCGTCTGCCTAGATACTTCCAATCTAGCTAGCTGATTCTAAGTATGTGAGGTCTTCAAGATACGATCGAGAAACCTAAAGGTTGGGAAAATCGAGTATATATATCCCGCCTCTTCGAGCTTCATCATCATACTTTTTTATAGCTCCTCAGGCAATAGTCCTTCTTTACATTCTCTTCTAACCTTTTAATTTATATTCTAATATCTATACCGCTTGACGGGTTTAATATTCACATTTTTTTTATTCATTAATATATTCTTTCACTCTCTTCGATCTTCTCAGACGTCTAGACGCTCTTTAGCTTGCACACATATTTTTCTTATACTTTCAATACTGTCCAAATCTATCGATCGATCCCAAGTACTTATTCAACATGCATTTCAAAATCACCGCTTCTATCGCGTCCGCCATCTTGGCCGTACTCCCTTCCGTCTCTGGCCACTGCGCCTTCATCGGAGTAGTAGGCGACCACGCCAATTCCCCAAACGGCAAGGGCTTGGGAGTGGTAGACACCACTCCACGTAACGGCGTCGACCAGCTCCCCTTCCAACGGGATACCAGTGTCTTCGCCTCCCCGCTTGTCCCATGGACACAACCAAAATGCTGGAGCGACGCCTGCTGCAAAAAGGGTAAATACGCATGCTACAATAAGAAATTCTACACCCCCGTCGGCCGCAAGTATATCCCCCAAGGCTGCGGTGCCACCCTCTACAACGTCAATCACTGGGAATTGAAATACCAACCTGCGGCGTGGAAACAAGCCAAGTCTTATAACGCTCGCAAAAACGTTTGGTGGTACCAACAACCGCTCAACCCCGCGTGGAACAACGATATCGCCTACGGCATCAACAATCTCATCGGTACGAAGAGACTCCCCATCGCCACCGCTGGAGGGTACCTCAAAATCACCGTGCACCAGGTCAACTCTGACGGCGCGGGACCGTTCAAATGCCGAATCGACGAGGGTGCTTCAGGCAATTTCGACTCCAAGTGGTTGAAAGTCACCACTAACGTTCCTGGAGACAAGAACTCTCTAAACGGATACTCTAAGAAACAATGGCCGTTGGTGGTTCAGTTACCCGCTGATATGAACTGTCTGGGTGGTTATTCCGGTCAGAGGAACATCTGCATAGTTAGGTGTGAGAACTCGGCCGTGAATGGGCCTTTTGGCGGGGGTATTCCTTTCCAGCAGTATAAGGCTCCTTACAAGGGTTATAAGCCTACACCGCCTAGTTATAACAATAACGCTGGGCATAAGCCCGCTCCAAACAACTATGTTGACGGTTCGGAGTATAATAACAAGGGGGGCAACACTGATTATTCCGGTGGACAGTATAAGCGTGGTTTCAATGAGACGGAAGTGGTTATGCATGTTTAAAAGTATGATGGTGGTATAATCCACAGTTACCTAAATATAACCACCCCTTAGTATCAATCAAATGTAAAATAGTAGATGTAGCTAGCTAGATCTCTAACCATAATATATTATATGCCTTATATCATGATATATCAATGCCCTGCGTTTTCCCGGAAATAAGTTCAGTAAAGTTTCTATTGCAAGCAAATCGGGTATATACGTATATTTACGTAACTACGAAGTAGTCATCTTTCAAATTATCTCCAATATTAAGATCTCGTCTATGGAGTGCATGGTTTCTATGCTTGCGCTTGTGCTTCAAGCTGAGAATCGACAAATTCGAATTAATTCGACTGTTAAAGCAACAACAACCCTTACAAGCCATCCAACGTTGGAAAAGTCAGCGCAACACCTTTTAGGCAGGTACTCCGAACCTCGACACGCGTGCACACCAAGGAACCGCCTTGTTATATTTTTCGGCAGATGATATCACTCCGTCCTATAGCGAAAAGAGAATCAATACGGATAAGGAGCAAATCGGAAGAACAATGCAGCTTGACAGCCCGGGTTTAAGCATCTACCTAGTGAAGTACCCAGATACCTTACGTTGTCGAACTTCGGGATCTGCACATGGCTTCCCGGGATCCGCACAATGCGTACATACGTAGTACAGACTATAGCTATCCCGTGGATGTTAATGTTGGAATTTTTCAAACACAACCCTCAATGATGAAATAATTAAAGCAACAAGCTGCTAGCTGTAGAAATTTCAAAAAACGTGAAAATCTCAGCAGTGAGCCTGTATAGGTTTGCGGTAAGCGTTTACCAGCCAGGTATACGCTCGTCGTACAGACTTTGCGTTAACTACGCAATACGTAACACCTGTTTTGACTACTTCATTTGGGCTACGTCGCGTAGCTAGTAAGCAATAATCTAAGAGAATTCCGTAGGATGATCGATATCCCTGGCCTGCTTTGCTAAGCTAAGAGAAGAGCTTCGTCGGCCAATGTTACTGCGGCTCTTGCGGGGTAACCGTATCAAGCTTGTTCATCGAGACCTCGCGCTCGTCAAATGGGTAATTAAGGAGGGAGATCTAGATGTGAAAGATATTCATACTTGTACTAAAGTTAAGCAGATATGGAATTCCGGAAAAGTGAATAAATTACGTAACCGACGCTTACTTTCAAACGTAACAGCGCTTCAGTAGGAACAGTTAATTCTTCACTTAATTATTTGATCTGAAGCTGAATTTTATAAAGACAGTTTATTGCAACCACAAGATAATTATATAATCTCAATCATCCTCAGCATCTTTTGTATAATGTTAATACTAGTAAACATCTACAACTTTGAACATCTCATACTATCCACATTGAATTTATGCTTAATCATTAGCTTGAGTAATATGACGTATTATGGGACCGACCGTGTATCCATATAATAGGATTCAAGCCTAGCTCGTGACCCCGCGCTATACTTCGTACGACTTATTCTCACAGATTTAAGCCTCATAAATTGTATTCTGAACATGAAAGTTGTGTCTCGTCGTTACACTTGGCATAAGCTTATTTATCGCAATATCCTATAGCTTACAAGCATATCAGCAAATACTAGTATGGAAATGAACCTAGCAATTAAGCTATAAAATATTGAGGATTCCAACTCTAATCCGATCTCTTTTATCCAACAGCACATCAATAAAGTATTATAATATTATTCTAAAGAATCGATCATTTTTATAACTCATAATTTTTGATACACTCGGTTCCCTATACTATAAGATCAAAAAATGGTCAAAATTAGCGTCATGCTCTTGGCTGCAACCGCTGCCAGATTCGTAGCAGCAGCACCAACAACACCCAACGTCTTCCAAGATAAACACATATTTAAGAGAGATGTCGACTGCCGTGACGATCTAGGCCCTGATGCACTTGCTAGTGTACGTCCATTAATATATTCCGTTATACCCAAGCATATGTTCTGTCGAAAACCCAATATATATAGCTAAGGAGATCCGAATGTATACGTATAGGTCCCCGATGCCGTCGCATGCATAAACTACCTCGCCAGTCTCGGAGACCAACCTTGCACGGGCTCCGTTTCCGCGACTGTCTTTTGCAGGCAAGGACAGACTCAGATTACGGGAATTAGCATACTGCCCCAGGGACAATCTGCGACATCTAGCTGGTGAGTATTATTCCATTTATACTAAGCTAGGCTGGTCGTCTCGGAATATTTTGGATACAATGCTAAGAGTTATTGTAGTAACGATGTGGCTCGCGGAGCCGGTCAGATTATGAACAGGTGTACGAGAGGGGATGGGACTGTGCGGGGCGCTAATACTGCTTTTGGCAATGGTGACTTGATTGTCGATATTAGACGTGTCCCTTAAATATGCTAGTAATTATTATGTTATATTAATTATAGCAGAAGGAGCCAAGAGAGGTTGTAATTGTACAAAGGAAAATGTCACAAAAACAAATTTACGGGGTAGTTCTTGAATGCAAGCCCCGCGTTCAATTATCGTTTAACAAATGCAGCAATTTTATTACGAGCCTAGGCATAGAAGCGACCAAGCGATGGAAGAAGACTGATATATATGTTATTTCTCCAGGAATAGCCAATGTTTCCTTCCCGGATAAATACACTAGTAGGCGAGCTGAGGACGCGAACCATGCAATCGGTCGTGCTCTATAGTACACTACATGCCACGATTAATATTAATGCAATTGCAAGCTTCGGTCAGGCAACCATGAAAATCAATCCATCACGACAGAACAATCGTGCCTCTATCGATCTCCACCTGTCTCATCGTGAAACCGAAAGCCGTTGAACGTCTCCACCTTCGAAGCATCAAGAACATCGCCAGCTCCACAGAAGAGATGGTGTCTCAGACAGGCGAGTTCCACAGATCGAGAATTGCTTTTTGAAGCGAGACATCTCAATTGCTCAACCTCAACCACAACACATCCTCCCAACCTGATTGGGTGTGTTTCGTATTTTGGCGGCTTGTTTTGCGGAAGCGAGACATGCATTCAAACTTGCATCATGCATGTCCCACCCTTTTCGTTTTCAGACAGACCTGGGCAGGGCTGGCCGGCTGTTCAGTTGGGAAGCTGAACGGTAGACACCTCATCCGAGGCCTTCCTTCTCCTTTATCTTTCCAATCGTGGAATCTTCGCTCCCTCTTTTTCTCCAAACTTTCCCTTCATTGTTGGAAGCTACGAGCATACGACGGTGTGTTTATAATACACGGACGGGCAAATTTGATTGATCATACCGGCACAGGCACATGATACCGAGATATCCATATCGATACTGTAGTTCTATATTTTGCCTATCATTCTAATCGATAAAAAAGATATAAAGATCCGGGTTCACGGTAAGCTCGCCCTCCTTTGTCTCATTCTCTCGAATTCCCGCATCCATCCATTCATACATAATACTCCCTCACGCGACACCGTTGAGCAAAAAACACCCTCATGACTGACCTTCTCTCGGAAAAGATGTCTGCCGCGACAAAGTCCGACGCTCTCTCAGCGGACACGATCCGCGTCGTCTCTCTAAACTGCTGGGGTCTCCGCTACCTCTCCAAACATCGCGCCGAGCGCATGGCCTTTATCGGCGACGTGATCGCTCAATCCGACTGGGAAATTGTCGGACTGCAAGAATGTTGGTCCTACGGCGATTATAAAGTCATCCGCGAGAAGACCAGACAACTATTACCGTATGGTAAATTCTACTTTGGAGGATCGATCGGAGCCGGATTAGTCATCATGTCGAAATGGCCGATTGAGCAAAGTTCCATGTTCAAGTATCCGTTGAACGGCCGGCCGACAGCTTTCTTCAGAGGAGATTATTATGTGGGCAAGGGTGTGGCGTCGGCAATAATCAAGCACGATAGTGGACGATACATTGAAGTTTTCGACACTCACGTGAGTAATCACCGTATCCGGTTTATATTTGAGAAACACTGGGGGTACTAATGGGGAGTGTGTAACAGCTTCATGCACCGTACGAGGCCGAACCTAACGATTCCTATCTATGCCATCGAACTGCTCAAGCATGGGAAATCTCAAAACTACTCCGAGGGTCCGTCCAAAAGGGCCACATCACACTCGCTGTAAGTCTTACAACCACATCTATGCGAAAGTATCAAAGACACAAACCAGCTAACGGTGATATCAGTTGGGCGACTTTAACATGATCCCGGATTCCTTCGCCCATAAACTCCTGCGCTCCTACGGCCACATGGCCGACTCGTGGCTTTCAGTCTACCCGGACACTCCAGCGATCTCCCCGCCAACCTCCACGCCGGAACATAACATCCAAGTGATGGGTCTCACCTGTGACTCCATGCTGAACACCTGGCGCCCCACATTTTCAACCGACCCGTCAAACCTCGACCCGTACGCCAAACGCCTCGACTACATCTTCCACTCCCCGCTCACCACCTCCGCCATATCCGCGAAAGTATGCTTCATGGAACGACTGCCAGATTTGAAATGCTCACCGTCAGATCATTTTGGTATCGACGTGACAATCAAACTCACCCCGCCCGAAAAAATCACCTTCCCGACGTTTCCCCTGGCTTTATACGATGATATCTTGGAGATGGTGGATACCTATGAGAAGCGAGAGGAGAAGCAGCGGTTCTGGCGCATGGCTCACTTTTTCATCATGATTCCGGTTACGATCGGGTTGATTGTTGGAAGCTGGTGGATGCCCAAGCCGGCTATGGTGGCATTGTGGGCTGCGACTTGGTTGTGGGGGATCGGGGCGACGTTGGATGGGATTATGGGGTTCTGTTTCTTCAATAGTGAGATTAGAGCGTTGAAGGAGTTTAGGGAGGAGATTAAGATGCAGAAGGCGAAGGTTGAGAGGGATGAGGCTGCCGGGGAGGGGCAGTTGGTTGATTTGACCCGTTAGCATAGAGATCTATAGCGATATATAGATCTAGTAGGAATGTTGGAGTGTATAAGTATAGTACATATGTCTAGATTTGGCATGTCAGCATATTTCCAGCCAATGTGTATTTCACAATCATAGTGAGAATTTCATAAACCATTTCAGCTACATTAATGCATTTACATGAATATTATATATCTATCAATCAGTATAAATGAATTGTATCATGACATAGAACCGATAACTATCAATCAAAAATAATGAGATGAGCGGTTAGAAGAGGTATATATCACGTTGGGTACCAACATGCTCAAACAAAAAAGCGTGGGACCCACAAGCCCTATAGAAAAATATGCAAAAAAAAAAAAAAATCAAAAAAATCAAAAGAGAAACAGTCGATACCGACGCGACTCGAACGCGCAATCTCCGCCACCGGAAAGCGATGCCTTGCCATTAGGCCACGGTACCCTCGCTGATTCAGCTGAATCCCTGGCGTATTATGGTAATTGAAGCTATTTCCAAAATCCCATCACGCAACACAAGCAGAGATGTAATATCGTATAACGTATACTTGTTGCATGTTGCAATGTTGGATGATGACGGTCCCGGTACTAGCTCCGGTAGATGCAATCCACTCGTACGAGATATAACATATGAGGCTCAATACGAGACCAGGCTCAATTTCATTTTGATGATTCTGCAAGGGATAGATGGCCTACTTTCCTTTTTTTTTACCCCTCTGCGCCCCGCTGATAGAAAACCAATTGAAAATCGGGAATATATAATAAGACATCACTGGCAGTTCCGAGTTTATTCTCGCAAGTCTCGCCTGATCTGCAGAGTGACTCTTTAACTCCGGGGTGTCCGCGGGGTCCGACGCGACGACCAGAGCTCCATTCGAAAACCGTCAGCAAGTCTCATCGCTGGATTGATTCGATCATCAAGCTACTCGAGTAGCTCCCTAGCTAGCTTGGACCCGCCAATTATAAACTACAACAGCTCAGCCGTATATATAACGATATTAACATTTCTCGTATGGGATGTCATGTCCGCGGCATCCGAGAGTTTAGAACGAACTCCAAAGAGTCATAAGGCTTATACTAGTCTAAAACCCGAATTGACCTTCATCATTTTGATATAAATACCTCTTTTGATCCTCTCTATCATCACACGTACACCTTCAAGCCCACGCGACAAGACACCACCACGTTCAACAATGGCGTCTTCAATATACAACACCCTTCAACACAATATAACAGATCTAACCTCCCTCATCCGCCACGCCTCCATAACACTCTTGGAGGATGTGCGTACTAGTATAATAAAGATAAATATCCGAGACCTCACTACCCTGGAGATACTCAAATACGCGGCTCTAGGCTGGTTAGGGTATAATGCGGCCTACCTCGTCATCTATGTTCCGTTACGCTGGGTTTACAGAGCTTACATACACCCATTGTCGAGAGTGCCGGGGCCGAAATATACCCTGATCTCACCGCATTATACGAGGATGTATCATGCGCTGTCGGGGAAGCAGGGGTATTTTCCTTGGGAAGTGGAGAGGTGGCATAGGGAATATGGTCAGTTTATTCATATATTTTCTCAATTTAGTAGTCTCATACAGAATTACATTTTGAGATATTAGGAATACTAATATAATATGATGGTGGTTTATAATATAGGTCCCATTATTCGTACTTCGCCTAATATAGTACATATCAACGATATCGATACTTACAATCAGTACGTACAACCAATATAATATATACTACAGAAAACAGTATCATCTAATAATCATATGAATGCATGCAGAATATTCAAAGTAGCAACAAAGTACCCCAAATCAGGAGAGCTCTACCAACACCCCAGCACCGACCACTCCCTTCTCAACATCTCAGACTTTCACGAAGCTCACCTCCGCCGTAACGCCTTACAGCCTTACTTCTCAAAACAGGCCGTCAGAAAATTAGAAGGTCTGATCCAATCCAAAGTTGACAAACTACTCAACCGATTTCCGGATATGGACGTTATCGATCTCTCTCGCGCGTTTCGATGTCTAGCGTGCGATGTTATAACAACGTACTCCTACGAACAGTGTTTCGAAGCGCTGGAACACCCCACTTTTCGTCCGGACTGGTTACGGGCTTTCGAAGCGATGATGCAATCAACTGTTGTCTTTGACCTCTTTCCCGCTCCCTTCAAGTTTTTAGGATGGATGTTTGAGAATTACCTGAGCAGGGAAACCGTCAAGAAGATTTCGTACAATATGTTTTCAATCTTGGATTTCCAGGATACCTGCCGTCAAGCTGTCTTTCGTCAAAAGGCACGATGGGATGCCGGGGAAACGGAGATGGTTACCATTTTCAAAGAATTGTTCCAGGATGATCCGAAGAAGGGGAGACCGGCTGCCACGAGGACAGAGTTAGGTGCCGATGCGTTACTCACCGTTTCAGCGGGGATGGATACCACGGGACACACGCTCACACTCGCTACGTTCTACCTCGTTAAAAACCCGGATATCCAACGGAAACTACTGGATGAACTCAAAACTGTGATGAAAACGCCAACGGACAATGTCACAAACGACGCTTTGGAACACCTTCCCTACCTACAAGCTTGTCTCAAAGAAACCTTACGCTTCAGCCACGGTGTTCCCGGTCCCCTCCCTCGCGACGTACCACCCACCGGCGCTACATTATTGGGATGCTATCTACCCCCCGGCACCATCACGATTAATTCACACTACATGTACCACACCAACCCAACCGTATTCCCCGACCCGTTAAAGTTCGACCCGGAGCGGTGGTTGGCTGAGGATACGAGAGAGCAAGAGAAGTATTGGATGCCGTTCAGCAGAGGGGCGAGGATTTGTATTGGGATGAATCTAGCGTGGGCAGAGCTGGAATTGACGTTGGCGAGGTTGATGAGACGGTATGAGGTTAGTTTTGCGGAGGGATTCAAGGAGGAGAATTTGAAGTGGAGGGCGTTGTTTGTGCCTGTTACCGATGGGACATTGACTGTTACTATGAAGGAGAGGGATGAGTGATTGCATATATTACATCGTAGCATGTTATTGTGAAACGCGCGCGGGGGAATAGGAAGACGTTGGATAATCACCGCTTAATTGTAGCTTATACTTGATAGCACCCACGTTTAGCGAATTTTATATCGATCGCTTTTTTTGAATGAAAGGTTCTCTTTATTTCAAGTAATAATGAATTTCCTTTTTGTTTTATATTTTGGAAAGAATGAGTGAGTAGTTCTAAGAATAAGGTTGGTTATATCAAACCATCGAAGAATATAAAAAGAAATAAAAGGAAATAAAATTCGTGATATCCTTCTTTCCAGCACCTTATATATCCCACCCTGCCTGGAAACGCCTTTTTCCGTGAGGAGACCCAAACGCAATGCATCAAATACGGTGAAAAATAATAAATAAAAATGATAGTTCAAAGAAATGTTAAAGACATTCAAATATTGTCTTTAGTGACTTCCTCTTTAGCGGTCTCACCACCAGCAACCTTCTCTGCCGGTTTTGGAATAGCGTCATCCATGGATTTATACCCCAGAATAGGAGACTCAGGTTCGGTGATATACTTTGCCTCATCACCGACATCCTTCTCATCCACAACTTTATCCTTATTATCCAACTTGTCCAACTGTCCCTCAACCCAAACCTTATGCTCCTTCGAAATCTTCAAACTCTCCTCAACATCCTTGGCCAACTTGTGCACCTCCTCATCCAACCTTTCCTCCAATGGAATCTTCGCCCTCCGCTCCGCCTCCTCCCTCTCCTCCCTCGACTTCTCCGTCTCCGTGTCCTTCCACAACTCCTCCAACTCCTCCAACCATCCAATCTCCTCACACAATTTCCTCACCCCATCATCGCACTCCTTCAAAAACACCACATCATCTCTCCTACTACCAATCTCCCCGACCCTCTCCTTATTGATCAATAACCGCGGAGGTCCCTCCGGCACCCGCATGGGTAAACTCGCAAACGGGTACACCGTCAAACTCGTACCCATAACGATAGCTAAATCCACATCCTCAAGTAGATTCAAACTATTGCTGAAAGTATCCGGGAGAGGTTCCCCGAAAAACACAATATCAGGTTTCACGAGCCCGCCACACTGCGGTGTGTCGATACAGTGGGGGATTTCCACGGGTGTGGACAGGATATGTTGTTTCATCAGATCATCGGGATAGGGATGCTTGCATTCGATGCAGCGTTGCGTGGCAAAGGAACCGTGGGCCTCGACTATCTTATCCGCTGGGACGCCCGCGGCGCGTTCGAGGGTGTCGATGTTTTGCGTCCAGCAGAGTTTTAGGAGGCCTTTATCGTGGAGGAGGCGGATGAAGGAGTGGGTTATCGTCGGGCGGTATTTACCCGGGTAGAGGTCGTGTGCGAGGGTGTAGAATGGGAGCGGGTTGCTTCTAAAGTAGTTCAATTCAAAGACGGCTGTATATATAATATAAGTATATTATTCATGTTTTAGTTTTTTGATGTTGATTAATTAATGGTGGGAGGTGCGGGGGTAGGGTGAGTGAGTGTATGCATACCTTCTGGTTCTGGGAGATCTAGGCGTTTCAAATTGGCGTAGAGACCGGTATCTGGAGAGCGAAAGTCGGGGATGCCGGCGGAGGTGCTGATACCTATTATATAGCTCAAAAGTTAGTATAATAGTGTACATGTATATGAGTATATGAGTATATTGTAGGAGTGAAACGTACCAGCTCCGACCATCAGCGCGATTCGACGACACTCTCCCGAGGCGATGTACGCAGCGATGGACTTGAGGTCCCTGCGCGCCAAGTGTAAAGGTTCGATGGACTCATCGATCGGTTCGGAAAGTTCCTGACCCATCGTGTCGATGACAAGGCTGTTGATCTATATCTATCTATCTAGGTTGAAAATTGATCCAGTAGATTCGAATGAATGATGTTGATAGGATTTTTCTAATATCTGAGAGTATAGATGTATATATGAAAGACGTGGATATATATACGTCGAGTTATAGCCGTTTTATATAGTTTGCAAGATGAAGGAAGTTGGGAGAATCTCTGTGAAGCGGTTATCGTTCGAAGCTTGGTGGTGGGGGAAGGAAGGAAGGAAGGAAGTGTTTGAATTGGCGACAATTGCGCTTTTGGCGAAAAGTGGGCATCCAAAAAGGTTTTTTTTTTTTTTTTTAGCTCCGCCAATTAAGAAAAGCCTGTATTGACAATCACAATCACCAAAATCCTCAGACACAAACAAGGCCTGACAATGATATGATATCATATCGCTAGCAGTTTTCAAGAGAGAGCTCTACTTTGATATCAATTGATCTTTGGTATAAATCCACAAGTGGTTGTACAATTGTACGTATATCATCCCGAGACTAGTATATCATTGAGATCTCGAATTCGATCGAAAAGCTAAAGCAAGCTAGCGAAGGATTCGGTGAAGCGATGACTATTCGGGTGGCTGCAGCACACCTTCAGACGACATCTCGTATATGTAAGTAAATATCCATCTCCCTTGCATGTACTGTTGCGAGTGCGACGGAAATTTTAATATTACGTTGTATTGCAGTTGGGTAACGTAATTGTCCAACGTTCGTTCGCTTTACTACGTATGAGACAAGGTATATAAATTCGCACTCGCAACATGCAAGGGAGCTCAGCTTGACAGTTACAAGATGTTGCATACATTGATCCTAATGGGATTTATATTTTAATCGATTTTGAGATTTCTTCGAGTGTTCAATGTGTGAAATCCCATGGCCCATTTACTCGCTTATGTCAATTCTATACACTTTTTTGGATTGTGAGTTATCATATCAAACATCATGTTGGTTTCACAAAAGATAGTGAATTCGATCGATTTGTGTATGTACAACTGTGACCGAAAATAGGAGGTAATCGGGTGTTATATATCTAACAATATTTCTCGAGACCTTGGCCAAGTATTTTTTTTTTTTTTTTTTTCTAAGTTTATAAACTCGAAACTGTTGGTTGGAGAGATCTCAATATCCATTCTTTCTTAATATGTTAAAAATTGCGGTGTAGGAATCGATTTGTTGAAAATTTCACTGTTATCGATAAACATCTGATGAATTTTAATTGAAGAAACTACCCTTTTTTTTTTTTAATCAATAAAGGATCCCAAAGAAAGCTAAGCTCTATAAATTTTAGCGACTGTCGAAAACAGATGGTGATACGACAATCGTGTAGCTGGTTCTTCGGATCCTCAAAAATTAAATTCCCCTCGATAGCTCGATAGCTCGATAGCTCGATAGATAGACGAGATCCCAAAAACCAGAAAACCGAATCGCAATCCCAAGCCAACCTCCAAAATTTTTCCAACCCACCAAAAAAGTCTTGTGTCTTTGGTGGCAACCAACTTCATCGCGCCAGGGCACCCCCTGGTTCGTGGAGCTGTCAAAATAAATTGAATTACCTTTCCCGATTTGGTCGAAAAATCGAAAAAAAAAAAAAAAAAAAAAAAAAAAACGCGACGCGACGGACGCGACTTGCCCCTCCAGAACGATTTCCCTCTGCGCACGCCAGATCGAATGTCTTTTGGAGAGCGGAGAAGAGCAGGCTTTTGCTGTGCGCGAACAAGGAATCCCCCCTCAAAAATCGAAAAACTAAAGGGAGGGTATAATATAATTTTTGATATTACAAACGGTCGTGCCTTTGTGATTCCGGAAATCACAGGGAATATCGTTGTAGTCTCCTCTCGATGCAATGCATCGATGTGATTGCAGCATTAAACAAGTTTTCTTCAACCGTCGAAGGCTTGACTGTCAAATCATCCCTTGCCGCATCAATTGATCAAAAGTGATACGACAGAGTTGACGACAGTGTGTCGTCTATCTAGTCTTCCAATTCGTCTTGTCTCATGCAGATTTTCTATAGCATCCTTCATATCGATATTGATTGAACTGCATTTCCACTGATACATTCGTACTGATATTAATATTACAAGCGGCATATTTTTTGCAAAACCCCTCTCCGACGTCAGAAATATCTCAAAATCATATCATTATTGCATTGTCAAAGCTAAGGAGGAGATATATGATATATGATATATGCTATTATATACGCATGTCTTTTGGAATGGAGGAACGTTAATTGCCCAACAGCAACTCCGCATACCAGAGCTGCAGAGCCGAAGATCGAAAATATTCCGGAGGTATCTGCCTTACCTGTCCGTCTATAGTCTACACCTTTCCTGAAATTTACATTTTTCAAAACAGCATCAATTATCCCTTTCCTCAAACTGTAATTTTTCGACATTATATTGTTTGTATATTTCGAAACTTTCTCTGATATCATTGCATCCCTATCTATTCCTTCTCGTTTGGGAGGTTTCTCTGACGAAACTGTGTGACCGAAAACGCGTCGCACGGTTGTGTGTCTCTCTCTTTTTTGTTTTTTCCATGTGTGCCCCTCATCGCGTCCAGCGCATTAATTGTCCAAAACTGGAAATTCATGACGGACGAATCGCAAACTTGCGACCTGATATTGATTTTCAAGCTCGAGATCCTATTTGCGCAGCGCACCAGCCGATTGACCAGTTAATATTGTCCAACAATTCGAATTATATTCGATGGCGTGCATGCATATCAGTTAACTCTCTCACGGACCGATTAGCAAACAACAAACCAAAGGAAAAAAAAAAAAATGTCAATAATTCTTAATTTTAAACATCCACTGAAAGACGCAAGCTACTTTTGACACTTCTACGGAGTACTTGTAACGTTAGATGGCTTGCAATAGCCTCGATACCAGGGCTTGCAATGCAATGGATGCGCCACTATCGCATGTTGAAAAGAAAATGGTTAGTTTTGCTGCGACTTTAGTGGAGTAAAATTTAAAAAAGAAACACTCCCACACAGCTACTTAAGTATGCAAAGTATAGTAAGCGGAAGAAGGAATACGAAAGGAAAGAGAAGCGAAATGGATGGATTGATGGATGCATATGGAAGTCCGTCCTGCACTGTCATGGAGTCCTGCATACAGTCTCCATCACAAAAATCAAATACAAAAGCCTCCATATATTAAAGCGCAGCGCAGAAGGGGAGCATAAAAAAAAAGTAACCATCCGCTGTCTGCAGTCCAGTCTCCGCTTTTTTTTTTTTTTTTTTTTTGAGAAAAAAAACAAAAGGTCACTGAAGTGTCAGGTCAATTGTCAATTGATCTCACGCCACGTATCTTCAGGGTCCCTCCGCGCGGACTTTCGGTATACCACTCGGCCGCTCGGTCATGATGGGTGATAATTATATATCATTATTCCTTTTTCCCCTTTTAGGATCGGAAGAACCCACACATGGATTCTCAACTCCGAGGGAGGCAATAATATATATTAAATTCTGTCATATCTTGATATTAGAAACGGGCTCATGTCACGTTTTCTTCCTTTTTCGTACTTTTTACTTTCTTCAGTATATAGGTACTTGAGTAATTATATTATCGTCGCATCACATTTTGCCAGAAAATCACACTCTCTCGGATCGATGGGTGCCTATTTCCCCTGTCTGCGATTGACTCCAGGCTAGAATCAGTTTCGTGCAACGTATCAGGGAGGGATTGCTTTGACAATTGGCGAGGAGGAGGAGATGGATCCCCATAGCCCACCTCCAGAGGAATAGCCCCCCTCCTCATCGTGCGGTCCGCTGTCGCAGAAATCGCAGCGAACGGCTCAGGTGATTCGACGGGGCGATGGCCCGGCGACAAGAAGGTTCGTGCAATTGGTCTAGACTAGCGTACTGAGACAGGGAGGGGGGCGAGCGGATCGAAGGTGAGTTTTTTGAGGGTTTTCGTAAACATTTTTTTCTTTTTCATTCCAGCTTGCTTTCCGGGGGAATTCGAATGTGATGAGCTGGACGAACGGTGTTTTTTGGGGGGATGCATCGTATCGCCAATCGGATTGCTAGGGGGGGAAAGCAAAAGGGAAAACATGGGGTGGGACGGTGAGGCTTGGGGTGATCGATGCCTTGGGGGCGAAGGGTGCAAAATTGCAAAACGGACGCGATGGGAAGTGTAATTGATTCAGGGTCCATTTGAGCCTTTTTCTTTTTTTCTTTCCTTCCGTTTTTATTTTGTTTTTCTTTCAGGATCCCGTGATTTTTAGTAAAGGATTTTAATTTTTTTTTCTCCTGCGACTTTTGTTGTATCAAAATCAAAATAAAACAGACCCTTTGCTGTCAATATTACAATTCTGAGGGAATTGAGTACGTAGTACTAGTGTCTCTATAGCTATAACGCGAAACTCCACAAGCGATATCTAATGAACAACTTCGATTTGGTTATCTTGTAAATCTCCAGAACCAGTAGATTTGAAGGATAGTAAAATTACAATCTCATCAAAAATGAATACATCGCAATATTACTGAGGCCGCGGACAGAAGAGGCGATTTCGAGCACGAAATCGCGTGTGTGTACGCGTAAAGATGTGTTGTGGATGTGGTCATTTACCCAAACAGGAAATAATTTATGCGCGTGCAGGATGTGGGATTGACTGGATTGACGTGGGATTTGCCCACCCACCACCCCGCGGCGCGACACCACCACAACGCGCGAACTAATTAATTAATAACGCCCCTCACTCTTGTTGTTGTTGTTATTATTATTATTATTGGATAGCGCAATTGACAGCTTTTTCTGACGCGTGGCGATTTCCCAAAAAGGGAAAACTTCTGAATTCGGGATTATACGGCGGGGTAACCAAAATATTATTATTATTTTTTCTTTATTTCTGCACGTAACGCGTTTGACAGGTTTGACTGGTGGGAGGGGGAGTCTGACCTCATCGACTGGAGAATTAATTCGATTTTAATTTTGATGAATTTAAATTTTAATAGTCATAATTTGGGCTTGTTGGAATTCAGCAGCTCGATGATGCTGTTCAGGAATGAGATATATCAAGTAGTATGAGAGCTGAAGTAATAGCTCAATCAGCTACCTTTTTTTTTTTTTTTTTTTTCCCTTCGTTCAGGTAAATTTTGGTTTGGTGGAGAGGGAGGAAGAGAAGAAGAAGAAGAAGAAGAGAAAGGCAGCAGACGGCACGGAATAGACGGGCTGAGGGATGCGATGGATGGACGGTCAAGTGAGCTCTCACGGTTTACCTACCCCTCCACCCAAGCGATTTTTTTTTTTTTTTCTTTCTTTCGACATGGTGGTCAGTCGGCGGTTACGAGAAATCATCCCCAAATCAAAATTGAAAAATGCAATTCAATAGAAAGCAAATTATATCTGTAGACTCTCGCGGGGTAGGACAATTAATTGGAACTTGTACTTGGTCAATTCGAATTGTTCAAGAGTATGGCTATCATTTGATACTAACCATGCGACATTAAGGTCATCGAATGGGAGCTGCAGTGCCATGTACGTTCGACGGGGACGCACACCTTCCCTAATCTAAAAGTATTTTGACGATGCAGGAAAAGAAATCGCGACATGACACTCAACAGAATTAATCGGTCCCCCTGGTGAGCGTTTTTTTTTTTTTTTGTTTCCGGACGGTCTGCCGTCTTGGATCTTTTCGACTGGACTCGGGGCTGGCTGTCTGGTAACGGGTGTGAGAATCCAGCGGACCGTCTGATGGATTCCCATAGGCCGATGTGTGTAAACGAGGTGGTGCCTTTTCGATTCCCGTAGAACTATATTATCGTACTAGTCTTGATTGCATTGTCGCATCGACTCGATTGTTTCTTCCTTTTTTACAATTTTGCGACAGAAGAAGAAGATACATACATACCATACTTTGTTACATGCAGACATATCGCCATACATCCGTCCCGGGTGTCGCCCACTTGTCATTCGAATATTCCCCCCCCTTCGACATGTATGTAGATAGCGCAGAGTGATTTTGAATCAAAATAACATGACATACTCGAGGCCCATTGGCCCAGCTGATTCAATAAATAAATAATAATAATAATAATACCGACAGACGACCCGGTTGACACGATTTCTCTTCGACCTGCTGGCGCTGCCCACAGCTACACTGCACTGCACTGCACTGCACCACACTGGCTGGCTGGCTGGCTGGCTGGGAGAAAGAGTTAGCTCGCTCGAGTGGCTCCACCCACCCCAATTTTTTAATCCCTGCCTGCCTGCCTGGCTCCCTTTTCTTATTCTTTCTTTTCTTTCTTTCCTTTCCTTCCTCCTCGTTAATTAAGCCTGCGCTGTTCGCTCCTGTTTAGCCTTCCCTTTTCACGCTTCCGAATTCCCACTTCCCACTTCCCACTTCCCCTTCCTCTTTTCTTCCTTCCTTTCCCTTTCCTCTCTTCACCTCTCTTTCTCACCATCATCGCTCCCGCTTTCGACTTCGCACATTCCCCGTCTACTCCCGCGCGAAACCGTTGCAACCGGTAGAGCCTCTCCTCCGACTTCTCCATCATCATCATCATCATCATCTTCTTCTTCTTCTTCTCGCCCTTTCCTCCCCTAGAATTCCATTCGCGAAGAAGTCCATTCCTTCAAAAAAGAGAAATCGCTTCAATCCCGTTTTCTTTCCTTCTCAACACGAATTGTGAAATCTTTCTCGAAAGCGAACCCGACAAGCACTGTAGCATTTTTCGCGACTGGGTTTCCCCCCCTTTACCTATACGTTCCATAACTCTGCGACGCATATCCGAGAACAGAATCGCGTAGCATTTTTCTTTCAAGCAGCAATTGTCTTGTTTTGGTGGAATTAATAATTTGCCCGTGACATTTAACGTATATCATATAATATCCTTTTTCGCAACAGCAAAGAAAGCGCGCGCCGCCCTCACTTTTGGATATCTTCCTCCTCCCTTCCCTCCCCGACGCTCATTCAGGTACCTATCGCAGACTCCTAGCCGGATCAGTCGCTCATTAGTTATACTTTGTCGCTCAATCTCAATCGCCTAATATTGTTTTTGCCTGTCGCGACAAAAGAATAACCCCCAGATACTTGCACTCCGAGAGTATCAATCCAATCTTCGATCCTGCTGCTTCGCGCTCCCGACCGCCCGGTTCATATCGCGACAATATTCTACATGACCAACCTGAATTGATATCTTTGCTGATACGATAGTCTTTATTTGTTACGGCGCAGAGTTTCCTTTTAGCTTAACGACGCTTTCTGGTTTCTTTTATTTTTTTTTTTCATCATTGATTTCTCTTGCTCTTTTTTGCGACTCACCCGATATAACGACCTCCTCCACGATCTCCTATTATTATTATTATTATTATTATTTTGATACCCCGGGGACTTCTCCTTTTTCTTTTATAACGACTTTCTATTAACGACTCTCCTTGGTGCTTCGGATATCTCGGTCTGCTATTTGCTGATCTCTCGAATCCATATCGATATCCTCTCGGCTCGTATAGAGATATATACACACATATAACCACTTTGGATAGAAACTTCCAGCGTCTTGGTTTAAATATCTTTACCATACATACTTTAAGTATACAAAGATGCACCGACCGAACTTCTCGATGCCTCTGTCCAGCATGCACCTCCAGGCTCAAAAGGACCAACAATTTGGACCGCCAATCCTGGTCACGACCCCTTGCGAGGACTCCATCGCTATGCCATTTGAGACCTTTGAAGGACTTGCTCCGATGGCCATGTCTCCTCCCAGGACACCGCTGCCCAAAGCCGCCGACTATGAGGAAGATCTGTGGAAGCGACACTCTCTCTGCAGTGACGATGACGAGGAGATGACCAGACCCAGCTCTGCTGCCTCCATGTACTCCTCTTCATCAGCATGCTCTTTCGGAAGCATGACCTCCTTCAACTCCTTCCCTGCTTCTGCCGAGAGCCCTAGGCATGAGAAGTCCAACTCTTTTGGTAGCAGTTCCTTCAGCCAGGAAACCGACAACTCGATGGAGTTTGCCGACAGCCAGAGAACCCCTCGAGCCAGAAGACCTCACAAGCAAGATAGCACCAAGGATGCCGACTGGAGTAAGACCTTTGACCTGCACCTCTGGGGTGCATATGTCTCGTACCAGAGCAATCCTACCGTAACACCATTCTATGTTCCACCAGGTGGCTGCCCACCCATTGGTGTTTGCATGCGAGTCGCCAGAGAAGCGAAGAGAACATGGAGGGTACCAAAGACCATCCAAGAGACTGATCTGACCAGTCCGACCGAACGCCTATCGCGAACTGGCTCCGATAGCCTTCTTCCAATCGACGCTACTATTTCTGAAGGTTCTCTCCGACGTCGACGTGGATCTCGAAGTCATGGTTCCCGACGAAGGGAAGGATTGCCACGAACTTGGCCATACTCCGAAGCTGCCACCCGACAGCGGCTCAGAATCCTTTCTCGTAGAATCACCGAGAACCCACACCTTCAAACCAGACACGGTCGTCTTGCTTCTCCTATCCACATGAAGAACTTTGCTGCTGCTCCTCGTGCCAATATTGCCGAGGAAAGCCAATACTCCACACGAAGTCTTTCATACTCACTCGTCGCTAGTACTTCCGAATCCATGCAATCTACCGGCCCGTTGGCCAGACTCTCACGACAGTTCGACGCCGAAGAAGGCCTCTGTCTTCCACAAGGTGATGTACCATCGGCGCATGATGTCTTCAAGCCAACCCTGGAGCCATCCTATGAGGTTGAGGACGAGCTCGAGGCAGTCATCCCAGAGGGAATGATTCCTCCGGGCCACCGAAGAACTCACAGCGCTACCTCCGCTCACAGACGAAGTGGAAGCAGGAGCAGCATCTTGCACCGTAAGACTGAAGGCAATGGTATCGGTCACAGAAGAACAACCAGCGCCGCTGCCACTACAAAGTCGGGTGAACAGACCACCGACAACCTGGCAACACCAAGAAAGAGGACTACCAGAGCGAGAAGCTCCTCTGACGCTACCATCCGCTCTTCTATTCCACGCATGCTTTGCCTAGGCTCTCCGTTCGGCACTGTCGAAGAGGAAGGAGACGAAGCTTCGAGGCATGCCAGACGCACCGTCCACAAACGTCACCAGTCTTTGGAGACCCCTCTCGGACGACGACCTGCCCCGACATTGATGCCTGCATTCGACTTCACCAAGCAAGAGGCTTACCAGAATGCGATCAAGCAACAAGAGCAAGACAGGCTTGCTCACCAACAGGTTCGTCCAATGTCATGCATCGAGGGTAAGAGAAAGGATCACTTTTTCGATGATCTTTTCGGTGCGAACGGTAGCCGTACCAATCTCAGCGACCGCAGTGTCACTCCTTCCGTCAACGGCAGCGACGGTGCCTCCATCCGTGTGCCATCCAAGAAGACTCGCGCCCGCGGCATGAGCTTCACTGACAAGCTCCGTGGAAACGCTTCTGCCGAGTTTGTCACACCCGCACCTCCTTCCCGCAGAATTAGCTGCCCACCTGAACACCTCAGAGTCGAGAGACCATCCATGCTCAAGAGACTAGGATCTCCATTCCGAGATTCGGAGTTTGCACCTCTTGACAGCACTCTCAACCAATCACAAATCACTCTCCCTGACGCACCCGCACAGGAACTCCCAGCCACCGTTGGCCTCGGTTCCGCCTTCACCTCCCCACCAAGAACGAAGAAGAGAGATACCACCGCTACCCCATCCCGTGAAAGAGGGATCCTGGGCTTCGGATTGGGATTTTTCCGAAGAGGGAAAAAGGATACCTCTTCTCAACAGCACTAGATCATAACATCCAAACCGGATTACACGAACGGCAAACGTTAGCACATGAACCATACCTGCTAGCTAACCAATCAATTGAATTTGTTTTGACATTTACCGAACAACGCGACTATGCAGCATGCAAGTCATCTTTCTTGGGTTCTTAAACCCATGTCATTCTTTCAAGCCATCATTTATTATTTTTTTTTTTAGCGTCGACGCGATGCGACGCCACTACTGCTCAACGACACTCTTTAGCTA
Source organism: Arthrobotrys entomopaga (assembly GCA_012184315.1). Taxonomy (NCBI): domain Eukaryota; kingdom Fungi; phylum Ascomycota; class Orbiliomycetes; order Orbiliales; family Orbiliaceae; genus Arthrobotrys; species Arthrobotrys entomopaga. The sequence continues at coordinate 397,995 of LDDX01000025.1, forward strand.
TTTTTTCCGATCAAGTCTTGCTTTTTGTTTTTTTTTACAACCACGATCTTTATCTCAACTATTCCATTTCCGGCTTACACTAAAGCCACCCGATTCGATCACGAATACGATAATACAGCCACGCACGGCACAAGTACAACCAATAATGTTTCCTTAACTTATTTTTCCCTTACGTCTTATGTCTCTTTGAGTTACAGTCTAATGACCTCAGCCTCGGACTAATAACGAAACAGCAATCTGAATGGCGGGTCAATGCACCTTGTCTGTCACATCTTTTAACCATTTCCTTATCTGTCAAACCATCTATACCTGAAAAAAAACATTACCCAAAAAAACATAAACAAACATCACAATTCGGCTCTGGGAGTATCCCCACGATGCCCATATATCTCGAAAATCACAACAAGACTCGCGGAATACTTGTTGCCGAAAAAAAAAAAAACCAAATGATACCCGTCGATCCACTCCGATACCTGGTGACCTCTCTTACCAATCCACAACGATACAGTCTTCACTAATAAGGCTTCAAAATCACACAATCTTCCCCACATGGTACGATTTCCTACCAATAAACTTTATTTCCTTGTTTTTCTTTTTTTTTTCTCAGGCGAAATGTTATACTGGCGGAACCAAAAAAGAAATCATGTACTTTTATACACCGATACCTTTGTTTTGCTTTTTAGCATGTTATACGGAACTTAATGCGGAGGATGTATTCTCCTATGACTTGCTTTTTTTTGTATCAATTTCCTTTTAGATCATGTTTCCGGGGGAAAGGTGTTTTTTTTCGACTTTGAATGTCTCTCCATGTACAATTTCTCTCCCGTTCAGATCTTTGTTTCATGTATTCGACAGCGTTTATTACCTTTTCCTTTGAGCATTACGGGATTGGTGTTTTTAGCTGCCTTTGTTCTTTAATTTCTTCTTTTTACCTCGCACCTTTTTCTTGTTCTTGATGAGTGTGTGGGTCCTGTATTACGGAGTATTTGTCTTTGCCTAAAGCATGATATCCTGTATTTTGGCTTTTCATTACCTGTAACGATGGAGTTTTTATTCCTTTTTTTTCTTTTTTTACCTCATGATAAATTTTAACGGCATGTAAAGGGTTTTCTTACTTCTTTTACCTTTTCTTTTGGCGGTATTTGGGGAAACTTCTTTAGCGATGGGGTTTTTGTGATTACTGCTATTTCTTTCTTCAATTCTTTGTATGATATTTGTTTTACCTGTTTTCGATTCTTAGGATGATATCCTGAATGATATCATATCCTCTTTTTTTTTCTATTTTTTTTTTTACCAAACTCTTACCAATTTCCTGTCTTCAACCCTATTTTCATGTATCTAACTTTTTTTCCCTCTTCTTCACTGAAACTTCTTTTTTATATAATGACTCTACTACTATCTTGACCAGACAGTTCTTCGTTTCCCCTCTTTTTACGATTCTGAGCACAAACCCCGACGATCGATCGATCGATGAAACAGCTATCGAGAATCGACCCCCGGTTTTATTATTTCCATCTATCTAAACATCACCCAGGATCTTAACTTAAGTACTTACCACATGCTGATGAAAGCGGGTCAAGGCTGTTCCGGATAGTACGGCTGCATGGCCCTTTTCACGCGTCTGGATCCTCGGATCGGTGATGGGTGGATGGATGGATGGATGGATGAACTATCCCCGCTCTTTGAAACGACGATAACGACAACAATGCTTTTTTGGATACTTAAGTATCTTTTATCTTTTTGTTTTGTTTTGTTTTACATTTTTCGAGCACAACAGCGAGCGAGTATAGCGTGCGTGCATATATCTCATGTTTCTTCCTCCTCTCATCATGTTTCATCATTTTTTTTTTTTTTTTTTTTTTTTTTTTTTTTTTGTTTTTCAAAAATTTGCTTTTTGAATATTTGAATCGGTGGGGATAATGTGTCTTTGCACGGGCTGAAGCAGGCTTGTGCATATGCATGCATCTCGGAAGGGGAGAGGAAAGGGGCATGGGATGGGCTGTATCAGCTTTTCAGCTGAATTAGCTAGCTAGTTGTTAACTATAACGGGCTAGATTATGAAAAAATAAATTATGAACTGAATCAAAACAAAGCCTTAGCTTAGTTGATGATACTATTTACTTTTGGGTACTTTTGTAATAGTCTCATTATTGATTAGATTATCCTTTTGTATACATGTACATGCATATGCGCATATGTGAACTTTTAGCTGTACATACTCGGAGCAATGTGGAGTAGATCTACGTTGATAGTAGTGTCGATACTTCTGCTAGCTGCTTTCTCTTATGGTCAGAAGAGCAGTATTAATGTACATCTGTATCGTGTCCTTTAGGTACTTTACCACTTAAGTATATATATACTTCAATATACACATGATCATGATAACTTAAACTAAAAAGAAACCTTTAGTGCTACAAATTAATATTTTCTGCCTTGACATGATTACAATAATAATTACTCAACTAAATGGGGCACATGAACACCTCTTTTCTCGAAAAACTCCATCGGTATGTATGTATGTACATATGTACATGCATACCAGCCACCTTATTTCATTCCAGTCTGTCTGCCTGGTCGATTATCCCGTTAGTTGTAACTTAGTGCGACGTACGCGTACTAACTATAATAGTGGGAGGGTCTAGAGGGGGGAGATGTTATCTATTTGTAACAGTATTCGAGTGATGAGGAGCTCTACCGGCTGTTAATATAGTTAACTTGGTTTAGTTTGGGATCTTGCAATGGGGTCTTATTTTGGTATTATTATAATGGTGGGAGGATTTTTTTGTTTATGGATTTTGGAATGACGATTGGTATGCATGAACTATTTTGGTTTCTTTGTTTTGATATTGAATATTTGGGATTTTTGTTTTGGTTTACTGCCAAAAATCTGATGCATTTGAAGGATACTAACGAAACTACTTAGATACGTACGTTCAAACCCCCGCATAGTTGTACTGTGAATCCTACTATCATTCGGCGTTGAATCTATAAACAATTTTTAGAATTTACTCTCAAGAGTAAATGCACCTCAATAAATATTTCAAATATTCAAACTTAGAATATTAAATAGCACGCTCCAGTTCAAAATTCTCTCTCAATACTCCCACTCATCGTCATCAACACCGCTATAGTCACTACCCTCATCATCATAATCATCATAATACCCATCAAAATCACCACCGTGCGTATACGGCCACCGCTTCGGTTTATTCGAATTCCACAACATATCCTCAATCTCAGGCTCAATCGTCACACCATCAACATGATACTCAATCGTCTCTACCACCCTCGTCACATTCGCAACAAAGTTCACCAACTCATCAACATCCCCCTCAACGATATGGTAGTTTATCGGATCGGTTAGTTTATATTTTATAATTGATGGTATCCCCCGTACTGGGAGATAGTTGAGCCTGCTTTTAAGCATGTAGAATATCCTGAGGAGTCCTTTATGCGCTGCCGTGTTGAAAGTGACCGAGAGTCCCTTGTTACGTTGCTCGATGCGAGAGTCGTAAATCCACATTAGGGCACCGAATGGGTCGAATGAAATACCTCTGTCGACGAGGTAATTGCTGAGTTGTTGTAAACCTGCGAAAACGGGACGCATGGGTGTTATCGCTGCTGTTTCACCAGGACGATCGGGGAAAGGGTTCGGATCCTGTCCGAATGTTAGATTTATTTTTAAGCGGTCTAGGATGTTGGTATACATTCTCGCAGCTGAGAAGGAGAGTATTTTATCGTTCCCATCGATGAGGGGTATCTCTGTTTCGAGGGTTTCGAGGATGGTGAGGCTTTGGTTGAGTTTTGTGAGGATGGTGAGGATGCGTTTTGGGGGAACGTTGGGGTCATAGGTTGGATCTGAGGGGAAGTAGTCATTGAAGAGTTCGTTCATGTTTATAACCATGTCTTTGAGGTGAAGCTTGGTGTTTGTTTCTTTACTTGTGGTCCATGATTCGAATTCGGAGATGGGGACCATTCCTGTTGCGTATTCTGCAATTCTAGATGTATATCAATATATGTGAGAGTTAGTATTTGGGGTTAAGAGATATTATTTAACCTCTGGTATTGATGCCACGGGATTATAATCGATTCATTGATGTTGTGGAATTCGAAAGTTAGAGGAAAGGAGAACATACGAAGCCTGCACTATAGCGCTGAAAATGAATACAGCTATCCACGCCCACCCGCCGTTCCATCGATTGAGTAACATCACAGCGGATCATATCCTGTAATCTCTTTCGACGTCTACTCCATAAATCCCAATTTATTCAACTCCCGTGAGATCGAGGGTGATATCACAGGGGTTATTCACTATATTTTATCTCTTATAATATTTTAAAGATCTTTTGTAAAGTTGCTCAGAATTACATCTTTTTTTGGGGTCGTTCTTCATATATATACATTCCGATTACTTCTCTAAATAGCTCGCACACGGCATCTAGCAGCTGCATGGTACCATCTGCATGGTCTCGTAAGCGTACCATCGATATATAAAGACATTTGATTATGGCTACTAAAGTAAGAATCTACGAATGTCAAAGGTATGGATTGTAAATAAATTCAACGTAAAAAGAAAGATTCCATCTTGAAATTACTAAAATTTTAAATTTAAACCAACAAATCAAATATTAAAAAAGGCCTTTAATAGAAGGGGCTACGAACTGGCGAAATTCATATTAAGCCCCCCGAGTACCGCCCCCAAGATCCCCAGCCCGAGCATACCGTTATAATTCGGATCGTACAAATCCCTCAAATCCTCGGCTAGATCCTCATATACATTACGATAAGGATTCAACCAAGCGTTCAAATTCCTAACATCTTTTAAATTCATGTATATAAACTTCGCCTCACGACTCTGTCCCCTCGTCTGTAGCGACCCGCCCAATATATCCAACAATGCGTAAATCCTCTCTCTCAAATTCCCCAGTACGTCGCCTATATGAGCACACGCGAGTAATAGATCGTCGGCTTTGGTTTGGTCGAGGGTGTATGTTCCCACCACGGGATCCGAGACGACTTGGTAGATCCAGTCGATGACAGAATCTGGGTCGAGGACGTCTACTTCCTCTCCGTTGGCGAGGAAGTCTGATAGTTCGGTTATGACGGTCCAGAGGTTTCTACTCCAGGGTTGTGCGTCTCTGGTGGTCCAGAGGTCACGTTTGAGGGTGACTTCCATGTTTGGGATACCTGCGATCAAGTCGCGGAGTTCAGTGAAGGCCTGTCGTTTGGTATAGTCGAAGCCGATGCGGGGTTCTATCCTGTCCATCCCGGCGAGGGCCTTGGAGACCATAGTTGGGAGGGTGTTATTGTTGAGACCGCCGCCGGGGAGGTCGACGAGGGGTTCGGTTTTGGTTACGAGGTTTATGACTTCGTCGAGGGAGACGCTGAGGTCTGTTACGGGGAGGGCATGCGTGACGGCAATGCCATCATATTCGTCAAAGGTTAGCGTCCGATACTCGTTTTGTCTGTGTATTAGTTGATATCCATAGTTAATTATCTATCATTTACAAGTATACGTTTGATAGAGTTTATGCTTACGCTGAGGTGGGGACTGAAAGCGCTGCTAAAATTATAGCCACATGGCTGACTTGAAGATTTCTTAACCACATTTTATAGAATTGTCTTTCAACTTTTACCCTTCGGTACGTCCAATCGATCGTATCTGTTATACTAGAATGAATACGCTTGTTGGAAGAATTCGAATTTTTGGAAGCATTCTGCCGACATTAAGGAATTATAATTATAACGACGCAGTGAAACGTGGGTGTACGCTTTGAGAAATATATTCACTCAAGCGTGCTCTCCACGATGCATCCATAGAATAAACACGCGCTTGAGATAATTAACCAATCGGACTGTTGATTCAGCCCACATGGCATCTCGTGGAGCTTATTTAATTGAAAAAAAAAAAAAAAAAAAAATAGAAATATCAATTATACAGTTCGAGATCTCACCAGTGAACTCTCGAACGAGTCTGCAAGATATGAATATAAGATGAATCTCACAATGTTGCGGAGAATAACAAGTAGATACGCCCTAACGGGCCTCTGCATCTTACCTATACTAATGTAGACCAAATAAACCATACATTCCAACTCTTCAAAACAAAAGCCCAATCATGCAATATAGCTTCAAGTTTATAACTGACAAAATCTCTTAATAGATCCGCCATCCCAGAAATATTCGAAATAAACACCAAAACGGCATCCTACCACATGTTCATCTCCACCCAAGAACAAAACCTCGCACTAGTCGGCGAAAACCTCATCTCGATAGCCGAATACATCACCACCCACCTCCCCTCATTCGAAACCGAATGCCTCTTCCCCGTCCGAGAAGCAACCACTGACCTCTCCGACCCGGAATTCTACCCCAACGCCAACAACCAAGGCACTGGAATGGATCCCGAGACACACGAATGGGATCGTACCGCGGTGGATGTATACAAACACATCGATAGTCTCGTCGCGGGTATCCTCCCTAACCCTGTCTCATTACCTGATGACATTTGGACTACGAGGCAGGCGACAGCCTCCCCGACTACCCTTCAGCAAGCATTCGCAGGCTTTGCAACCGCGATCCTGGGGAGTGCGATGAACTTTAAACACCCCGTACAGTTATCCGACTGGTTGTTCATGACGACTAGGAATGAAACTACCGATAGAGTTACATTAAACGCTGATGGGTTTTTGGAGGTCGTGGCCGCGTTGAAGGTATTGGAGGATCTGGCGTGGGATGCCGTGGAGAGGGTTGAGAGCGGGTATCATGCTGCGCAGTGGTGGGTTGAGGATAACGGAGCGGGGTATGCTAGACTCAAGGAGCCGTTTGGGTGGGGGAAGGCGTTTTGGGTAGAGTTGGGGAATATGTTGATGAAGGTGAATTCGAGGTTGAAAGCGATAAGAGAAGACGCGTGGTTGGGAGATAAGCCACCGGCTTCGCATGATGAGGCTCTGCAGGAACTGCAAGAGGCCTTGAATGAATATGTTGGACCGGAGGGGAATCCGATTGAGGCTACCGATGTGGTTAAAGATTGGTTTGGAGACTGGGGGGAAGAGAATGATGATGAGGAAGAGTATGGGATAGGGCAATATGGGGGGGAGGGATATGGCGATGACGCTAATGATGACGAAGAAGACGAGGAAGGAGAGGTGGTGATTTGGGTTAAGGATGACTAGAAGATTCCGGTCTCGAGAATATCATCTAAATCAAATGCATTCCGACTCTATATATATAACACTAATTATTATATATAATTTTAAATAAAGACATATCTCACTGCATGCTTTCTACAAACTTTATGGGATCCCAAGATGAGTATTTCATAAATAGATGCATGCATCGGCGAAAGGTCCACTTGTTCTTCGAAAAGCTATATATTATCATTAATCGAGGTTAGATCCTTCATAATCAAATGTTAGAAGTTGAGAACGTACGATACAAGCACATGCTATAAATGAACGCACGCATGTCGCTTTAAAGCAACCGTTGAGTAATTTGAGCTCGATTCAACAATAATTCCGATAAATAAGTAGAAATGTTATACCCCCTCGGATAGCCTTTGTGAATTCTATTTACTCTAAAATGTAACAGTTCATATGTGTTGCGCGCATGCGATACGATGATTCTCTTGGACATTGGGAGCCTCATTTAGTTGGCTGGTTATCAGACACTAATTTCACAGAATTTCTTCGAGTCCATGAGATTCTTTATTTCTTTCGACTCGAGATCCCCTGATCAAATGGCAAGATAGGCCATGTATGGGTGGAAAAACTAAAATTCAAAAAATCTATTAACTATGGTCAAAATCCTATCATACAAATCTGCTCTCCTGTTAGGAAACATTCAACGCCGTATTCGCCATGAGGTAAACCACTCCATTTCAAATGAAAAAGAAAACTAGGTAAGAAGTGAGAGGGAAATCATCCCAAAAGCTTCGGTCCCTTCTCTTTCTTCGCCTTCACGACCCCACCGCTACTCTTCTTTCCTAAGGCCGAACCGGCCCCGCCTCCACCGCCTCCGCTCCCCTTATGCTTATTCTTATTATTCTTCTTATTCAACGTTGTCGGTCTGATCTCCGTCGTGCTCTTCCTGAGCAAAACTGGATGACTACCAATATATTTCCCTTGCATCTCCCTAGCCGCCTTGAAATAGTCGTCACCATCTTGAAACGCAACGAACCCGTACCCCTTGCTCTTTGTTGTTCGTTTATCTCTGATCACTCTCGCCTTTTGCACGGACGGGTAAGCTGCAAAGGCCTTCAGCAGAGAATCGTCCGTGACCTCACCAGCGAGGTTACCGACGAATAATCGGAAATGTGCAGGGTCCCATTCCAAGAGACTGTCGTCTTTCCACGTCTGGCCACCGCCGGATCGAACAACGGTTGCTTTCTTCTGCTGCGGTTGAGATGTTGTTGCAGCGGCTGGGGACTGGCCGTCTGGCAAGAGGGAGGAGTTGGGATCGTACCCGGCAGATGTTGTCGTCGCGGAAGCTTGTGCGGCTAGGGCGGCGCGACGGGCAGGATCATAGATGGATTGTTGCTCAGCAATCTGTGCCTCTAATTCTGGGTCTAGCGGAGGATAGTTTGAATTGTGCTGCTGTTGGTAGGTTTGGTTGTTTCGATTCTGGTAGGGTCGGTGTCCGACTTGCGGCTGTTGATGTCCACCGCGACCGACTTGCGGTTGTTGACCGTATTGGGATTGTGCGGTGTGATGATGAGAGTGCTGCTGCTGCTGCTGCTGATGGTTCATGTAACCGGAGTTTGCAGTCGGAGCGGCAGAATAGGTTGTCTGAGGAGCGGCAGAGTAGGAAGTCTGCTGCTGTTGAGATTGGGCACCATAGCCGTATGACGATTGCTGCTGGTGATGCTGGGGAGGTCTGGAGACGCCATAGTTGGTGGTGGGAGGAGCGGAGACACCGGGGACACCAGAGTAGGATGGAGGAGCGCCGATTGGTTGGTTGCTCGAGGCTACCTGACGGGGCTTGAAGCCGGCAAAGGCATGAGTTGAGGGGTGTATGCTTGGAGGTGGACGCGGCGGGAGGCTAGAAGTCCCGGGTGGTGGAGGATACGACATACCCTTTTCTTTTTTTTTTTTTTTTTAATTCCTTTGATGAAGAAGAAGGAGAAGAAGAAGATTCTTCTGGTTATACGATCGCGTGGAGATGCTAATTAGAGGTTAGTTCGGTAGGAAGTATACCTGCGAGAGGTTCGAGGGTGCGTAATGAAGTTGATGATGGTTGAACCGAAGATGGCGATGTTTTTGTTTGTCGTGACGTTGAGAAAAGGGAGGCGACTCATTCTTATTTTTTATTGTTGTGTAAAAAGAATTGGCAACATATGTTTGTCATTGGATATTATCCGACCTGGGACGTCTCGTGATGTGAAATTCGTTTGACAGTTTGACAGTCAAAGCCCTCAACGCATGAGCAACACATCGAGAGGCACGAGTGGATCAGTCAATGCAATGCATATCGGGCTCATGCCAATGCAAAGGGAGGAATGCTATCGTTCTTGTGCTCCGTTAAACATGAAGGAAGGCGGGTACACTGGCATAGATACGACAGTCTATAGTTTATGGAGACACCCGTATAGAAGAAGGTGGGTTACGAGCGATTACATGAGCTCTCTCGCATTGCTTACACACAAATCGTAATGCATACTAGTGACGTAGCGGAATGCTGGATGCGGTTTACTCATCAGATAGCTAGAATTACATCTAAAAAAACGATTACTCTCGTCAACATGCCGAAAGTTGACTAGAAAATTGCTATTCCGCCGATAGCCTAGCGAGACTCTTCCTAGGAACTTCACCTTCGCTGTCTTTTTTTTTTTTTTTTTTTTTCTCACTGGGAAAGACTTTGCATTCTGGGCTTGGGATTTGTTGGGTCCTGCAGACGGAAGAACCAGACCGACTGAGGAATTAGCGCGGGAAAGCTAAGTAGTAGAGGACTTAGCTAAAAGTAAGCTAGCCTGGGCCCCCTCCCCTGGCCGGCCTTGCAATGGAGGGGTAATTGCAATTTTTCTTCGGTAATGCATAGGATTCACGCAGCCCAATTTAAAGGAAACAAACGCCGTTTTGGCTGCTGCCTGTGACCACCGACCATTGCATTGGTGGTGGGGGCGGGGCACCGTATCTCCATTATAAGACATATCTCACGTATTCATTGATATTCCATATTATATACTCTCCTTGAGTACTTATGTACTTAAGTACTTACTTACTTGTATATTATATATATTATATAGTATCGGATTGGAGACTGTGGTCAGCCTCTCCATCGCCATGACACCGGATCCATGATGCATCGATGCATGGTCTCCGATACGTACCAAAATTAATTAATTATACTATCGATGAACCCTTCGATGAACCCTTTTGAATTTTCACGCCACGATACGGAGTAATAAACGATATATCACAATCCCAAGTGATCTGAAAGATGTTCTTTGGTTTCCATTCTCGATTGAGGAAATAAATCGTGCCTTGATTCGCGTGGGAATAAAACAAGAGCTTGAAATACCTCATTGCGGAATACGTACTCGTCGCGGGAGGCATCTCGTTTCCGTCTCGGATACCTCCAACCGGCTTCTCTGCATCTGTTCAAGTTTGGATCCATCAGCTCGCTCGCTCGCTCGAGTTCAGAGTTCAGCTTAGTGTGGGCCTCCCAAGCTGAGATACTTCCAGCCGCCGGGGAGGGCAAAGACAGCCGTCAGCCAGCCAGCCCGAATCAGCTCCCCGAGTCCATTGCCCGTCGTAATAATAATATTATTGCCATATTAGCCATTGCCGTACCACTGGCTCCGTGCCGCCAAATTTGAACTAGGGATTTTCAAAATTGATTGAAAGTGACAGACTATATAATCACAAAGCTCCGGAATCGCCGCTTCATTCTCCTTCTTCCCTTCTTCCCTTCTTCCCTTCTTTCTCCTGGCCTAGTTCCTTCTTATTATATTATTCTTTTTCCTCGGACCAAGTTAGCTTTATAAGTTAACTTTAAATTCCTCCCCCAACTCTCTTCATCTTTTCTCCCAACCTCACCAAACAAAAAGCTTCATCTGTAGTACGCGCATACGAACCGTACCGTACCAGCCTATAACTTTACTCTTCCTTCAAATCCCTACCCTTAATACTACTTATACAATGGCTGAACCAGTGTAAGTCTTTTTTTTCTACAGCTACCCACCTTCTCCCCGTCTTCCTATTCTGCGGTCCTTTCCACCTGGGTAGGGTGCCCAGACGGGACAAACCATACCAGCTCACCGCGTCCCAAAAAAAAAAACGGGTTAACACTCGATTGATCCGCTTTTAGGACCTCGGGAGGAGCTGGATCATCTGGTCATGAGCAGACGTTGGCTAACGCGAAGATGCGGCTCGCCGGTATCGCCGGTGGGTTCGCGCATCACAATTCTCCTAGTGGCGGTCCGTATACTCTCTCCTGTCTAGACGTACTTCCTTTAGATCCGTTCCTTCCTTCCTCGTCATTCACGGTTCAAAGCTGCAGCTGAAAGGCTACACCTACGGGTCTTTTATCTTGGCAATCTTTGGATCATTCATCTATTCATCGATTGGTTGAGTGATCTATCGACTGAATGATTTACTTCTTTTGCAATTGTTTACCCGTTCGGACCGAAATGACGTCTACCCCGCCCCCACCTCGTTCCCTCGCACAACACAGAAACGATGAGGGATGCGATGGATGGGATGGAGGGAGGGGGGAAGGGTGGAAACAGACAAGGAGGCTTCAGCTGTCAGATGTCAGATGTCGAGCTGCAGGGCTCCTTACATTGGAGCTCTCTGCAATCAATCACTCAGCTGAATCCATTTGTCATCTCCCACCGTTCATTATATTAGTTTTTTGATTTGATTTGATTTTGATGCTGATGGTGGGGGGTTTTTAACGCAACACAGACTTTGGCCTCATCGGCTTGGCTGTGATGGGTCAGGTAGGTTCAGCTGAATATTCAATATGACTTTTCCGGAGATTCCGGAAGAATTAATACGTTCAATCTTCTGGCTGACACCAATTCTTCATTGTAGAACTTGATCCTCAATGGCGCGGATCACGGTAAATTTCCCTTTTCCACCCATCTTAATTTTATATCTCTCTGCGAACCGGAACTTGCTAACTGGGATTTACTAGGTTTCACCGTTGTTGCTTTCAACCGAACGGTCAGCAAGGTCGACAACTTTATTGCAAATGAAGCTAAGGGTGAGTTCCCACAATCTATTTCTGCGATGAGTTCATTCGAGATACTAATCGAGGAATGTCTTAGGAAAATCGATCGTTGGTGCCACTTCCATCCAGGATTTGTGCGAAAAACTCAAGAAGCCACGCAGAGTGATGCTCCTCGTCAAGGCCGGTTCTGCTGTCGACGATTTCATCGAGGCTCTCCTTCCTTTCCTCGAGAAGGGCGACATTATCATCGATGGTGGTAACTCACACTTCCCGGACTCCAACAGAAGGACGAAATACCTCGCCGAGAAGGGAATCAGATTCGTCGGTACCGGTGTCTCCGGTGGTGAAGAAGGTGCCCGATATGGTCCTTCGCTTATGCCCGGTGGTAACGAGGAGGCCTGGCCGTACCTCAAGGATATCTTCCAGTCCATTGCCGCCAAGAGTGACGGTGAAGCCTGCTGCGAATGGGTCGGTGACGAAGGTTCCGGCCACTTTGTCAAAATGGTTCACAACGGTATCGAATACGGTGACATGCAACTCATTTGCGAGGTACAGCCACTTCAACATAGCCTCTCTTTGTGAAAATATATTGACAAAAGCTACGATTTAGGCCTACGATATCATGAAGCGCGGTCTCGGACTCAGCAACAAGGAAATCGGTGATGTCTTTACCGAATGGAACAAGGGTGTCTTGGACTCATTCTTGATTGAAATTACCAGAGACATCATGTACTACAATGACCCTGCCGATGGAAAGCCTCTTTTGGACAAGATTTTGGACTCCGCAGGTCAGAAGGGTACCGGAAAATGGACCGCCATCAACGCTTTGGATCTCGGAATGCCAGTTACCCTTATCGGCGAGGCCGTCTTTGCTCGCTGCTTGTCTGCCCAAAAAGCGGAACGTGGCCGTGCTTCCGAAGTCTTGAAGGGACCTGAGATCCCACCATTCTCTGGAGACAAGAAGGCCTTTATTGCCGATCTCGAACAGGCTCTCTACGCATCCAAGATTATCTCTTACGCTCAAGGATTCATGTTGCTCCGTGAGGTATGTTTCCCCCCCCTCTCTCGGAATTTTACTTTTATTGCAGTAATAAAAATACTGATATATGGATGTTTGTGTAGGCTGCCGTTGAATACAAGTGGAAGCTCAACATGCCAGAGATTGCTCTCATGTGGCGTGGAGGCTGTATCATCCGCTCCGTCTTCCTCAAGGATATCACCAAGGCTTTCCGTAACAACCCATCCCTCGAGAACTTGCTCTTCGACGACTTTTTCAACAAGGCCATCCACAACGCCCAATCCGGATGGAGAAACAGTGTGGCTTTCGGTGTCAATACCGGTATCGCCACCCCTTGCTTCTCGACCGCTTTGGCCTTCTTTGATGGATACAGGAGTAAAGTGTTACCAGCCAACTTGTTGCAAGCCCAGAGAGATTACTTTGGTGAGTTTTTATTCATTCTTTATCGAGTCTTATTATTATTATTATTATTATTATTATTATTATTATTTTTGAAGAAAACATATTGATTACTGATGAATATGCGTTATAGGTGCCCACACTTTCCGCGTTCTCCCAGAGGCTGCCAGCGAGACTCTCAAGGAAGGTACCGATATCCATATCAACTGGACCGGTCGTGGTGGAAACGTCAGCGCTTCGACATATCTCGCTTAAGCTGGCTTTTTAGTCTGTAGCCTCTTTTTTTTTTTTTTATAAAAGCCCTGTATCTTACCAGTTCTTCTTTTTTCTCTTCTCGGAATGTCTTTTTTTCTTTTATCTTGAGAATTCTAGAATGGTGAGGAAAGAGGGTATGAGAGAAGAGGGAGAGATTGCTTGTCCTTTTTTAAGAGGGGTTTTTTTTATTTAGGTGAAATTGGTGGCTGTATCTTTTTGGATAAACACCATGAAGTGAAAAATAACGATACAAATAAAAAAAAAATTATCATGATATACCATTTTATTTTCTTCCTTAGTAAGCAAACGTATTTTTAAATTGTAGTCTTAATTGTAATAAAGAGAGTACAATATTGATGTTTCGCTAGGAAAAGTAGGGATTTTTCAAATATCCAAGCAAAAAGTATGCGAATGTATAATAAAAGCTCTATCGAAGGGCGTGATCCCTTCCCCCCACTCCGGCATCCAAAGACTCCCTTAAACTCCTCATGTTAAACCTTCCTTTTTTTCCAATACTATAACGACAGAAGAAAGAAGGAAGGAATTTTTTTAAAAAGCACAGCAAAGAAAAGAAAAGAAAAAAACGCCACTCTCAATCAAGCAAAAAAAAAAAAACAAAACAAAACAAAAGAAAGAAAAAAAAAGGGCATTGGAAAATACATTTGAACTACTCAAAATGTTTACTTTGACAAAGCCTCATCCCTAGACCAACCGACATCCTTCAAATGTTCGATCCCTTTACTGGGATGCGGCTTGCTAGGATCCTCATACCGCGTCATGAACGGATTAGGATCCAAATCCGTATCCAAATTGGCCAACGTATGATTGACCTCGCGATGCTTGGCCTCATCAGCTCGGATATAAAGCAACATATCCCGAACTTTGGCGTCCGGGTTCATCTTCCAATAATCGATAGCGATCTGGGGTGCTTTCTGGTTTTCAAACGCGGGGAGTTTCCCGGCGTCGATATCGGCCAGCGCGCGGGTATAGGTTATCACCGCTTCTTCTTCGAGGTAACCTACGAAACGGTGGCAGGTACGTGGGGAGAGAATGTAGGATATGAAGAAGGCGTTGTAGAAGACGCCTTGGGCTCCTATTATCATCAGACGCATGAAGAGGCCCGGTTGGTGCATTTTGAGGAAGGTTAGGAGGTGCATTCCTATATTTTTCACACAAGATATGTTAGATTTTTGCTCACATATATATGAAGTGGAGGAAGAGGAGGGGGGAGGGGGGAAATGTGTTTGGGGGACTTACTTTCGTTATAACCTTCTTCTAATAATGTTTCAATCCAGCCGTTATCTCGCTTCAAGGTTCTCAAAGATTTGAGATGACGGAGGGTACCGGCTACGAAACCGGGGACGCCAGCGATACTCTCCAAAAAGATAAACCTGATCATCCACTTCTTCTCCGTCATTGCGAATTGAGCGGTGGCATCTCCGGCCGTCTTCTCGCCGGATGCGACCTTGGGATCGTGTTTGTACCCGGTGGCGAGATCGAAACAGGAACGGAGCAGGCGGACCGCGTTGATGGCGATTCTATCAGACCAGTTTGTGGCATCGCGGTGGGCGATGACTATGTCTTGCATCTGCTTTTCCGTGTAGACCGGGTGCGGCCATGTTTGTTTTGTTTCGCGGCGTTTGGGGGCGGTGGGGGTCAATTGGAGGGGTTGGGTTGTTTGGACGGGAGATTTGGCGGTGAAGCTGAAGGAGCGAATCTGGTTGGTGTTATTGAATGGGGTGTGATGATACTGGCAGAGGATTATGGAGATGCGGGCGGCGGGGTGGAGGGTGCTTCCGCTGACGACGCGAGAGGCCGTCTTTGCGAGTAGAGGAGACCTTGTGGCGAGCATTTGTGTATTTCTTAAAATATATATCGTCTTGTATGATTTGGGTGTATCTGAAGAGATATAGTCTCGTGGGGGGAAGATATAAAAGTAGCCCGCTATGAAAAGAATGAGGGGGTGGTTTTTCAAACGAGCGGAATGTGTGTGTATTTACTAAACAAGAACAATAATAATAATTATATTATTGAAAGTAGTTAGTTATAATGTTGCGTTGATCCTTGTTGGATTTTGCTGTGAGGGACAACGGAGGTCGGTGAAAGGTGACAAAGGGGAAACTTTTATACAAAAAAAAGAATTTAAAAAATAAATAAACCAATAAAAGAGGAATGTAATGGAATGAAATGAACTTCGGGTAACAACATCGGCGGAGATGTCCATTTCCAGGGAGAAGAAGAAGAAGAAGAAAGAAGCTTGGACTGAGTGACGAAATAGGGTTCATGGATGTCCGTGGAATCCGAACATGCATACGGATAGTACGCACAGTGTAATCAGTAATGGAAATCCAACGGCCTCGATTTGACGGAGAGCCGACTGTGGAGCCGACCTTGGGTCTGGGTTACATACATACAAGAGAGACAATGCTATGCTCAGGTTCACCGCGGAAAGAAAAAGTTCTGACAGGGCTGA
Source organism: Arthrobotrys entomopaga (assembly GCA_012184315.1). Classification (NCBI taxonomy): domain Eukaryota; kingdom Fungi; phylum Ascomycota; class Orbiliomycetes; order Orbiliales; family Orbiliaceae; genus Arthrobotrys; species Arthrobotrys entomopaga. The sequence goes on from LDDX01000025.1 coordinate 414,314, forward strand.
TTCATTCGGCCAAAACCGTCGCTCACTTTGGCTTTGTGCTTATTTTGGGCACCTTTTCCCCTCGCGTATCCCAACCCTCCTCAAGGGAAATGTCGGAATCAAGGTCCCGAGACTACAATCGAGGAATTCGGAACGAAACCCAAACACAGGAAACGAAAGAAATTTTCCAGCAGGCGGCACAAACTCGGAGTGTTTTTTCTCTCTTTACGGCACCAATTCGGACACAAAAGAGCGGGCCTGGCTGGTCCATTAATGCGTTTCGGTTGGCGGTTTTCCCGGCTTACTCTCTTCTTAATTTGGCGGATAGCTTTTTCCACATCCCGAAAAGACCCGACCGACTCAGTGGATTTGACTTGTATGAGCTCTCTAATTATTATCATTTGCCCGCGAATGAGCATGTTTGAGGCTCGATCATGATATCAAGTTTTTTTTTTTTTGTGATGAATCGTAATTTTCAAAACAAAATTCAAATCATTATACTTCGTTTGTTATCATTTGAAAAAAAATTTTTCTTCAGTGGTATGACCTGGATATGAGATCTTCGTATTGTACGGAATCTAGATTAATCTTTATGTTCAATGTTTTCGTCCGCAAAAGGTAGCATTATTAATCACGCTCACCCTGTGAACGATATGCAGAGTCTATCCTGGGTACGAGACCAAGTCTATCTAGATATTTTTTTTTTGAATCGACGACTAGATAGCCCTTCCGCCGAATTATCGCAAAAAAAAAACAAAAAAACAAAAAACAAAACAAAACAGTTCATGAAATGGTTTTTATGAATTGATTCGAATGCCTGTGCAAGCGCTGCGGCTACCATGTATATGCACATCGGTTGTTCATACAAATGTCAGTAACCTCTGTCGTACAAGCCTACTTTGTTATAATTACTAGCGCTATAGCATGAAGTCAAAACCATACACGTGGTATGTGCAGGATGCGACTATATATATGACATAATTATAAGCCTCACGTGAATACATGCACTGATAAGCCTTTAATTTTTCATCCGAAGAGGAACTCGGGAAGCGTTATCGGTATCGGATCGCGCGAAGTTGTGCATATGCGTATGCAAATATTTAAATGGAAGTTTGCTTAAATAGAATCAATCTCAATTCGATCGCCGAAATTGACTGCCATGCTGCAATGATGGCCTGAGTATGGTCCTTTTTTAACTCGTGAAGGAAGTCTTATAGAGCTCTGAAGAATATTCGGATGAGTTCCTGAGGATTTATTCGTCCGAATGTGGCGTTCGGAGCTCAATATATAATAATGATTCGAAGCTATATATTATTGCTTGTTTAGTACTTAGGTAATCAACTCAAATTAATTGGGCGCTGTCTCCTGACTGATGCTTAAGGCTTGCGATCTAGATCTATAGATCAAAGCCACAATTGGAGAATACCTCAATCGATTAATCCATGTCTACAGTACTAAATGCAAAGCTCATATGCTCGTACAACCAAGCATTGAATTCTTAGTAACACGTAATAAGTACAGTTTCAGGAGAAACTCCTATTTCTCCCCTCTAACTTCTCTGGTGATCTCCGCTGCACCCATAACCTTCTTCACCAAACCCACCCCGGTCCCAGCATAAGTCGTCATCCTCGCCTCTTCTCCTTCCCACCCGGCATCCCCCATCCCCTCGGCGGCCTTGTACAACTTTTTAATCTCTTCAAAATCCCTTCTCCCACTCATCGCATCCTCATAACTCTTATTCACAACCCCCCTTCCACCGTATCCCTTTGGCCAACCGGTAGTTCCCCTCAACTTGTCATAAACATCAGTTATAACAGTAGAAACCCCGCCATCGCTAGCCCTTAGCACCGCATTTTGATATCCCTTCTTTATAACCGCCTCCTCAGCTGCAAGATACCTAGTCCCCAATGCCGCTCCTGCAGCACCGAGCGCTAAAACCGCATTGACACCTCTAGCATCCGAAATACCACCGGCGGCAATGAACTCTGGGGTTTTAATATTCTTTTCGTGACAGTATGCTGTCACTGTATCGATGACTTCGGGGAGGAGACTTATCAGTCCCGCGGATCGGTACCGTCCGTGACCGCCCGCGTCATGACCTTGGATCACCAACACGTCTGGTGAAGCGAGGGATATGGCTTCTAATGCGTCTGCGACGGAACTAACCTGTACCCATATCTTCGTCTTGTTGTTCGTTGCGGTTCTGATACCTTCCGCCCAGGAGGTTAACTGTGATGGGCTGGAAGGTGCGAAGAGCCATGCCGCTGCTGGCGGTGGGGTATTATTTGGTTCTGATAATATTTGGAGCGTATGTTGTAGATCTGCCCCCCATATTATGAATCCGACACCGATGGGGAGCACTTCCGGTTGGGAATTGGGGATCGGGGAGGCGGATGATAGTGTTGATTTGAGGGTTTGGAGATCTTGGGAGAGAGTTGTGACGTCGACACCCGCGGCGAGGAAGCCGAAGCCGCCAGCGGAGGATACGGCTTGGGCGAGGGCGGGGCCGGAGATTAGGCGCATTGGAGCGCTTACGATTAACGGACTTTTGGTCCACGGGTAGGTGGTGGTTAGGGTCGACATTTTGTGAATATATGGAATATATTCAAGGTATCCGATTACGATATTTCAGTATAATATGTATTAACTATTGAAGGATGGCATATATTATTTCGTTGAGAGATATGTCTACTGGATATAGGTGAATAGAATATTAGTATCGAACTCACTTTATAAATTAATTGAATAGTTCAATGTCGCGATATTGATATCTAAAACACGGCTGCTTGCATGTGCATACTCGCATTTATAAATATGGATGTCGTATGTACGATCGCGATCTTTAAGATATATATATATATATATATATTATATTATCGAGGCTGACGTTTGAGCTATGAAGACCAGTCGACCCACGGAGATGCCAATCTCCGCGGTAATTATAATGAAGCTGTGCATTGAATGCTTAGTCACTATGTGATATTCAGTAATACGTAATATTATCCTGAAGCATCATATATAGTACTAGTTAACAGCTGCAGTTTTAACGTTCGCGGGAAGCGGCCGAACCGAACCGATTCAGAACCGATTCGGGCTTTGCAGTTCGAATTCACCTAAGTACTTGGGGATCTGTGTTGTCTGCTACCAACACACTTGCTTGGTACCATGGTGAGAATTCGAGAAGATCTGATCAAGCTCAAGAAACGTCAAGTAATAGTACACGGATACGAATACCTAGTTATTGCTAAAATAAAATATTGCTCGTACGTCTGGTCTCGTACCCAGACGGCGTAGAGGATGTCCGTACGTCTTGATTTTAATTGTATACATGCAGACATGTAGGGCAAGGTATAAGGAGTTTAATGACATTTAACTCACTCCACCTTCACTTTGTCGTGCCAAGCGGCGCCGTAGCGTAGTTACCTAAGTAGCTACAGCTAAAGTTAGGTCTAGATTTGGATCTTGCTCAAGGATTGACTGCTTCATACATTGAGATCTTAGGCTAGGCTCGATTCGATTTGATTCCATTCTAGTCGCTTGTTAAATCAGCATAGTAATCGACCCGTATTATATGGACTTGCACTTGCATTGATGTGCCCTAGGGTCCTATGATGCTCTGATCTCAACATGGAAAGCGTTTACTCCTCAGGTTCTAGAATTCCAGTGATATTACGAATCCCATAGCCTGCAGCTGGCATGTTCGTGTGTTTATGGGTTATCGTGTACTTGGCTTCAGTCTTGTAAGATCTTGGCTTTCGTTTGCTCGATAGGCCGGTAGGGTCCAGAAATAGAATTCTCTGTTTAGAGGACAGGTTTTCGAATCTCTTGCCAAAGTCGTAACTAATTCGGAACGACTTCCCCTCGACAAACAGAGCTGGCGACACCTACAACCTCCAGTGTCCACATCATGGAGAGTTTTGGGAATTTGGATTCGAGCTCCGAAAGCTTAGCTATCAAACCGAGAGCCCATTCAATTCATTCGAAAGAAAACCCAAAAATTATCCATAAACCCGAAGTTTCTGAATCTAGAGTATTCTAGACTGACTGGTGCCATCTCCTTGAAGCATGTTTTTGCGGAGTGGATAATTCATTACAACTATTATAATCCCTCCGACATATGCCGGCATACACGACCAGCAGCGACGCGCGCACCCCAACCGTTACAGTCCAGAACATGATTTTCAGTTGCACAGAAATCTGCAGCCGGGTTTTTAGGATTGCTTGGCCCCAAGATTCGTATATGCAGCCAAAGCAAGTGGGCTCGTCGATTCTAGATCTAGATGACTATCGAAATATTACCAAGCCCATGCAAGGGCAACTGGCATGCACATGGCCATGATGGTCGTTCGGAAAACTTCAAACGTCAAAATTTAACTGATCTTAAGATCTTAAGATCGCCGGGCTGGAACATTGCATTGATTCGAAAATGCAAACTGTTATGGGTCAAAGTTTAGGCCGTCCGCTGGATCTTAAGATCTCGAAGCCAAGTGGGCTAGAAGACATCAATGCCTTGTCTTTGTTGCTTGGTTTGGGTGTTAAGACCTGCCCAGAAAAACAAGCCTTTCGCTTAGAACCCACCGCAACCAAGACCCTTCTTTCTGGTAACTCCTGCCAAGCAGATGCACAAAATACCCAGTACGACGCTGTAGGGCCGCGCGGTCAGCATATCCAAGTTGACTTTCTGTCCTGCAAGCCCCCACAAACACCATTTTTTATCACGATAATAGACCAAATCGTATGAGCCACGAGAGCCCTGGCGATTTTGGGGTGTTCATTTTCGCCACGTTCCGCTTGGACCACATCGTTTCGGGCTCTTCGATGCTCCCTATTACCACTCCAATAGTTTCTAGAAATGGAAATTGGCTTCTTAAGCTTTCGCATCTGTATCTTTTATCAATCTCGCGGAATAATAGAAAAAATTTAAGCAAAAGTTTGATAAACGGAGTTACAGGCGAGGTATCGAAAAGTATGACATGAAATTTAGCTTGAACAGTAGATATCGTCCGAAATGCCACATCATATTCGGATCGACAGTTATCAAAAGTCCAAGATTTCGATTCGAATAACCTCCTGCGCTCAAAGACCCCGGAAGAAAAAATCCCATGATTAATTTTCATTGATAATACTGGATTTTGGGATTCGAAGCAGGACTTTTGAACACCAATATGGCGCTCTGGACAAACTATATAAGGGATGTCATTCGCCTCAATCATTCAACATCATCAAGCTGCAGCTTCATCAAGCTCCTCTACACTCATTTGCTTGAATCTCGTCTCTCCTTTTAAGCTTTCGGGCTCGTCTCTCTTTACCAAACCTTGCAATTTACTGATAAACGAGAATAGTCGTCTATCAAGATGCGTTTCCAAGAATTAGCCAGCACGGCATTGATTCTTGCGCCTTTGGTCTCCGCTCACGGTGTTATCCTCAGCGCCGTCGGAGATGCTAGCTCAACCGCGGGCACAGCGCTCGGTGTGCTAGATTGGGTCTCTCGCACTGACGCCAAGCCGTATTCCGGCCAGCTCGATACCACTGTCTTTGCCAAACCAACAAGATCTCAGACGACTTGTAAGAAATGTCCTATCGAAAATAGCTACAACTGGAAGTGCAAAGCATGCCGAAAGCCCTGTGCCAAAAAGAGGTCGGCTATTTTTGATAAGCGCGATCCAGCGACAACCCCGGCGAAGAAGAAGAAGGCGGCCGCTAAATGGTGCGGTAAATACATCCCGAACTGTAAAAAGTGCCCCAACTACGACTACAACTGTGACCCATGCCGCACACACTACACGAGTGGCTGTGGTAGAACCGTTTATACCGATCCCAACTCGAAGCTCTATACTATGGACTCTGGCGCCAAAGCGGGAAAGAAGTGCTGCAATATGAAGAACGCATATTACACTCAGAGCTCCCTCAACGTGCCAGCCTGGATGGCCCAAGTCGTGTCCCAAAACAAGATCCCGCAAGTTAGCTGTGGTGGTTGGCTCGACCTCACTCTCCTTCAGCTCAATAGCGACGGCGGTGGCCCATACACCTGCATCCTCGATCAAGGTGGCACTGGAAACAACTTTAGCCCCCTTCCCATGAAAATCCTCCAGAATGTTCCCGGTGTTGGAGGGATCAACAAGTACACTCTCACGAGATTCCAGCTTCTCGTCCAAATCCCAACTTCCGTAAGTTGCACCGGCACCTACGGAACAGCCAAGAATGTGTGCATGATGAGATGCAATAACGCGGCCCCGAACGGACCCTTCGGTGGATGCATCCCATTCCAAGTTGCGAACAAGACTCCTCCAACCGCCCAACCGACTATTATTCAGCCACCACCAGAGCCGACTTCTGTAAACTACACATTGGCTACTGAGGGTGAACCTTCTACCCCGTCCCAGCAAGTTATCCTTACCGGCTCCGATAGCCCACCATCCGAAGATGAGACCGATCCTGTCCCGCCCGGTGATGACACTGTCGGCACTGGAAGTGATACCGATAGTGACTACGGATATTAGCTGTGATGTTAAGTATGCGAGGTGACGCTGACCCATCATTTCAATCTGCGATTTTTTAGCATTGACGATTTACGAATGTAACGAATGTAACGAACATCATGTATTTTGTATCAAAGCTTTTCAAATTTTTTGCAGTTCTATAGACCTATACATGTATCGATAGAAAAAGAAGACTTATGAGGGAGCGGGGTTATTTTGACTTGGAGCAGCTGGTTTTCTTTGATCAAAAAAGGTGCTTGGAGTTTCAAACAATATATATAGACCGGGAATGTATTTAGATTTTTCAAGTGATATAAAAATTTCTTCTGAAAATATTTAGACTATAGATTTGTAAGCAAAGTAAACGAGCCCGCGAGACCAAGCTGATCCGTCTTTGGGGATAAATTTAATTACAACAAATCAAATGTGTTGTTGCCTGTCGTTGAAGCGTAGCCTCAGAACCAGTCTCGCTGTGGCTCGGGACTCTCTAAAACCGAAGAGTGTCAGCTTTACATACATTGGTCTCGTTTCCAGCCTGCCTTACATACATACTAGATATCCGCTCCAGGGCTTCTTAGTCGAGCTCACCTATGGTGGCCTCTCCTTCAAAGCCCTTTTGTGAATATAAGCCTGATTGAATTCATCAGCTTAATAAAGTTTTATATACATACATTATAATGAATTATACATATATATAAAGAATGTTCCAGAATAAAATAATATATTATCCAAATCCACAAAATTGCAAAAGCTATTCTTTTTCTTCCCCCCCCCTAACTCTAACTCTCCTATTCGGTCGGGCATATTTGACTATCAGCCCATGTATCTGATTAGGGACTGCTAGCTGTCTGGCGATATCATGATTGTGCACCTGCTATGTGAGGTGTGTGTCTAGATGATATTCCTGTGTAAGGTTTTCGAGTATTATTTGACCACTAGATCCTCAAGTCGAGTGAGGCCATGAGGGTGCCAGGCATGTATTTGGCTATCTGATCAAGTAGTCTCAGGGCCATCCGATCAATTATCTTAATAGTACAGCCCGTTTGGCCTAACAGGATCGTTATTGCATCCTCAGCTGGTGCACATAAGAAGGTATTAGATGATCACTGGGTGTAATAGACACCAGAGAAACGAGTATACGCGGACATACATACCCGGCTTCACGAAAATATTGATTAATAATATAGCCCCTCAACTAAGCTGTTTATTGATGTGCATAAATATATGCACCCAGAGATATCCCCACAGATTTAGCTTTCTTTTCAGAAAATTTGAGTTGAGGCCCCTCCCGTTCAAAATTTGTGAGATAGAGCCATAAAAACTATTCCTTCAAAACCAGCAGTTGAACTTCGGTTCAAATTCAAATAGACTGAGTAGTTTGAAAATACATTGGATAGAGAGCTAAAGAAAACTTCAAAAAATACTAATGCCGGATCCATAACGCCTTAGAATGATACTCCAGATAAAGACTGTCGACTGCTACAGCACCCACTGTAGTGACAATCTTTCATAATGCTAGAACGCCAATAGGCCTCCAACTCCCGCAACGAAATTTTTAAAGCAATGACGAAGTGTAAACGAAGAACAGTTATAGTATCCAAGCCATATGTTTGTCTTCCTAGGCCTCCGACTCACTACCTTCATTTCGCCGTATTATAATCCAACATTCGAATCGAACCCTATTAACGAATGTTACCGATTTATTTTCGGCTCACATCGTTGTCTTCAGGCATAGAGCGCAAGATGCATTACATCCAGAGACTGTCGTATTCCCAATTAAAATGTGGCTTGCCTGCAGTTTGGCATCATAGAAGGTGGGCCCGCCGTCCAAATCCTACGGTCGGCTCGCCAACACCTCTCATCAGGGTTTCCTCCCCACGAATCCTCCTCTTCGATTTTTTTAATCTGTTCTACAAGAGATGGTAAGGGTGTTAGAAGCGATTTTTGGACCGGGCTTGGTGGGATAAACTCTCGAGGCGAGTTCTCTTCCTCCGGACTCCTAACACTGGGCGATGGAGAGTGCACAAAGTCTCGGATCGGAAATGTGATGGCTTGGCCGGCTTGACGTCCGAATCTCGGTTTCAATTTCCTCCGTTTTTCTCTCTCCCAGTCCATCCTATTAGATATATGGTCTTTGAGCAACTTCTCCACGATATCAGCCCGATGTTGGAGCACTCTGCGATCGCATTCCTCAAGTCGTGCCATAATCCTATCCTGCAAAAGGTATTTGCATGATGGAGTTATTTCAGTCCAGCGTTTAGACAAAAGGTCAAACTCGACGATAGCTTCTCTGTAAACCTTTCTAACTACGGCCTAGTAGATATGAGATGATTCTTTATTAGAATGATTAAACGATGAATTTAAGATAGGATATAAGGGCGAGCAGGTCCCAGGACATAAAAGTCCATATATCGATTTCCATTTATACCTCTGGTTCTAAAATCACCAGTATGATGAAGCTGAGAGGAAATATAGAGTTGATTATATAGAGTATTGGGAGGACAAACCTGTATGTTAATCCATCTATCGTATGGAGACAGCATATCTGGACCCCGCTCCAAGCCAAATATATCGTTGAGGATCTCGTACTTGAGCTTTTTGTGACGTAATTTCAATGGAGTGGAGGTGTCCATTTTGAATAATACTTAAGTATATAATAAAAATATTATAAGGATAGGTTGTACAACAGCTTTTCAGGGATGTCGACTAGGGAGAGACCCTGGACAATTCCCTGTGGGTAACGTCTGGAGAGGTGGAATCCAGAAACAATGGAACCTTGAGCGGCCAGGAGGGACCAGGTGCTTAAGTAAGTATAAAAAAAACAATCATGGAAAGGGTATGGATCCTATAATACTCAACTTTTAAGGAAAACCCTAATCTGGATCCTGGAGGCCGGAAATTAAATTAACAAATCACCATATACGGTTTCGTCAGATCTTCCAAAACCTGTTGTTTTATGCTTTTTTTTATTCATTACTTTTTCTTTGAAAGTTTGGGCGTGAAAAAGATGTTCTTCGTTACCATTTTGCTTTCCGCGAGCGGTTGCTAGACGAAGGCTAGGAATGCCGTGTTACCCTTACCACAATACAGCTGAGAAACCCGTTATGGGATGTACTTATGTGGTGGAAGGTCATAGGCCTTGTATCATACTTCAAGTTAAATTCATATTTCTTCGTAACTTCGAGGAGCTTTATAAGGCTTTGCTATAGCTAGCGCCAAACCTCAAATAGCGCCTCTGATCTGGGACGGGAAATTTAATCCTAGGGTGGGTCGTATATCGTACAGTAGGCGAAATCCGGGGCGGGATACCATCAAGTCTAGACTCTGGTCTCTTGCAAATTTTGGTTCCATACGTATATACTTGTCCCGTGGGATATTGGCTTGATGCCTCCCAACTGAAACTCAGATTTCGACTGTAAATATTTTGTTTATAAAAGAATTCCGCATATATGCATGGCTTGATCCGGTAAACTTCCAAACAATAGTGCCTCGCTACTTCTCGGATAATTTAGCCACTTTACAAAGCCATGGTGCAAGGTGCCCCATTCCAAGACGCAGAGTCTCTGGTACAGTTTTGTTTGCACAATGTAGCTGAACTTTAATTCGCAGAAAAGAAAAACTCGCACTGAGATCCCTACATTCTGGAGATCTGGTGTTTGAGAACACCGGGATAAGGTGGTTCATTTGCTGGAGCACCTGGGGGCCGGTACAACCTGGCCAAGTCCCAAGTCTGGATTTTTTTTTTTTTTAGGACATGATATCCAGATATCCAGCCCATATAACCACGATGCGAAGATAGACGCCAAGCGCAATTAATCCGGATTGAAGCTATTTCAAAGAGAGTAAAGCCGATTCTTTGAGGAAAGAGAGCAGTATTTCTGAATTGTGGAAGAAGCGATTCAATGTGGGGAATGCGCATGCCGGCTAGCGTTAGGTATCGACCAACCCTCCCAACAGCGCCAAAACGCAGAATTGAAGACCAGATTTGATTGGGTACCACGATCAAATTGTCAATATGCAGAGGTGGTTTTTTCATCTACGCAAAGCGGGATCATATAATTGCACCCATATTAGGGCCAATTCGTTTATATGCTCCGAGTTAGGGCCCCAGTTGCGAGGTGGACTTTATAGGGTCCGATACTACTTGATGTTTATGTCTCTTAATTAGTGGAGTATATTATAGAGTTTTTTTCTAAATTAATAGTATATAATGCTCGGGTTTCTAGCTCCCGAAGGCAGAAGGCAGGGAGTGTGACCTTTTTTTCGCGTAAACTAACCGCCATGTACTACAGAGTTATTCAAGCTGCACTGACATGGATACCCGACACGAATATACTCGGCTCGTTCGGAATGAAAATATTGATTTCAACAGCGATTCAAAGGGGTATTGCTTCTTTGATAAGATGTTTCAGTTGATGTGGCTGGCCGGGGTTCTCCAGATTGCCGCGAGAAAGTGGTCTGAATGACGGTAATTCATCAGGAGAGCAGAGTTGGACTTACCAAAAGTATGCTAGATTGTCGGATATGCTTTTTTTCATTGGAAGAATAACCATACTTTGTATGAAATATACGAACGATTATTGTATTCAGTAATCAAGGGCAATTAATCCCTTGATTGCAATACGCAGTTCTACACGCCAGAAGAACAGTCGGGGTGTTAAGAGAATTTGGATAATTTCAAGATGTGGATTTTGGGAGCCGATTTCGAGACTCCACCTATATGTGGCTCTATAAGTATAAGAGTAGGCTTCTCGGAATTTTATTTTCAGAAACAGGTTGTGCACAGGGCTGTCTCGAAATTCGAACATTGGAGCCAGAAGGAAGAAACCTCACAACAGGATCAATGCTACTAGAATGAATCTTAATTCCGCACTCTACCTTGGAAAATCGAAATGAATACGTGACAAGCAAATAGAGCCATCAAAAGAAAGCGGCCTCTTAAATAGAGGCAATCTCCAAAATCTGCAGATGCGGCTTGACAAAACATCATACGTGTTCATGTTCACCAAAGTTCGAGGGTTATGTCACGACACCTCGCTAAGCGAAATGAGAGCACTCAATTGGTTTGAGCTATTATTCCAAACTACCAAAAGGTCCACTGTACAGGAAGGCCAAAAAAAAAAAAAAATCAAAAAAAATCGAATGGATGAATATTAATTAAAGTCTTGGGTAACCAATTAATTACTCTTTACAGATTTTGAGTTAAAATTGCCGTTTAAAGCAATAATGATTTAATTAAATGGTCCCACGGGAATCCTTATGCTGGTAGGTAATTATAACGCGTTTACAGAGCATTGTGCGTATCCACAGTAGATCTAGCGCTATCGGGCTCAACAAGCTTGCTGCTGATCAAGCGTCAATAAAAAGCTATGGATCAAGGTAGAAACCTAAGATGACATTCGAGGCCTTAAAAAAATATCTCTTTCAAAACGTTGTCTAGACGTCTAGAGATATATATAAGGATTGGTCTCGTTCCCAGACCCAACACAGAACACATAAGGATTGGTTTTTCATAAACCCTATCTGGCCGATGATCGGAAGTTACATCTTGAATTTACGGATCAAATCTAAGCGTAAGCGTATCAACACTCATACTACTTTCTTGTGGTTCTCTGCCATCAATTGATTAACCCAACCTTTACGAAAATGCGCCATATTCAGCGGGTGAGAAGAGGTCTTAGGTCTCGATTGCCACAATCTCGGCCCTATAAAGTTAGATACTTCAATCCGGTATATCCTCTTGAATTCTCAGGTTTGAAACTCGGGCAGATCTTAACGGGGGGGAATGGGATTATCAGCTTGTCGAAAAGCTCGACACGAGATTTGTATATGCTGAAACATTCAAAGCAAAAGTTCTACCAAAAGGGGGATCATTTGGGTTTCCAGAGTGGTATGTAAGCTCATATCTAATAAACGACCTAAGCTAAACTTGTCTTACGGGGATATTTTGCAGGGCCGTCGTGAAAGCAGGAAATCAAGGAGTCGGACCATCCGTGCGAGCATTCGGCCGAGAATATGATGCGTACCAACTGTCTGCCGTTGCTTCAAATAGCCTTTTCCGTTCCATGTATGACCTTCTGAGCGATCCCAGAGCCCTCGACGCCGACGATCAAGAATGGGACCCTAGTGACAAAGATCTCCCACAATGCCTAGCTTTTGAATGGCTGGAATATACACTCACAGATCTGCCTCCCGTTCGTGCAAAAGACCATTCTTTCATTTGGAATATCATGAATACTATTCTGCAAAGTACAGTCGCACTCAATACCAGCAATTATGTCAATACATGTAAGTTTCTCTCAATCGGTCGGACTTTGTCTCGCAAGCCAGGTACCGTGCTGGTCCTAGCTTTGCTGGACAATAATGGTATCTGGTTTACGAGACCAGGTATGGCTATATATATTGCGCTCGATAACGTATATATCTACTTCTACACTTTGAAATACATACGTATATACATCTGTCACACAAGATTACTCACAAAATCATTTCAAGATATCGGGCCAAGAAGTTTATTATTATCTGATGCTACTGGTAGCACCCCGATCATGAAAGTCGCTGATCTACACGGAGGTAAAACATAACTCACATGGATGCATCTATGCATCCATGTTCTCATTTTTCTATTAATAATACAACTGATACACATATCCCAGTGGTCAAAGAGGGCGATATTTTGTTTCCTACACCAATACTCACTAAGTTCTCATGCCTAAGAGCCCCGGAACAGTTTCTAGGTCATCCTTGTGTTCGAAGTTGTACCGTATGGTCTCTCGCAGCCATGATATTCCAAATTCTTAAGCCTGAGGCATTTACTCTTCCACCAGAATTACGCAGTTTTGCCTTATTTGTAGAGTCTGAACCTCGCATGATTGCATACTTCATGAAATTATTCCCTCACTGGAAGTTTAGTATCGGGCCAGGTAATAATATTTATGACAGAAACGGATACTGCCGGACGCTCAAACATGCGAAAATGTTTGTTCGAAAGTCTGATATTTTACCGTTCAGTACACAGATCGAAAGGATGGATATCTCGCGAGAATTGAGAAATATTCTGTCTATGATGCTTATCCCGGATGTCCAAAGTCGGCCATCAGCTACGGATGTTTTAGAATCGGATGAGTATCGAATATTCTCCGAGTCTATTCAGAGGCCTTTGCATTCTCAAAACATTTATCAAAAGGCATAATGTTCTGCCTAGGCTCTTTCCATCGCCATTTTCAGACGAAGATTTCTTGAGGTAGATACCGAAAGAGTAAAACCTGGGGCTTTTATTTTTCCATTTTCAAAAACATGATGTTGACAGATTGGGACAAAAGTATCGACTTTGGTCGAATTGGAAAAATTTCATACCCCCGAATATGTCAGATAGATATACTTCAAACCTTCAATATGTCCAAAATATTATTTAAGGCCTCTAAGCGTTAAACATGTCATAGATTTGTTATTTTTTCTTTTAATCCTTCAAAGCTAGTCTCCTTGCCCTTCAAAGCCTCGCCCGCGCTCTATAATGTAATACTCGTGAAAGATTTAATTATAAAGAAGCCTTTCAAAGGCATATGGTACGAATTCGAGGTCACATGCCCGTGGTAAAATAAAGCGTCGCCTCGAGCGAGAGACATTGGACTCCGGCATGGAACTTTCGTAGAAAGAAAGGGTCGCTTTTAAAGTGTTGGCGCTATAGCGCGAGCTTTACTGTGCACGAACTTTCTAGTGCCGAGACTGCGAGCGCGAGCTGTATTTGATCAATTGAGGTAAAGATGTCAATTGGAATGAATTTAATCGCAATACTTCGAACATTCGGAAACGTAAGTATTGGACACTCGATCTCTGTCTCAATATATCATGGGTTTATTACGGCTAGAAAATCTAACTCCTCGAAGATTACCGTAGATTTTCGAAATTTATCTGAAGATCCAAGTCGTCGCAGAAAAATATGGGTCAAAGAATTGTTTTGCAAATTTATATATCATGGGAACATGAAGTTAAATTCATAAATTTAGAGTGTGTAAGTAGTACCTCGGGGGTCCTTCGCCGTTCTGTCGATGACTGGACGAATATAGAATTGCGGACCTGTAAGAGGATCCCCTTCAGGGAATTGTCTCGTGATAGACGTATGTTCATTGTTTTACAATGTCGATGAACATAGAACTTATTCAAAGAAATTGTGATTAATACAAAACAATGCACTGCGTAAGCCATGATGCCAAAAATCAAATTATTTTACCAGAAAGGACTGTTTTCACATGTATATCACTATCGTGTCGGCCGGACAGAAGAATTCATTGGAGTAAAATGTCTCAGACCATTTGAAGTCAATCGTAATTTAGTGAAGATCGTGAAACCCTTGATGGAAATATATTAATAATATATTCATATGAAATCATGATCAAGTTATGGTGAGATTGCTTGAAGCCATTCAAACCGCAATATCAAGTCTACAAGAACTACAAACGAGCCACGTCCCAAAATGCCTCCTCGAGTCCCCTTTGTACCAAACGGCCAAATTCTGGGCAAGATTCTCAATACCGCCACAAGGAAGAGAATACCCGTTGTCCTCTTAGAGGACAGTCGAAAGAATGCATGGCGAAGGATACCTGGGATTCAATATTCCCCCAGTTATTTACGCCAAACTTTTCTCAAAGTCAAAGATGCGATTAAGTCGCAACTCCCGTTCGGGAAAAAACTGGGGAGGGTTAGGTCAATTGGGGTCGAGTATGTATCAAGAACCTGGACGGTATCTAGCTTGCGAGACAAAAGTTTCTACTGCATAAAGCTATAGGATTTCAGTTGTTGAATATAAAGTTCTGACGAATAAATATCAACTTATAGGGAGCTTCCCCCACCCAAGCCCAAGGGACCCGGCTGAGCATTTCACGGCAGTCGGTCTTGGCGGAAGGGGGGCCATTATCAAAAGGGTTCACCTGTATTGAACCCTCCCTGCGGTATGCAGTTATATGTGTGTTATATATGCTAGGATGGCTATATCCTTCGAGGCGAAGCAGTAACTGGTTAGCAGTTCTTGGGTTTTTCAACTTGTGAATTCCGATATTGTCTATTTTGATTAGCCCTCCGTGCCATACAAACTCCAAAAATTTTCGATGAACGAGTTCTTCCTCGGCCTCAGCCTGCAGCGGTAAAACCATTCCAGGCAGAATAATTATAAGTGGTATGATTTCGAAATGAGATGAATTGTGGTTTGCGGTGAGGTAGCGCTCTATAGATTGATTTTAATTTTTGTCCGTATGTTTTTTTGATACCAGCATGGGGTTACCATAACATGGTCTCCAGTCCCAGACCCATAGCGTCTGTTTCGTGCCAACTGAGTCTCGAAGAACAAATACTTTAAATTTGAATATCAGCCCTGATGATATAGATATACATATAGTTTCTTTGCCGAGAATTACAATCCCGATTAAAACATAAAGGAAAAACAAAGGCTAATATATAAAACTTAGTGAGCAGCCAGGGTTTGCTGGTTAATTCACAGCATAGAATGAAGCGCTGTGTCTGAATTCATCGATATATATATAGGTATATAAAACATATTGGGATCTGATTTTTTCTTTTCAGGGAA
Organism: Arthrobotrys entomopaga; assembly: GCA_012184315.1. Taxonomy (NCBI): domain Eukaryota; kingdom Fungi; phylum Ascomycota; class Orbiliomycetes; order Orbiliales; family Orbiliaceae; genus Arthrobotrys; species Arthrobotrys entomopaga. Next base: position 430,352 of record LDDX01000025.1, read on the forward strand.
GGTGACCGCCTAGGTACCAGCAGTATAAAAAATGGGGTTTTGTAAACTAAAGGTTGTGAGGGTTATTATATACGTTATGGTGGAAATAAAAAAGAGCTTTGGTGTTACTAGCAGTTGATTATACCTATCATATGATCATATGATCATAGGGATGGATGGTTAAGATGAAGTGGTTACGCCTTCGCGATCACGTTGAGCTTTGTCTCGCGATTCGAGCCAATCTTTTATTGGTGTGTCTCACTGTTTACTTGCATCTCGGAACAATGCTGTGATCTAATCGATACTCAACGAGGTCACCTGAAATAATGCTCAAATTCCCCCCAAAAAGGACAAACAAAACATCAATTTTGCTATGCCGCTTGCTTCGTGAGCAGCCCCCTAAAAGTGAAATTCTGACTGTAGAACAGTCAGGCATTGTAGATCTACCCTTGTCTCTGATATTTTGTGTAACAAGGCCTTTACCTGGTAAGGCCAAAAGAGAAAGCGTTGACGTCACTTTATCCCGCCGCACAGACAAACCAGGCGCCGGCGAAGCTATGTGAAGCAAGTCCACAATCTCGTCACTATCGTATTCACATGCAAACCTGCAAGCTTGAGGCTAGCTCAACGCTCTTTTAGCTACAATTTGATTTACAAAAGAAAATCCTGGAATATAATTCGATACATCCTAGACCCACCATGTCGGTCAAACGGGCAAGTTTCCTTTTGGATTGTTATTTCTACCCTGCATACGATCGGTTCTAACATGTGGATATTTGTATCACGCATCTGTAGTACGCATTCACAGTCCACGGCCAGGTCCAGGGTGTCTTTTTCCGCAAATACGCCCAACAGTCCGCACAATCTCTATCCATCTCCGGCTTCGTCAGGAACTCGCCAGACCGCACCGTCGCTGGGGAAGCCCAGGGTTCTGCCGAAAATCTTGAAGCGTTCAAAGAGAAACTGGAACAAGGCAGTCCAGCATCCAGAGTCGATAAAGTTGATTGGAGCGAAGTTCAAGTCCGAGGCGACGGCGAGGGACAGGGCTATTTGGGAGCCTCTAGTCCAGATGAGTTTTCTATCGCTCGGGGGAGATGATAGTGCCATCGTGCTACTCTTTTTATATGTATTACGAGGATCGCCCAGACAAATGGCTTAAAAGGTCAAATCATCCAGTTGGAGATTATTTTGAGATAGAGAAAACAGTCTTTTGAATTCCTAGAGCATTTCCAAAAAGGGCCAGCCTTACGCCACGCTATTCTCGATTTTTTATCTTCTGGATAAGTAATTGTGAAATCATTTTTTCGGAAATCCCAATATATTTTGGTTACGAGACTGCAATATATTAAGCCCCTGAGACGAGAGTCAATTCGACAATAAACTTCACTCAATAAACTCCTTGCAAATACCCCTTTTTCCGACGCTGAATAAAAAACCCTTAATGACACGCCTACATATATCTTGACGCCATTAGAGCTTGAATTTCGAGTCAATGGATGGTAATTCAGACTTCGATCCCTTTCAAGCCTCTCTTCTCGGCTTCTTCTCGTACCCCAGCCCTGCACATCTCGACCGCAACTACCCACTCCACATGGCCTTCTGCTTCCCCTACTACCCACTCTAACCATCTTACCGCACTTACGGCTTTCTCCACATCCCGTTCCTCACTAACAACCCCTTTCAACCACCCCACAACATCGTCCACGTCGTCCACATGCGGACCTTCCACTCTCGCTGAGTTGTGCCAGTTTGTTATCAAATTTCTTACATCGTCGATGGTGCTAGCACCCTGCAAAAGCGACTTCTTCCTCGCGAGGAGGGGTACAATCCTTTTTATTTGTAATTGTCGTCCGCTGGGACGGGAAATGTTGGGTGGTTGACGGGATAAGCTTTTTTTGGCAGCGGCCAATGATGCGGCTTTTGCTTCTATGCGTTTCTTTTCGGCTCTCGCTTGAGCGATCACCTCTTCTTGAATATCTGGAGGAAGCTCGGATAGAAAGGTTGGGTCGATGCCTAGTGCCTCTGGGGGGGTGCCTTCTGGAATTTCGTCTAGAGTGTCTATTGCTGTTGTCGTGGATGGACCTGGGAGCGGGAAAGCGATCACAGGAGCAACAGGTTTTTTCTTCTTGGGTGTTTGTTTCCTTGAGTTTGAAGGACCAGCTGTGGTAGCCTGAGGGCGAGACACTGGAGGTGGTTGATTTGTGGAGTTACTATTACCACCAGCTTTTGAATTGCTCGCACCAGCATTATTATATTCTGCTAGAATTTCAGCTCTGATATCTTCGGGTAACTCGTCAAGCACGCTAGGGTCTAGTTGCGATTGTGCGGGTAATTGTGTGAAAGCAATTGGTTTGGGTGGTGTGGTTTTTGATTTTGGGACAATAGATGGTGGTGCCATAGTTTGCAGCTTTTTAGATTGCTTCCTCTGCTGTTCCTCAAGGATCTTATCCTTTATATCTTCTGGTAATGAATCCAATACTGAGGGGTCAACTTGTGTAGGGACAAGAAATTGCGAAAGCACCGATGGCATCCTTGGCTTAGATAACTTGATGGGCGTCCTGTTTTCGCGTTGTATAAGCTCAGGACTCGCCTTCCGCTTACCCTTATCGAACAAGGGAGCAGCCGGCCGTTGCAAACTCGTCAACTGAGGTGGTTCGACGTTGAGCTTTTTGCCGAAATCGAGTTTCTTCTGTGAACTTCTCACCGCGGAGTCATTCACCGGTACTAGTTTTGTCATTGTGATCCCTAATCCTCTGATCTCTTCGGGAGGACAGTTAAACGTCTTCAGGGCGCTACACATTTCTTTGCCGATGATATCCTTATCGTCTGTTGCAACTCCGAGAATGGCAGATTTATTGAACGTGTCGCATTGGCCGTGACCCAGATATTTTGGTGGATTGAGCGGCGCGTCCGGAGCTCTTTTCATCAATTTGAGAGATAGGTGTGATCCTCGAAGACCTTGTGAAGATAACCGGCGGCACAGCTCGCCGGCGAGATTGTACATGAATTCTGTGACCTGCGTGGATGTTTCGAACCGAACGCCCCAGTTGCTGTGATTTACAGCATTCGTTAGCATGGTACCAGGTGAGAGATTCGAAGTCAAACGGGTGAGAATCATACACATCGACGGTAACACTCTTCCGCACACTCACATCCCCTACTTCCTGCTTATCGATGCCTCTGGCATATTCAAACAGTTTCTCTCCGGTCTTCGGGCCCATCGCTCTCTTTAGCCGGTCCTTCCCAATATCTCTTAATTCCCCGACCGTCTCAATTCCCAAATCTTCTTGTATCTTGGTTGACAGATTCCATCCTACGCCTGGTAAATCCCTAACTTTCAAGGGGATCACGAAATCGACAAATTCTTCAGGCTTGAGATGATACTGTCCGCCGGGCTTTGCCTTCCGTAGAGCCAACTTTGCGAGGAGAACGTTCGCGCCGGCACCAACTGATACTTCGCATCCGGTCTTGGACCTCACACCGTCTCTTATCAATTTCGATATCTCGTATATGAATTTATACTCGTCTTCTGTGCTCTTCCCGGGCATCACCACTAGATTTGTCACATCCAACAGCGCTTCGTCTATACTTACGCTCTGGACTGCTCCGGCGCCCACACTCATCAAAACCGTATAAAAGGCTTTGGATGCAATTTCATAGGCTGGGAAATCGTAAGGTAATATGACGAGGTTGGGACATAATTCCGAAGCTTGTTTCATCCACATGCCGTTTTTGACACCTGACTCTCGCGCTACATAATTACAAGATGCGATTTCAGATGATGGACCGGATGAATGGCCTACACCAATCGGTTTGCCGCTTAGATCTGGTCTTGTTTTGGAAGATACCGATGCGAAAAAGCAGTCAAAGTCTACGTGTAGTATGTATCGGTGTGATGAAGACGAAGCTTTCGACCTTCGAGCGGTCTGAGCGGTTAGCGACTGAAAGTATGATTTCAGATCGGCTTTCCATTGGGATAGATGGTGGAGACGAGACTCAGAGTAGTATTTCGTGAGAAACTCTGGGTTTAAGACGGTGTTTTGGCGGACCTTTGGGTTGGATAGGAGATGGGTGTTATTTTCGAGGGCCGTAAGCTTTTGTTTTTTGTGGGGTGGGGAAGGTGGATACACGTCATCGGGAAGGTCATGTTCTAAATTGGGATTATCAGAATTCTGGTTCTCGTCTTCTGAGAGTATTGGGGGCTCAGGAGATGCGGAATGCCCGACATCTTCCATTTGGGTGTCTTTCTCTAAAGCAAGCAGCTTTTCATCGTCGTCCTTAAAGGGATCTTGGCTGCTTTTGAGGAGCTCACTCGGAGGGCGTTGAGGTTGCTCTCCGCTGGATAGCTCGTTCGGAAGGACCAAATGAGAGTCTTCCAACGTTTCTTCTTCTTCTTCGTCGGGGGGTGTATAGGGAGATCGAACATGATATGAAGTCGACAAGTCAATTGGTTCCTCTCCATCAGCAAGCATTGGGGATGAAAGTCGTTCTGACGGTGGTGCTCCCTGGGGTTCTAGTTGAGTCTCTCTTACGACTGAAGAGTCCAACGATTGAAAAGTCGAAGCTGGGTCATTGTCACCCGATTTTGACAATAGCCGTGTCGCCGCTGACCTTGGTTTCCCCGTGAATTCCCGGTAAGACGCATTTGGTCTACTCCTTTGACTCAAAATCCTGCCATCGCCCTGAGACTGGGAGTACGAATTAGGTTTGAAGCCTCCGAATCCTAGCAGACTTTGGCTCTGATCAGCCTCAACAACCCGGTAGTCAGTCCATGGTAAAAGTACACCGGCTTCTATCGAATCCACAACCCAAGCTGGCTTGACGATCTTGTATTTGGCAAACTCGACCTTCTTTTTGGGAGTCAGGGCGGTGGCGATGATGTGCGTGACTTGAGTTTTACCGTCTAGGTACTGAATGAAAACACCACCGTGACGAACAATCATGATGTTAAGGTCGTTCAAAGAAGGTTGGGTATAGCCATTAACATAGACGGCAAGGCCTTTGAAGAGTTGCGGGGTTCCCTCAGCCTGATAGGCTTTGCGAATGTGAGCATCCTTGTTTTGCAGCTTGATTTTTTTGTTCTATTAGAATAGTATCAATCGTTAGCGGGGAGTCAAAGATGTGTATGGGGTGTGTAAGAAAGAACACGGGGTATGAACAATATGGGCCCGTAATCATACATGAAAATACTGGCCAAAGCCGCCAAAAGACGAACCGCCGTACTCATCGCCAGCCTCGTCTGCGAATTCGTGGGCCTCTAGACGTTTGACTGTATCTTTGGCTCTCTTGTCGGAGCTGTGAAAGCTGTTTGCCATGTCTGCGACGTTGTTCTGGCTCGTTCGAGTTCCGCGCCTGGATGGAGCTTGATATCATGACGTCTAGGTGAGAAAAAGGGAACTGAAGGACTTGACCTGGATGAGAGAAGAGTGACTCTGATAAGACGCGGTACAAAACAACAGGAGATGAAGCGTCCTCCCGTGATATCCGTGCTTTGATTGGACGGGGATCGATTGAGGTTGTTCCCCGACTGCTTGGCGTTTAGCTGTGGGGTGATAATGTGTTGATGTGTTGAAGCGTTTGACGCTGTTTGCCTCAGATGTGGATCCTCGTGTTGATTTGTACGCTGATCGATGACTAATCGTTTCTTGGCACAACGCGAGATGCACGTTGGTTGCCAGGCGAGACATCGCGGGAGAAATTTTGTTCATCCAAATTTTTTTTTTACCTTTCCTTCAAGCCTTCCAACCATCATCATCCTTATCATTGCTTCTCGTCGCTATCACCTCTCCTTTGTTCGCCGTTTGTCGCTTTACCATATTTCTCTCTCCTTTACACTCTGTATATTACACGTTGGTCCTTTACCGTATCATTAATCATCATGTCTGCTACACCTATCAGGCTGTGGAGCCTCAAGGTTCCTGCAACAGGCGAAATCGTCGCTCTCGAAGAACTCGGCATTCCCCTCAATGTAAGCTATCGGAACTGATATTACCATGATTGGTGCATCTCTGATACGTTTCTTCTCTTAGGTTTCTATTACTATGGCTGCCATTGATCCCACCGAAGATGTGAAGGGTGATGCCCCAAAGCTCTCGACTCTCAAGATCTTACACCAAAATATGTCCGAGCCAGATGTGGACGATTTTGATGATGACGAATCCATTGACTCTGATCTCGCATCCGGCGGAGATGACTCCGAGGATGGCTCTGACGAGGAGTCAGAGGCAGAAGCAGAAGAGAAGCCAAAGGGTAAGGGTAAAGCTGCTAACAAGGAAGCTAGCAAAAAAGCCGACAAGGCTGCTAAGAAACAGGAGGAAGAAGAGGAAGAGGAAGATGATCTTATGCTAGAAGGATCTGATGACGAAGACGACGACTACGAAGAGGTCGTTGTCTGCACTTTGGACCCCCTTAAAGTATCCCGCCGAGATAGCCTTCATGATGGTAGTAGCTTGCTCGCTAACGTATTTTAGACCTACCAACAACGTCTTCAACTCACGGTCGGCGATGGTGAACCGGTATTTTTCAAAGCCAACGGTTCCTACACTATCTACTTGACTGGAAACTACGTCACAGAACCCCGTCAACTCCCATCGTCTTACGGCCAACAGGATTCCGACGACGACGAAGAAGAATGGGAGTCTGATGACGATGACGATGATGAATTGGATATGGACGACGAAGAAGAACTCCAAGAAGTCCTCGCTCGGCTCAAGAGTGGAGCCTACGACGAAGTTGACGCCGATAGCGATGAGGAATCTGACGAATTGGATGATCTGGAAAACCCACGTATCACCGAAGTCGACGACGACGACGAGGAGGAAGCTCCCGCCCTAGTCAAGACCAAGAAGCCAGAAGAGGCTCTCTCTAGTAAAGAAAAGAAGGCAGCCGCCAAAGCTGCTCAGTTGAAAGCCAAGGCAGCAGAGACCGCCGTCAAGGCCATCGCCGCCAAGGACACCAAGAAGCGATCCGCTGATGAGATGGATATTGATGTCATTGCGAGCAGCTCGACCCTTTCCAATGGTACAACTATTGCTGCCGCCTCGGCCACCGTGACCGATACCCCACCAAGCAGCCTTTCCAAGAAGCAACAGAAGAAGCTCAAGGCCAACAGCGGCGAGCCGGTCGCCGTCTCCACCCCCACGGAGAAGAAGAAGGTTCAGTTCGCCTCCCAACTCGAACAAGGTCCAACTCCTAACGGCAACAAGTCCCCAGCTACCGCCGCCAAGGCCGAGAAAGACGAAAAACCCGCCGTTCAATCCTCGAAATCCCGAACCGTTGATGGTGTCAAGATTGAAGACCACAAGCTAGGTACCGGACCAGAAGCCAAGAAAGGCCAGAAGGTATCCATGAGATACATCGGAAAGCTCACCAACGGCAAAATTTTCGACAGCAACAAGAAGGGCAAGCCTTTTACTTTCGCTCTTGGAAAGGGTGATGTTATCAAGGGATGGGATATCGGTATCGCAGGTATGAAGGTTGGCGGTGAGAGGAAACTCGTCATTCCACCTTCACTGGCGTATGGAAACAGTTCCCCCCCAGGAATTCCCAAAAACAGCACATTAGTTTTCGAAGGTAGGCTGAGTTGAATTAGAATGTTTTATATTATGACGCTAACATTTATTTTAGTCAAACTCCTTGAGATTAAATAAATCACGCTACCTGGTTCGATGATAGACTAATTTAGAGGACCGAGTTTTGATATATATTTCTTGATTACCGTGCCCTGCAGATATCATCTTTTTAAAAATTATCTTCCCTCGTCAGAAAAGTCTTGTTCGTTTCCTTTCCTTCTTTGTTCTCCGGTATTCCCCTTTTCTGTTCACAAATGTGTATTATACTTCTTTTCGCCACCGGAGGACCTGCCTTGAGAATAGTTAAATAATTCGATGTCGATTCAACACACTACGGCCGGCCATGCCCTTAGTATATCTTGCGTATTAGAAGTGTGGAATATTAATCATGCTAGGATTTCAAATTTTTCAGCCCTGCGATGAATAAAAACCGACTGGAAGGTTTCTTTCCAATCAATTCGCTATTGCGCTCGATATGTTTTGGTATTACAATTGCAGGCGCGGTTGCTGGCATCAACCTAGTTCTCGGGGCAATCTCGGGGCGAGACCAGGGCCAGTACCACGCAGAACGAAATACCACGCAACACAACGCCTGGTCTCGAGGCTAGCAACACAAAGCGGATAGAAAGTCATATATTGAAAGTTTGGTTACCACCCCTTCCGATGCCAAAGGAAATAAAACGGCAAAGAAAAGGTTTGGTGAAAAAAGGTTTCGTGAAAAGTATTGGGTACCGCTAGATTGCTTTATCGGGTTTTTTCCTTTCGCCTGGTTGTACCTGCATTTAGTCAAGCTAAGAAGTAGTCTCGGACTAGCTAAGAAGCCAGATGAGGTTGGAGCCCTGTTTATTTTTTAAAAACAAAAAATTGAAAAACGTTCCTTTTCCGCAACAATTCTTAGAATAAGATAGATGCAGGGTTATTACGTTCTACTAGGAAAATGTGGAGACAAATGGCTTCTATTTTCTATATATATACTCTATATTTTTGAACATTCTCATTTCCAAAAAAAAAAAAACATGCAAAAACTTCATAAAAGGACATGACAACGGAAAGGACATCATGGTGACAAGTAAACAAGCACATCGGAATTCAACATTTTCTAAACTCCCCCAAAGTTATGAAGAAAGAAGAAAGACAAATGAGAGATTTAAAGTGAAAGGTCTATGTAATATATAGGGAGATCGATCGGAGCACTTAGCGTCTGACGAATCGGTATCCGTAATAATCATCCTCCTCAGCGGTAGTAGTGGGTTTGGCTTCTGGGGTAGTGATGATAACGCTAACGGTACCACTGGTGGTAACAGTCTTACCATCATTGTCAGTGACAAAGATGGTGGTGGTTCCGTCCGTAGGCCCTGGTGTAGTCACGGTAACCGTGGCCTGGGTTGGAGCTGGACCCTCCTTGGTGCAAGTGATGATGACTGTATCAGTGCTCGGGCCTGTGACAGTGGTAGTTCCAGGCGAAGGCCCCGGTGTACTGACGGTAACCGTCTTATGGTCGCCTGGGGTGGTGATGATAACGGTATCAGTGCTTGGACCTGTCTTTGTAGTGGTTCCAGGCGACGGTCCCGGGGTTGTAACGGTGACGGTGTCGTGATCAGCTGGAGTGGTGATGATAACGGTATCAGTGCTTGGACCTGTCTTTGTAGTGGTTCCAGGTGACGGTCCCGGGGTGGTAACAGTGACTGTCTCGTGATCGGCGGGAGTGGTGATGATAACGGTATCAGTGCTTGGACCTGTCTTTGTAGTGGTTCCAGGTGACGGTCCCGGGGTGGTAACAGTGACTGTCTCGTGATCAGCTGGAGTGGTGATGATAACACTATCAGTGCTTGGACCTGTCTTCGTAGTAGTACCAGGCGATGGCCCCGGAGTGGTGACGGTAACCGTCTCGTGAACGCTTTCTGCAGATGGTCCACTGGTTGGGGTAGTAATGATGATGCTGACGGTTCCAGAATCGGTTACGGTGCTTCCATCGCCATCTGTGACTGGGATGGTGGTAGTTCCGGCAGTTGGTCCTGGTGTGGTCACGGTAACGGTGTCCTGAGATCCACCATCAGTAGGAACAGGAGTTCCGGATGGGAGAGGAGTATCGGTTGAAGTTGGAGGGCAGGTATCAGCCTCGACAAGATCCGGATTAAAGTAGATTGACATGTACCAGTAGGCACCGCAGTATTGCCAATCACTCTTGGGAGTAGCCTTTTGGACCTTGGCAGTATTCGAGCACAAGGATGTACACATTGTACTGTCCTTAGCACCCCATGATCCGAGATGGCGTGTGATCCAGAATGGTGCGATTCTGCCACCGCAGTAGCACTGATTTCCAAGTGAAGGCTTGCCTTTAGCGGCTGCAGCACCTGCGGTCATACCAGCGTATGCATAACCATCGGCAGAGCAAGCTTCCAGGCAGGAGTCAATACTAAGATTGTCTCCAGAAGCTTGGGTCTGCTTAACGGGTAAGATTGTTCCCCCTGTTCAAGATGTATGTCAGTAACAAATTCGTACGCCGTACGTCCTATACGAGATTTGAACAACTTACAGCCAGAGTAGTAGAAGCAGCCTTGGTACTGATATCCTCCCGGAGCAGTGTCAGGATCGACCTTGGTGTAGCAAGGGCTGGCCCAGACGCTGTACTGGGTTCTGCCACCGCACTTTGAGATATCGTATCCAAGAGCTGTATCCCCTTCGCCATCACGGCAAGGTACGTCACACTTTGAATCGGTATTGAGTTTGTCATCATCCGAGATACCGGAGCCGCACCAGCACTGATAGAGTTTCACAAGAATTAGTCCCAAGTAGCCTCCAAGTCTGTAAACATTTGCTGGCGCATACCGATTTCTTGGCGTCATCACCCTTGATACCTGCGTAGCGGAATCCAGCACCTTTGCAAGCGGCAATGCACTTAGCCATTGTAAACGGTGGCGCGCCCTTTCCCTTCCACTTTGGGTTTTGGCATGAGCACATTCCGGCGTTGAACACAAAGTTGGCCGAATCCGCGTAACATCTAGATAATATTAGCAAGGTTCTCCTCTTCGAGAGTGTTTGTCCGGGTTCTTGTTACCCAGTATATTTCCATGGATTCGCGGTATCCGGGTCGGGTGGGAAAGCTTGAGCTGCAGTCTTGGGTTGCACAGGGGCCGCGACTTTGGCTTTCGGAGCAGGTGCAGGTGGAGCTTTTTTCGCAGCAGCAGCAGGAGCTTTAGCTTTTGCTACCTTGGCAGCTTTGGCTTTAGCAGCAGCAGCGGCTTTAGCTTTAGCAGCAGCGGCAGCTTTAGCCTTAGCAGCGGCAGTAGCAGGTTCTCTTGGTAGGAGACCGACCTCCGAGCCTGAAGCCGGAGCTGCATAAGCAGAGGTCGCCAGTAAGATTGCCGTAGAGGCAATTAAACCGGTGAGACGCATGATGTCTTGATATAGCTCAAATCAACTCCAAATTTCTCGTAAAACTTAAATGAATGTCTGTGTTCTGATGAGAAGGAGTGAATTGATCAAATTTGAACCGTAATGGACAAAAACGAGAGCTTAGTGAAAGACTAGAAGGAGAGTATGAAGGAATGAATGAATGAATGAAAAATGAAAGACTACAGTGAGAGACTCCGGATGGGAAGCTGTAGGTGGCAAAGGAATTGCAACCGTGGATGCTTATAGCATGCTGATGAAAAATGAAATAAAGTTGGCAGCGTCTATCCTTATATACTCGTCGGTCGACATGATTCCTCCAGCGGCCCGTGCTAATGAGGTTCTTCTAGCTACATGACACCCTCGCATGCGTGCAGCCGAGTGAGGAATAGCAAGCGACTTTCTGATTATCTGGATTTTATAATCATGACAGGCTTAGTGCGTCGTTAGCTTGGCGGTATCGGCGATTGCTTGGCGCTCTCGATTGATGAGATACGAGGCTAGAGAATCCCTGTTTCGAAATAAACGAAATACGCCAAGGTCCGGGTCGTTCTGTTGTCGGATGCGAGGGCTGACGAGACAGTTTATTCATTTGGATTTCAAACGTCATTGCTCTCGATCCCGCCTGCAGGCGGCGTACTTTCACCGTGAATGATTCATAGACTGTGCACGCGGTCGAACTGCATCAGAATTCGGACCATTCTCACAGAGCGGACTTATTCGAGGTCTTCCGAATTTCCGTATTTCAAGATCAGAGAAAACTCAAACTTTCGCTATCTGTTCCTATAGACGCGTGACTTTAGTGCCAATGAAATTTGAATGATTAGCTATAGGTGGTCTGCAGTGTGATCGATTCGGGGTATACTAAGCGATCGATGCCTCTTGTGCAATCGAGTCGGAGGAATGTTCTCACCCTCTGGAGATCCGATATAAGGGTCTCTTCGCGGATAGTAATCTGGCGTCCTTGTCTAGTATGAAAAGCATATTGCAGAAACATCGACTACTCGGAAAAATGTTTCAACCAATTGATATGATTGACATATTATATGCCGTTAACGTATGTACATACGTACATGTTGCATATATATCGGACGTCTGTTGCGAAACTTGTCCGAAGGCAATGCAACGCATGAATTCGCGAATATTCGAAGGTTGTTCAATGGGAGACGAAAATCAATCCACTTGAAACAGATGTTTAAGTGAAGTTAACTCATTTCAAATATATCTATGGCAAATGCTTTATATCCGCCTGTGCAAGATAGGCGTTAACTTTGCCTTAACCGTGCTTTCGTATCTTTGCTTTGAGCTTGGTTCTGAGAACTGGCGATATACAGCCGTCCCCTCGTGCAGCGCGTGCGAATTTGAATGTCGGCGCTAGTTATAGACCTTAGCTTTGATCCGACTCTATTTGAAGCAGATTCATATTTCCTTAGTCTCATAGCCAGACGCTGCTAGGCCGAACGTTTTAATATTATAGTGTAGCCAATCAAACACACAAGTGTCGATATTCTCTGGCCAACGCTGACACCGATAACATTGTGCTAGCTATACGGATATGTGGCCTTTGACTGGGGTGCGTCGCTGCGTTTAAGCAGGATCCTAGGAGTGTGCGGATGTTTCCCACGAACGCCGCTAACAAAGAGTTCTGATATGCATGAACCCGACCTGGCTAAGGATTCTCTCCTTCTTTGGATGCGGGCCGCAGAAGGAAGGAGGATGAGGCGCCAAGCCACCGCAGCACCAGATTCGGGGGGTTGGGTTGCTTAGCGCAGTGGGGCGTGTTGTCTGATATCATGGGTGCTTTACAGACTATAGCGCTATAGCGTCGAAATATCAACGTCATCTAGCGTTTGCAGCCTGGCTAATATGCTCGCCTTTGGGTTATGATTAACGGACATTCGAACACGTTTCATTCGTTGGCCTTGGCAAGAAGGTGGCTCGGATAGAAGTATATATGCGGCTTTATAAAATATATCAAATATGCATATATGGAGTCTTGAAAGCTTTTCGTATTTGCCGGCTTGAACGAGATGTATGACACGTGCACGCGCATGTATAGTCTAGCATATTATGTCATAGCATGCATGCATCATTATAATAGCTACCTGTTGTCTTGAACATCTATACGGTACCGAGCATCTAATACTCTAATATATGTGAATCATGAAACACTTGTTTTTTCGAAGTTTGGTAGCTTTTGGATCATATCTGGAAACAAACGACCCTGCAACTTGTTCAATCCAAGTTCCGTTCCTTCTAATTACCAAAAAACCGAAACACTGACATTTTTTATAAATTTTATTATATTATTGTTATATTAAAATAGTAAAACAAATATCGAATGGTAATTTTAGGCTATTCTAGAGCACCGTATAGTTATCGGAACATTCTTAAGATCTACATTGCAATCTCAAGCGAAGGCTCGGGCGGGATAGAGTAGCCTGTAGCATACCCGATTGATACGGTTGTGGTTTATAGCTTTATTAAAGTGTGTACCTACTTCTGATGCGAATATAGACCCCACATGCCTTCGGACCGAACGCGGGGCAACTTGTGAGAAATTTACCATATTTTTATCCTAGGAAGAAAGTCACTCGGCCCCCGCCATCATTTTCGCAAATTTTGAATAAATGTAATATGATTCATTCTAAGTTGTATCTTGCCGTCTATGAACATCTCACCCACCTACTTTGTTGCAAAAATGATATACAATAATTGCGAAGAAAAACGAAAATTTTAATTGAAAAAAAAAGAGGGGAAAGAAACTCCTTTGACATGACCGTATGACCTAGTTCTAACCATAACATTCGTGACTCGTAATTTCGTGAATTTTGATCTATTCGGAGATATGCGTTTAAACAAAAGGGACAGGATGAGATGAAACTAGTCAATCTTATATCCTAGCTAGTAATACAGAAATAGTTGGTGCTTTCCTCCTTTAAGCTTCAGTTGGGGCTGCTCTGTTTACAACGATGTGCTTGCCCCACTTCTGTCTGAACTTACCCTTGTGATGACCTGCACGGGAGTGTGCGGCGTGGGCTTGTTGGACAAGCTTGGGAGGTACAGAGCCTGTAGCCATGGCGGCAGCAACAGTCTTAGAGAGTTCGGCTAGGAGGGAGGCTGGGACAGCATCACCCTCAGTGAGGGCAGCCATGATGTCGGACATTGCAGCAGTGCTGCTCGTGGTGGTTGGGGCTGGGGCCTTGTCCTTGTCGTCACGCTTTTTAATTTTTGCAGGAATGTCCTTGACGGCATTCTTGAAGTTGGCCTCAATTTGCTCCTGAGTAGCAGCTTTCCCTTTCTTGCCATTGCGGTGTTCACGTTTTTCATCATCCTCACGCTTCTCTTTGAAGCTGGCTCTGAGAGAGGTGACAAGTTCGAATGGAATGCAACCACCGAAGGGTCCGTTGATAGCGGAGTTCTGGCACCGCATAAGGCAGATGTTGCTCTTACCGGCAAAAGTTCCATTGCATTTGATATCCTCTGGGATGTTGACAACAAATGGGAACTGGGTAGTGACAACGGCATTGAGGATGGGGCTCTGTCCTGGAACTTGTTTGGCGATGGTAGTCCGTCCCGTGAAACTACCCCTGGTTGCGGTGCAGCCGCTATCAATATAACAGTTGAACGGGCCGTTACCGTCACCGTTCACTTGATGAACGGTCATCTGGAGCTGACCACCGGCAAGTGCTTGCGCGACTTGACCCCTTTGAACCAACTTTGGAATCAGGGTTGCTGGGTTGTGGACACCGTACTCGATCGATTGACCACAACCGACCCATAAGGAAACAGCCTTTTGGTTGAAGATGGTGACATCACGTTGGTTTGGGGCAACGGCGGCACCGTTTCGAGGAGTGCTAGGATCGAGTCCAAGCGGGAAACCGACGGGCCCAGCTGGGACGCCATCCTTCAAACCCTGGATGGAGAGGATGTTCATGTGGCCCTTGACGGAGGGGGCGAGTACCAAAATGGTAGCCGCGGCCACCGAAGACAATTGGAAATGCATGATGGGTAGAAGTATGGGAAAAAAAAAAAAAAAAATTGTCAAAGAGTTGAAGAGTCAAGGAGTGACCGGATCCAAAAGAGTGAGGATCTGAACAAGCAAAGATCTTATAAAAGAGGGAAGATCTGAGGGGAGAGGATAGCAAATGAAAGGAAGTAAAGTCCTTGCTGACTTGCAACTGCAGAGAGACTGAGTTTGAGGAGCTAGAAGGACCTTCCTTGGCCTGATTTATATCGATTCTTGTGCCCGCTTATGATAGAGGAACGCGGGCTTGATGGACATTGTGATTGCATAGAACGTGTATGCTTGCCAATTTTAGACGCTTCTGAGTATACTAGTAAGGACATCGCGACCGGATACCTTGAAGATCTACACATTGCGAGCTTGTAAGAACAGGTGTAGACGTGCGTGGCGACAACTTGATTGATGTCTTGCATGCATGGCGTCCGTCCTTAAACAACAAGCGCAAGCACACGCGAACTTTGTGTAATTCGAATTAATTCACGGATGTATGCCGACGCATAATCGGTGCACATGTAGCAATTAATTTTCTGGCGTGCATGCTGGTAGTGAGCGTCGCTCCTAAAGGCTAGCACAAAACATTGACGTATCCAATGCTTTCGGCACCGAACTGACCATGTCGAACCTTATTTTCTCCTGAATATCCTTCTGGCCTTTGCGAAAGGCAACTTGACCACTACTTAAGTATCCTTGCAAATCCTATCGCAGCGGTGGGGAAGTGCCAAGTACCGCCAAGCGATCCTAAGCGCTGTTGGCAAAGTCTACCCGAGATTGAGCACCAAGCTAGTTCCGGCTCGCTTCGCCCTGCATCAGCAGTGGATAGCGACGAGTCTGGTTTCCTCAATCGGCGCAGTTGGTTCCAATGCGAGTTGGGACATGCTGGGCGTGAATTTTCAGGATCAGGCGCATTTCCGGGCTAGCCTGCTCGTGATGTTCAAATGGGAGACCGAAGTCCTGGTTCAACAGTGTCCTTCTCTACCTATCAGCCCACCACGGTAATATTCAGGTGCACTGAATTATAATATTATCTCATCTCCCATTGCATAATATATTATTATTATACTTATAATGTGTTTCGTTTCATCCTAGCCGGATAGGTTGGGCCGCATCGCATCGCGACCCGTCCGGACTAGAGTTGCAGTCTGAACTTTTCTCGGATACGTCGAAGCTCGACGTTTTTTTCTCTCTGGTATTGCAGGTATGATCGGCCCGAGATATATATATCGATTGCAACAAAGGTAAACGAATCTATCTGACTTTCTTTGGCGGTGATATCGATATCGATATAACCAAAGGTCTCTCTCTTGGCTATCTCGCTTGTGTCTCCATAACCCTCTTTGATCCTTTTAGCACAACAGCCACTTCCGTGTCCGCCGCGTACGTTACTAAGCCAAGCCTACCAGGCCAGCTCTTAAATTTCGATTGAAAGATCTATCATGATATGTGTATGCGTATGCGTAAGTGCAGGAAAATTGCCTTTTTTTTTCTAGCAGATATATACGTATCACGTATATTGCACCGTTGGTCAGCTCATGTTGAACACCAACCTCGCCTCAACATGCTAAATTGCGAAGATGTGCCACCGAATATCAACATCCCATGGCCGACCAAGCCGGGATATTACTGCTTGCCCACACATTATTGAATCTCTCTCTGTGTCACCGCTTGCTTGGCGCCGCATGGCATTTCTTCGTTATGATTTGGCGCTCCTTCCGCCAACGTGAGGTGTTATCTTGGCGTAGCCGCCAAGCAAGGATCGATCCAGATCGGGTATATCCGTGTATATATCTATAGCTCTAGTATCTATTGCTCATACTGGTGTATCATACCAAGAGGCTATTTCAGAAATGGACGAAGTCCTGTCGATATGTTCGGACAAGTTGGCTTTTGACGGAGTTTGCACGCTCTAAATTCGACTGAAGTTCCGCGCCAAGCGGCTACCTCCTTTACTCGTTCCCTCGAGTCTGACTGCCATGAAATCGCTTCAGATATCCTCGCCAAATAGAGTTTGGTTTCCGGGATAGCGCCCAGACTTTATTTTCAATCGAGAACGTTAAATGTAGTGGAGACAGGCTCGCTTTCCCATAAGGAGCAAGATTGCACCTCTTTATCGACTATTTTGGGATGGTCGATATTACATTGCATTGGTTTTTATCATTTCCTTTAGATAGGCTATCGCGATATATCGTGACTGTTCCAATGCAAATTGGCAAAGGGCTCGCTATCGTGGACAGTGAGGAATCATTATATAATGAAGCATGATTCCTCCCAAGATCACATTTCTTCTCATCATCCGTTCTAGCATCGGCAGGGGCTATCCTTTCATTCCTTCCTTCTTTTGCATTTTTCTCGGTTTTCGGTCGTGGCAAAGGCTCGCGAGAACCATACACTCCTTTTTACTTTCGTTTGTGTTTTATTGAATCCCTCTATACACTCTTTTGAGAAGGATAAACTCCTGCAATGCGCGTCATTTCCTTGATTGCCGCCTCGGCAATAGCTTTTACCACTACGGTATTGGCGATTCCGGCTGATGTGATACCAAGACATAGCTTTGCCCTCGAGAAGCGAACCTACCCTCCTACTTGGTATTTCCCACCTTACAATGGAACTTTTACTCCATGGAAGCCAATAGGGTAAGTGATCCTCACCTGAAAACATTCACCTGAACTTCAACACGTAAAACCTATCCGAGTTTACTTGCTGACGCCTTTATTAGATGTTACGCTGGGGAATCTCCTTTAACTTACAATACCGGAATGTGTTCTTGCCAGAACGCTGCCTGGACACCTGCTGCCGGCGCCATGCCTTTCAGTATGGAAAAGTGCTTTGCTTACTGTAAGAGTGCTGGATTCCGATACGCAGGTATCAAAGGTAACAGCGCTGCCAAGTCTGTAAGTTGCAAAACAACCCACAATATAATTGATATAATAGGATTTCTTAGCTAATCTTGTGTATTCAGTGCTGGTGCGGTAACGGTATTTCTGATGATGACAAACTTTCCACTACCACCAAGTGCAACGTTCCTTGCGGCGAGGGCGAAGGTGGCAAAGACTATGATGTCAACCAATGCGGTGGCTCAACCACCTACACTATCTACAAGGACCCTTGTTACAAAGACTATGACGGCGACGCTGAAATCGCAAACTACCAATACGTCGGATGTTTCTGGTACTATGATGGAACAATCTTAGGATACTGGATTGGTACTCAATCGGATAACTTGAGTGTTGACTCCTGCCTCGAACATTGTTCCAGCAAAGGTTTTGCGTACGCCGGTATGGCTGCTTCCGGTACAACTCCACCTAGTGGTGATCAATGTTGGTGCGGTGGTAAGATCGCAAAAGCCCAGATTGAAAGACATAAAGCCTACCCGGCCGACAATAATCAGTGCACGGTCTTGTGCTCTGCTACAGCCAAGGTTCAATATTCTATCAGTAAAGATGACTACCAATTTTGCGGTGCCGCGTGGTATATGAGTATATACTTTAACGCCAATCTCGCCGAGTCTGAAACTTGTGACGCCGGTCCTCCAAAGAAAACAGTTACAGAGACTACACCGGGCCCGACACCAGGCACAACAACTATCCCAGGAACGAGCACAGATACTGTCGTTGTCACTGTCAGCCAAGAAAAGACCACGGTCACTGTGACTACACCAGGGCCTACGGACGGAACCACCACCAAGACTGGCTCCAAGACAGACTCCGTTATCATCACCACCCCAGACGAGCACGCCACGGCTACCGTGACCACTCCAGGGCCTAAGGACGGAACCACCACCAAGACCGGTTCCAAGACTGATACTGTTATTATTACTACTCCAACTGAGGGTCCAAGTGAGACCCCTGACCACGCCACAGTTACCGTAACCACGCCAGGACCCTCTGATGGAACGACTACTAAGACTGGTTCCAAGACCGATACCGTTATTATCACTACACCAACAGAAGGTCCAAGTGAGACCCCTGACCACGCTACGGTTACAGTTACCACACCCGGTCCGTCTGATGGGACCACCACCAAGACCGGTTCCAAGACCGATACCGTTATCATCACTACACCAACTGAGGGTCCAAGTGAGACTCCGGACCACGCCACGGTCACAGTTACCACACCCGGTCCGTCTGATGGGACCACCACAAAGACTGGTTCCAAGACCGATACCGTTATTATCACTACACCAACAGAAGGTCCAAGTGAGACCCCCGATCACGCCACGGTTACTGTGACTACGCCCGGTCCCTCTGATGGAACGACCACCAAGACTGGTTCCAAGACCGATACCGTTATCATCACTACGCCAACAGAAGGACCAAGCGAGACCCCTGACCATGCTACGGTTACCGTGACCACTCCAGGACCTTCCGATGGAACAACCACCAAGACTGGCTCCAAGACTGATACTGTTATTATTACTACTCCAACTGAGGGTCCAAGTAAGACCCCTGATCACGCTACAGTCACCGTGACCACGCCAGGACCCTCTGATGGAACGACCACTAAGACTGGTTCCAAGACTGATACTGTCATTATCACCACCCCTACCGAAGGTCCAAGCGAGACCCCAGAGCCGAGTAAAACTCCAACCGGAAAGGTCACAGTCACAGAAACCACCCCGGGACCTAAGTCTGGTACCACTACCATTACGGGCTCCAAGACTGATACCGTTATCATCACGACCCCAGAAGGACCCACCGTCAAATCTGAACACCCGACGACCACTGTCACCACTCCAGGAACAACGCCTGGAACCACGACCAAAACCGGACCTTCTACCGATACTGTCATCGTTACTACGCCAACAGCTGAATCATCTTCCCCACCAGCACCGACAGAAACACCAGGAGATACTTGCTGTCTCATGGCAGAGCCTTCCCGCAACGACCTCAGGAACGGCGTCAAATACCCATTGGGAGGAATTGGTAGTTCCCCTGTCAGCTCAAAAGACCAGAAGAGCATCACTCTTACCAGACTCACTGGTATCAACACAAACTGCAGAACTTCCTACAAGTGGACCATCGATGAGTTCCAAGCTGCTTGCTGGAACGGCTGTATGGAACAGCAGAAGAAGTGTACCCTCGTATATGCCAAGCAGAAGATCTGTACCGGAAACGGAAGGAAGAAGCGCTGCTTCTCGTCATCTGAGCTCAGAAGGCAATGTGATGACCAATTCTCCGCTTGCAAGGCTGTCAATAGCAAGAAGAAGAGCCCGTTCAAGGATGCTATGTCGAAGTGCGGCAAGCCCCAGGAGCAACCCCAGGATCCAGAAGACGACGGTGGCTACTACAGAAAGTGGTAAAACAGTGACCAGATTTAGCCATCTGGTTACTTCCTATGTGCAACACAAGGGAATTAATGCGAGAGATCGGTTACCTTGGATCTAGGCCTCCGAGGTGAGCTGGGAACACATCCCCTCGGATCATCTTGTGTTGCATAGCTGTGTTGTTTTTGTGATAATTCCCAAAAAGAGGAATTGCCACTTTTGATTTTGCGAAGGAAAAAAGGCGAACAAGAGTTTAGGTATATATATATATATTTTCTTTTTTTCAATTTTGTACGCATACGCATATAGAAGTTCTGGATTTCTTTTTGATATTTCTCTTCCCTTTGTCTTTTTTTTTCGCACGGGTTGGCTGGTGTAAATCTATACCAAAGCATGTAAAGGAGTTTTTTCAATGCGAGATGTGTGGCCTTTAGTACATCTGATGATCCCGTTATCGTCGGGTGCATGGAATAGTTCCATTTAAGCAAGTGATAGCGTAAATACGAATATGCAAATGAAAGAAAATTGGCCGAGTCGCCTAAATAACTCATGAACCTTCAAATTCAAATTGTGATGATTATCTAAGCAAGATAAAAGAATGATCCAAGCTCGTGTAACTAAAACCATGCACATGAACAAATCTAATGCGTATACCCGCCAAAGCGCGCGCTTTTTCCACCCAGGGAGACGAGTTTGCAGGCTGTCAGATATCCCGAAACTAGTCAGATATGCGTCTTCGGTACCAAGAATTCATTGCGCAAGACCTCAAATCTAGCTTTATTTAGAATAGACGATGGATTTTTTCAAATCTCGGCGATTTTAAACCGCAAAGACATGCCGTAACGTGGTTTTTGTGCGGAAAGAAGCATGCCGATCCAGATGGTGTCACACAGTCCTCGGCCCGATTTGGCAACATCTGCAAATCTAACAGGGGCGGTATGCGAACAGCCGAATTTTTAAGGCCCACCTGGCTTCCAGATCTAGTCACAGCTTCCGATGTGAAAATTTTAGCATGGGAGAAAAATAACAAGGATTGGATGTGCATGTTACTGCATCGCGATTAGAAGACTTCACTCTATTGATATCCGAACCGAGAAGTGCAACACAGCCCAAATAGGCATTCCCAATCCAGACCACGTAGACGCCAAGTGCTGCAGTGGTCGTGACAAAGTAGACACTAGGCGGAATATAGTCTGCAATCAGGCGCCAGAGGGAGAGAGTAACATCCGCTTGTACCTTCGAATCTGTAGTAGATAGCTTCAAGTAGGTCGAACCTTATTCCTTAGAGCGGTGGTTCGATAGATTTTGTAAATAAGAACAAATTGGAAGCTTGGATGGTAGCTGAAATGTATAAAAGACACCGGCATCCCTTCAAGCTGGCTAGATTTCTTAGTATCCATTTCTACCAAGGCTGTTCGCTCTCTTCATCTACGCACCTTTATAGATTTCGATAGTTCTCCGATCCAACTTATCCACGCTCATTAAAATCTTCTTGCACATCCATCCAAGATGCATTTGGTCAAGGCGGTCGCCGTGGCGCTGTCTCTCACAAGGTACGTGGATCCATCCACCGCATACATAAATATATGCGACATCATACAGCAGAATATTTTGACCGCTCGGATTATTGACATCTAAGATGAATATACTGATAAAATGTGTGACAACAACTAGTGCTGCGGTTGCTCTCACCATTCCACAAACACAAGATGTAGCTCTTCTTCCACGCGCGGATGCGGCTACAGCGCCGGTTGCCGCAACTGCGGAGCCCCCACCGGTGGCAAAGGGTACTAAAAAATTGGGACGTTTTGGAAAGGGAAGTCTTTGGAGTAAAAAGAAAACCGCTCTCCCCGATAAGAAGGGCCAAGGCAAACTAGATG
This sequence comes from Arthrobotrys entomopaga, assembly GCA_012184315.1. Classification (NCBI taxonomy): domain Eukaryota; kingdom Fungi; phylum Ascomycota; class Orbiliomycetes; order Orbiliales; family Orbiliaceae; genus Arthrobotrys; species Arthrobotrys entomopaga. The sequence continues at coordinate 452,462 of LDDX01000025.1, forward strand.
CATCGAAAACCGATGTCATCAAGGCGACAGGCAAAAACGCATCCAAGCCACCTCCAGTTCCCTCTGGAGAGGCTGGGGCTAAAGCCGAGGCGGCCAAGACAACATAAGGGTCAGATAGGCCAAGTGCTAAGATACTACATCTACACTTACAGTCCATGAAACAATGTATACCCAAAGGCTTGGGTGTGGACATTCGGATCTGATGGGAATTTTTCTTCTTTTACACTCCCTTCAACGAGGGTTCAATCTTTGTATACCAAACAGCGGAATTGCTTTAGTCGGGTTGGGCGTTGGCCTGGATTATCATATAGAACGTTTGCATTTTCACATATAAAACAATCCCGAAGGGATATATATACGGCGTTCAGCGGTAAAAAATTGTCACATTCAAATCATAACGTGAAGTATCTGATATCATCTCTATCAGAGTGATTAGCTACTCAGGTAGTTATATTATAATATGTATAAGTCTACACTACATGGGCCCCCTTTGGGAGAGATTAACTTTGGTCTTCTGAGAAACATCTCTCTTCAAATAGATCCATACAGCTTATAATTTCAGGCATACAGATACCTGATAATATCATTTGTCCTAGTATGATACCTGAGCACCCTATTTGAACCTCCCAACAACTATATGTGCTGGTATTGACTGATATTCCCTTAAATCTGGTTTTACATATGTTGAGCTGCAAGTAAGTATCGATCAGGCATTGCAAAAAGAAAATGATATTCTAAAATTTAGATATACACGGATAGAGTCTTCGCTTTAAGACTACGTAAGCTGTCAAACTAGCATTCATAAAGCGCTAAAGCTCTAAAGTACAACGATGGCGCAAAGGAAAACCAGTAATGCCGCGTTACTAAGGAGAACCGTCGAAGTTTTAGACGCTGAGTTTGGTGATGACTGGGCGCTTTTTTGATTATCAGTCTGAGTACCATCAGCGGATGGTGTCGATGAAGAAGTAGACGACGAGGTGGTTGACGAAGTTGATGAAGTTGATGAGGTTGACGAGGTTGACGAGGTTGAACTGGTGGATGAAGATGATGATTTGGGCGAAGCGGCAGCTGCATTTTCATCAGCCCCGCCTGGAGGTGAACCCTGAGCTACTGCCCCTCCAGGGTTGGAGAGCATGGACCCTGGATCGCTGTCCGGAGTGCAGGGCCAGCAATTCGCATCATCGCCATTCTGCGCCGTTTGAATTGGCTGAAGCTTGCAAACAGGACCTGCGGTATCTACGCAGATATACGGGCAACATGAATTATACACATCCGGACACTGGTTGAAATTTAACTCAGTGTGTACTGGGAAACTAGTACAAGTTGATTTTGCTGCAGATCCCGTCGAAGTTGAAGATTGGGCAGATACTCCAAGAGCGAAAATCCTGACCACAAAAAGTTAGTAAGGTGAATCTGATAGCCATGTCGTCGTATAGGGCATGATATTTGATTGCTTACGCTGAAAATAATTTGAATTTGGATGCTGTCTTCATATTGATATGATTAATGGGTTGCGAAGATCTCAAGAACTTGAAGTTGGTAGTAAAACGTAAATACGGTAAACCAAGGGGCAGGTGCCAGATACCCAGATCAACTGGTGCTTAAAGCTAAAGAAAGGATGCCACTGTATTCTATGACGAAAAATAGTGACTAGACTGTATCAACAATCAGATCGCAGGTCGTCTCTCCGACTATTTATTGTGCCCAGATTTTAATTTTAATTTTGCAAGCAGATCCTCCAATTTCCTAGCTAGAACTCTGAAGCGCACGAATCGCCCATATTCCTTCCGAATAGCGGTAATTTCCTAGTCGGGTAAAGGCAATCTGGTCCATCTCCGTCGTCGTGTCGTGCAGGAACACCGACTACTCAAGTGAGTAACGAGTCTACTTCTGCTAATGTTAACTTGAAATAGCCTTAACCATAACCAAGCGAGAACCGACCCGAGGTATCGCTGCCGAAGTCCGCAACCTGTCGCAACCAACTGCAACACGGCAAATTTGCAAAGCGTTCGAGTTGATAATGTTCAAGCCGGCTGGTCTTGATGGTCAACTGGGTTACCAAATCGGGATTATCATGCCTGTGACTTCCCGGTAGATTACCGGTGTCTAGGAACTGATACAGGTGGGTCGATATTTTTTCCAGCTTTCGTCTCTATACCCATTTTTTGTAGTTTTGTTCCGCAAAGTTAAAGTCCGCTTGGACAATTCTAGCCGCCATCCAAATGCTAAAATGTGTTGGATTTACGAACCGATATTTTCATGCAATTGCATGGCTTTGTAGTCCGAGACTGATTGCATGAATTATGATTTTCCGAGCTTTGAATCAGTATATGCATTAATATTAATCCTGGGGTGCATGGAATTAATCGCTTAGAATCATCTAGAAAAGCTATGACGTCGGTATACGCGGTAGCCTACTAGTCAAGCTCGGTATTGTCGAGGAGACTTATCCAATCTCATTGGTTGATTGAAATCGATTTGCTTTGACTAAGTACTTACTTAAGTAGTTATGGTATAGCACTGAGTATGTAATCTAGCTTGTTCAACTTAACCGACGATTTGAAATTATTCGTTTTGGATAGCATGAGACAAAGTAACTCTTCTAAATTGTACGTCACGAATGATCACGGCTCCATTGCGCCGTCGTGCTCTAATTAATATCATGATAAGATCTCTAATGTTTAGCATTCCATTATCGATAATCAGCAGTAAAGATATTTCAAATTGAATGATACATTTAAAACTTCAACTCAATCTCTAAAAGATGTACGACGGTCCATATAAAAACTTCAAGAAAATATTAATTGACATATTGAATTCACGGCCCCATTACGGAACCAAGACTGGGTCGGACCCAGGAAGACCGTTGTCTTTATTATCCTTGGGATAAGCGTTAGGTTGGGGTTCCTTGCCACCATGGCCAGGCTCATAGGGGTCTACAGCCCATCTTATATAAAACCTATCCCACCCATTTTTGTCACCACCGTTCAAACCTGCCCATCCTCCGACAGTGTCGGGATACGATCTCGCCCCGCCCAAACAATCACCTGGAATAGTCTGAATATTCAAAAAGTTATTCAAAACCGCGTGACACATGCCTTGAATACCCGTGAAAATACTCATCGGATACCAAAACTTGCCGTCTACAAAAGCCCTTGGCCCATAAATAAACTGGTAGTTCACACGCATTGGCTGTGCATCGTCGCCGGCCTTGACAACATGGTAGATAGTCCCTAAGGAGAACTCTCTGATATCATGTATATCTTTTTCGTTGGCCAGAGTGAAGAGAAACAGATGTGCATCGAAAAGCGAGCAAAATGGGGAAGAAAGTTCCCGTAGTTGATCCAACTCGGCGAAGACATGTACCTTGTCGGGTTGAGTTTTAAGCCAGCACTCTGCTCTTGTCCAACAATCTGTTGGCGCGATAGATCCAGTCTCTCCGTTCCTATAATATCCTTTTACCGCCTCGGGTCCCGCTACCACTGATTTTTCGTGACTGATAGGTTCCGCATGAATCCCGTCATATTCCGGGAGAGCTACATGGCCCTGCTGCCTCCGTTGCCGCCGTGTAGAGGAATGAGTTGCTGTCGAATTATGGACCGGATGTAAATCGCGTAACTTGAATGATCTTTTAACCACAGGCTGAGAAAGGTAGTCTGCAATTCCCCCATTCCATACTAAAGAATCAAATATATCAAATCAGCTTTCGCTCGTAGGACCTGTGACTCCCGTTGTAAAGGATGTAAAATCTACCCTCCAAAGAGGAAAAGCGCAGAATACGTACTGGTGGCATTGAAGCTATAACGATGAAACTGATATTCATCCATATAGTCGCTAGATTTAGGTTTCAAATCCGGATATATTGACAAAATGTGATCCAAAAGTTCGCTAGGTTTGATTTGTGTACTCCGAATGGGCATATGGACCGGAGCATCCCGAATCGCGAGAATATGGTCTTCGGTGATTGTATGGTGTTCAAGTCGGTCCAAGTCGTCTCGCCTCTCGAGCAAATGATCATGGATTAGCGCTCTAGCCTCATCTCTCTTAGATAAGATCGGTCCTTTAGCGTCGTATCCTCCGGGAACCTCAGGATTACTTATCAGACCGTCGACAGTGGCAATACCGATTAGCGGTATAAGGAGCGTGAATATTTTGGAAGTCGATTTCATAGTGATTAATCTTTAGATATGAATGTTTGGTGATATGAAAATTCTACAGAATTAGTCTTGCCCAATCTCATTTAAACAGCCATTTGACAAGAAGAGTTTTGAGCAAAATTTAAAATGAAATCTCGGCATCTGCGGGTAATAGGAGGTTTCTTTCTTTTTTTCTCAATCAGATATCTCAGTATTTTATCCACCAGTTGTGGAATTGGCGTTTGAATGAACTGGGCTATGCATGTTGGATTCGGTGCCACTTTGGCACCCTAACTACTTAGCTAGGGCTGGTTCGAAATAGACCCAAAGGTGAATAACGTAATTCATAGAGTAAATATAAAATTCTCTGTAACGAATACCCATTCTCTTCTATCTCATAAAATCCAATAATAGTTGGAGGCAGAGTGAAATACAACGCTCTTGCCAGGCAGGAAGGTTCTTCAAGGCTTTGTAAACCATGCATGAGTCCGGGCGAAGCTCACAACAACCTCACACAAAATATCCAACAGGCATATCGAAACCTTTGAAACCATTCTGAGAATATTTTGAGTACCCCTTGCCGCTACTCCAACAAGCTCATATCCAAGGCAATATGATTTTTAAAGCAGTTTCAAAACTTAACCAAACTTGCAGAAGTCTCCGCTAAGAAAGTTCCCAGCGACAGTTTTTAGTTCGATATATCTTTAACTTTGTCACTATCAGATCAAGTCGAATCAAGCCTATTACTTTGAAAATTTCGACGATCTTTTTTAAACAAATTAAAGTCACCCCCAAGTTAAACCGTAAATTTAAATCTCGACTGCAATCACGTCCATGAAAATCACAAAAATCATGAAAACCAGACTATACATCCTCGTCCCCCTCTTCGCCTTCATAAACCTCAGCATTGGGGGAAACTACGACGGCGATTGGACAAACTCCAAGCTCTCTGGCGATAAGCCTTCGGATTACTGGCCTCTCTACCTAGACTCAAAAGACTATGGAAAAATCAATGGCTTCTTTCAGCTCAGGTGCTCGGATGCACGATCTAACGACAAAAAATGGTCGACCAAAGAAGGGCAATTGTCTCTAGATAAATGCGAACAAAGTTGCCGTTGTAACGCGTGGGGGGAGACAATGATCAGTCCTATCGAGAACTCGGATTGCAACCAAGATATCTTTTTAGATAGATGCACTAAAGGGTAAGAACCCCTCCTTTGCATTCGCAGCTCACAAATTGCCTTCGTCGCCGTATCCCACTGGATATGATATCTCACAGATGAGAATACTGATATTTTATATATATTCGTTAATCTAGAGCACAATGTAAATGCGTTTGGGTCGAGCAAGGTTATACCGAAGACAATATGAAAGGTCCAGGATTCAGACAAGACCAGCTCAACAAGTGGCAAGCGAATAAGGGTAAAACACCACCACAGGTAGATCACGGGGAACTCAAATAATACACATTATTGTGAAGACATAGCGATCGTGAACTTCACGTTTATAATTTTCTCTGAATATTATTTTTCTACTGCTGGCTTTTGTTTCCTTGTTCACTTCTCCGCATCCTATTCGTTTTTGTATAGTATTGAGTTGGAGAATACAATCTGTCACTTTTGGTCCTTCGATTTGTATACAGACCACACATTATGCATGGGCTATTCTTTTTCACAAAAAGTCTTCAAGATATACCGTATCAATTCTCAGACCAGTTAGTCTAGTAATACAAGGACAAAAAGCTGTCATTGCTCTACAATTTTACGCTAAAAAAAAGTCCATCTAAGACCAAAACCACATATCAATTCAATCAACCATCATTATAAAACACAAAATTTTTAAATTACACAAAAGAAAGGATAGTGTAAGAGAACAGGCTACGCCAATCGAATTTTCTCTAATACCAATAAATCGCCCACCAATTCCACCACTCTATGGATATACCAACCTTCCATTTGTCTCAGCCTCTTTCGGACATTAATTCTTTTCTCTGTTCTTACAAACTCTCCCACCCACCAGTGTTGAAATCTGGTTCCAATCTCCTCGCGATAACAGTAGGGATCAAATGCTGCAACCAATAGGCCCTCAAATGCGCATCGTACCGTTTCTGATTCAAGAACAATTGTCGATTACGCCTATATTTCCGCACAGCCTCCATGTTAGCTAGTTTGACACCAACCAACGCTTATGAACCCTAGGAATCACACGCTGAAACAGAAGAAGGATAGACATCGCCACAATACGAACCTCAGGTTAGGATCAACTTCTCCGTGTTTATCCAAATACGGCGCGACAGCCCAGGCCCCGTACCCGCTGTGTAGATATAAAACGTGGCATTTTCGAATATTAATAAAGATGCCAATATTGTTGCCGCAACTAACCAATTTCTCAAAGTTAGCAACCAATGTCGCCCCTAGCCACCATTCCAACAACGCCAAACCAACTTCACTGTCGTATCGTCAAAATCAGTTAAACGGAAGAGAAAACTTACACTTTCAAATGCTGATTGGCTCCGCCATGTCTATTTGCGTCCATGCAGCACAAGCTCTGACTACAAAAGATGTCTCCGCACAACAAACACACAACAGGATCGCTCAACTCCCTTCCACTCCTTGGACACCGCCGCTTCATCGCCTCTTCCACAAGCGTATCGTAATGCAATGGAAGTCCAACCAACTCCAATATCGACGGATGGCTCAGTTTTGTCAGATTCTCAAGGTCCGATTTGTCTTTTGGAGGTTCTTCGGGTGGCATGGTTGTCTCCTGCGGTTCAGTAGCAGGAGTGTCGGCGGCAGTGACTGGTGAAGAGGCATTAGAAGCTGTAGAGACTGTTGAAGCTGTTGCGACCGTAGGAGTAGCAACTTCCTCTTGTTTCGACTCTTCGACAGCGAAACGCCAATGCTTACACCAACCAACAATCATAGATCTGATAATCTCTGCCCCATCGTCGTTAGCTGCGGCATGTGCAGTAAACACGGTTTCCAATGACGGAAGCCCCAGCAATTTCGACAGTCGCACATGTTCCGGCTCAATGCTCATATTGTCATCATTTGAGAATGTTACCATATATCTGGAGTGTAACAGGTAAACACATTTCCGGAGGAAGGGATTGATGTATTTTGAGATGAGATGTCTAAACAAAACCGGCGAGGGAGAGTCGTGGCCATCCTGTGCATCAGGCGTAGCGCAAGCGTTAGCCACAAAGTCCACGAACCCTCGAAAGTTGTTGATATCCTCATCGGAATATTTCAGTTGAGAAGCAAGAGCTTCGAACCGTTCGCCATCATCCCTTGCCGCATTGAGATCAATAGTTTTGCAACTCCTACTGATGACAACAATAGCCTTCACAATCTCCGCAATATAGCAGAGTGTCATAATATGCTTAAAGTCCACGTTGAGTGCAGGACACAAGCACAAAGAACACTCTGCCAAAAAGACAAAAATGTCATTAGAAAACAATGGAGAATGCTTTTCGTAGGCGTTGTCGCCGCTATAGATTGTAGGATGGCCGACGAAGAGTTTGATCATCTGATCTTGGTGAATTTCCTTGTAGTGCAACGCAGTAGAGCTCTCATCGTTGAGTCCTCCAAAGACGATATAAGAGTAAACACTTTCAGCTAATATCCTCAGATATTTGAGGTTATGTTCTGGCGTTTTTTCGATGAGATTCGCGCCTGATCTCGGTTCTGCACCACGAAGCCACGTTTCAGTGGTAGAAATGGTGAATCCTAAGATTCGCATGAGCGCGTCGACAGAGTGGAGGTCATTGGTAGGATTGGGATGTTCGCTCGATGGTGGTCGATTGGTCTTGATCTTGTTGAGAAGTAGCGTGTCCCTCATGCGCTTGTATATCGAGAAGATAGACTCCACGTCAACGGACGGTCGGTCAGAATTCCTGCTCGCGGTAGGGGCTGGAGGTGGAATAACCGCAACAGCAGCTCCTTGTTGAGGCAAAAGCGCGAGTTGCTGCTCGAGTGTAATAGCTCCTCCCACCGGGATCACGACTACAGGCGGTGCTGGTGCGGCGGCGGCCTCATCTGTGGAGGCTTCTGGTGTTGGTGTCGGTGTCGGTTCAGTGACAGGTTGAGATGGGGTGGGTTCTTCCACGGGTACCAGCTTTGTAGCTATCCCTTCGATAAAATTTGATTTTCCGTACCCCAAAAATTGCTCCTTATATTTACCCAAGGGTCCGTTGTCGTGATTGTCGGCTGCTTTGTCCTTCTCAACCCTCATGACAGTAGGTCCGATCTCTTGAGAAAGCCAAGTTGAGAAATCGCTCTTCGTGTTCACTGCATCATGGATCGTTTCTTCGACCTTCGGCTTCCAAACTATCGGTAAGAAAGTGTTCCCGAGAGCTTTGCACAGCGGACACAAAAACTCCTTCATCTCCAGTCGTTCCGGATGGGCTCGCGAAATCTGATGTTGATGTCGCCTTTGGACTGCTGCGATATGCGATTCAAAACAATCATAATGCATTAGATGTCCACATCCGACCGCGACCGGACCTGTTCTCGTATACTCTGGCGCCTTCGGATACCCTTTCCCGAGTCCCTGTCTCGTGACTGTAATCTCACTACCATCCTCCGAGAGCTTCTTCACAGAATCTCGATTCATCCCCGCGACACCAAACGGTCGCAACCCATCAGCCGATCTATCCAAGTTCTCGGGCGTGATCAAAACTTCATAGACGTAATCCGCATCATTCATATTGGTTTGTCTGAGCACGTTCGCTTCCTGTATCATCGCAAACGTACCAAAGGCCTTGGAATCGTCCAGTTGCTCGGAGCACATTATGCAATCGCCTGTCGGAAACTCCCAGGTAGGTTTCACGGGAATGCCAGGGGCATCTTCATCCATATAATCATCATCCAAATCGTCGTCATCCATATCGAAACCTCCAAAGTTATTTTGCATGAAACTCTGTTGCTGGGCCTGAAACTGTGCCATGATATTAGCTTGACGTCGTTTGGCCAACTCCTTCTTCCGCGCAAATTCTTCTTCTTCCTTTTGAGCTTTGGCTGCTTCTTCCGTCTCTTTCTCTTGCATTTGCTTTTCGACCTCCAGCAAAGGTGCATAGGATGTCGGCTTTTTTGTTTGCATATGCTTCAACAAGTTATCAATGATCGGGGTACATGATTCGTGCAAGCCCTCGAGTTTGATCTTGTACAAGAGCAAAGCTACTGTTGGTGCCTTCTCCATCATTTCTTTCCTCTCATCCGCACAATCTCTCTCTGACATAACAGTTGGCGAGTTTTCTTTGAACTTGGCCTTCAAATTCAGCGCATAATGCACAAAAGACCCTTCGATCGCATCTGGTGACGAAAAGTCTTCGGCGACGGCGACTTGCATGAGATAAAGTAGAACGTGCATATATGAATCGACTCTGGTATCCGGAATAGATGGATTGATCGACTTGTGTAAGGCTCCATACAACAATCCAAAGTATATCATCTGGTTGAACACCTTTGTTTTCGTAATATCCGCAAGTCTCATAAACACACCAGAGGTGATTGGCTTGAGTCTAGGCTCATAAACGACATTTTTCTCGGGGATTCCGAGTTTAGTCGCCATTCGCTTCTTGTAGATGACCTCGGCTTCTTCACGTTGGTTCTTGGTATTTTGTAAGATGTACGGATCAATATACTCCTTCCATTCACCCTTGAGTTCGTAGATTCCAGAATCGCTTAGTCCATCTGGTGGTTTGTATGTCGCCATCTCCGCGAGTACATCTTGGAAGTTCTCCAGATCCATCAGGCGGTCTGGTATTCTTCCAGAGATGTCAGAAAAGCTAGAAGGTTTAGAGCAGAGAACATGGGTAATTTCCCTGCGCAGCTGAAGAGTTGGAACGTCCTTTTCTTCGTCATGAGAGATGAGTAGCAAACGATCGCTAAGGATTGAAATAAGGAGCAGGTAAAGATCTTCTACCAAATCGAGCTGCTGGTTAGCCTCCGTATTATGTGGTGGTCTGAAATCTCCTCTGAACCAAAGATCCAGTGAGAACCGGTTGATCATTGTCAGCAGCCATTTGTTCGGTTCAATCACCACCGACGCAACTTGCATCATGAATATGTCCCTGTTGTATGTCAGATCTCTCTGAGAGACACCCTTGTAGGTATTCATTTGGTGTCGGAGGCTGAATCCATTTCTGACCCACATTCCAGCCTTCATCTGTGATAGCCAGACGCAGACCCGAAGCGGGTAATCAAATAGGATCGAGAGATAGTCTTCCGGATCTAGATCACGCCTCCATGTTTCGGGCATGTTCAAATCCTCTGTCTTGAACAAGAGCAGTTTCTTGAGTTTAGCATTGTCCATGCTGTTCCCAGCTTCAATCAACCAAGAAAGGAGATAGTGCATCGCATGATGAAAACTGATAGCTTCTGTTTCAACTCTGTACTTTATGATTCGATATGGAGGTACGACACCATCAGCATCCGCTTCCATATCAAACCCAGGCAGTCCGGCACTTCTCTCTTGGCCTTCAACAGGTTCCGGGGAGATAAATTCGATCTCTTCTCGAATTTCAGCATTTCTAAATCTGGTCCTCTCCGCACCTGCAGCGTGTCGGGTCGTCATCCTAGCTACCAGTCTAATAGCGTTGGCTAGATGCACATCCTCGCCAGCATGATCTCGTCTAAAAGCATCGGCGTACTGTCGGCAAAGCTTGTTGATCTCTCTGGTGATTAGACTCGCACAGATCCACGCATCAGATTCATATTCGATATGGCTGCCAATCGCGCGATTGTTGAAGCAAATTCCTTGATGAAGTTTAACGAGGTCCAGGAATTGCAAAGTCGGAGCCACTTTTGTCCGCAGTAGCTCCTTCACAGATTCCGAGCCGAAGAGATATTTCATGTCTTGGAAGAAATGGTACATTCGGCGATTTGTCAAAGAGCCCGTGTCAAAAGCTAGCGTGGCATTGGGATTAACTTCTGCTGGATGACCGACTTGGCGGGTGGTGAGGAAAGTGTACAAAATGGCCATGAGTGAAGTCAAAAAATTGCCTCGAGAGACAACTTCTGCAGTGATAGATGGGGTAGTAAGCATCTGAAGTGAGAGGTTGATGATTGAATGATCCGGCTCTCTATCAGCGATAAGATAAAGTTGGCTGAGGATCGTGTACAATCCTGCAAATCTCAATCCCAAGATTCGCTTGAACTGTGGTATTGCTACCACAGTGCTGATATAGAGTTCCCTAAGGTCTATTCTTGCTTTCTTCCACATTCTCAAATCAAACATGATGAGCCAGTCAAGCCGAACGCGCTGCCTGAGGTCCTCATAATACGGCGTGGTGCGATGAGGGATATGCGTAGTTTCCAGCCAATGCGCTTCCGGCTTTATGCGAGCTGCCTCTCGACGCCTGTGATGTGTTCCTGGGGTGTGTGGGATATTAGGCGCGAAAGGAGGAGGGAAAGGAACCGTATCTTCGGGTGGATTAGTAGCATTTACAGAGCCTTCAGCCGAGCCCATGTTGACATCGCCATCTGCGTCAGCCGTCGGGGTGGCAGAAGGAGGAGCGGCAGAAGCACTCCCTTCTCCTCCGTCGACTTCCATAGAATCACTATTTCTATCCTCTTCTTGGGTTTCCTGGGTTTCTTCGGCTTCCTCTTCCTCTTCCTCCTCCTCTTCTCCATTTGCCTCACGGGCCGCTCTTTCCTCTTGTTCCTGCTGAGCTCTCAACAGTCTTATCTCGGGGCTTTGCATCACACTTTGAGCGTACTCCAAGGTCTGTTGACTCTCGGCATATTCATGATCATCGATTCCCTTCATTCCAATCTCGATGTTCCACGCCTTTGATCCCTGCCTCCAAACTCCTAGCAGCTCTTCACAAACAGTCCTCCTCAAGACATCAGGATCGTCACCCACAGCGCAGCCAGCAATGTCAACCAACCACTCGATGATAGTGCCGCACATTTGCTCTCTAAAGGTATCCCTCGAAGATCGTAGAGTCATTGTAAGCTTTATCCTCTCGATTATTTTGCTCTTGTTGAGCAGATCCTGAATATCGGTGTTGAAATCAACGACGCTGCGTCCAATCAAGTCCGTCTCTTCGGCGCGCTTGAGACACCAGTCCTTAGGTTTCCTGCAGGCCCGGCCCAGTTGGTCTTGTACCTCTCTGACGGTATGCTTCTCGTCATTCCACAATATCAAAGAGAATTCGGGAGGCTTCATTTCGCCCTCGGCAATCTCGTAGTATTTGGCTTGCAGCCGCGACTTTTCTTCATCCTCACGAACTTTCTCCTGAGACTTGGCTTCGCGAAGCTGTTCGGGAGAGCAAGAGATGATGTCGCAAAGATAATCGAGAGCTCTGGCGATGGTATCGCGGATTGATTTTCGAAGAGGTTCGGCTAGGGGTTGCAACTGCTGGGAGGGCGCTTTGGCGGATTGTTGGTGCTCGTACGCGGTATGGATTGCACATTTGACATCACGACGCCAGGCTTCACGGTCACCACAATCACAACAACCACTATTGCCGGGACTGATGCTCACAAAGACGCTATGGTCGCGGTGATCCGATGATTCGAAGCACTTGGCGCACAGGACTGATGTTTCGTCGAGACTACAGGTTCTAAAAGTGTATGACGATACGTTAGCTGAGCCGTGACGAAAGTGATCTTGGCGCTGGATGATTAATAAGCTTACTTGCACCTATATGTCGCCTCTCCATTCTTGAAGATGTGACCACAAGGCTTTCCCCTTGCAGCAGGGCCGTATTCAGCTCCCTCGACAGCTCCTTGGGCTTTGCTCAGGTTCCAAGCATCCTTGCCAGTTTTAGAGGGTATTCCATTGGGGAAGAAGAGCTTGATATATTCGCGATTGTTTCCGGCAAGGCTAGCAAAGAGCTCTTCGAGCAGTCGTAACCGCGCTTCTTCAGTGTAACGGTATTCGTGGACGAGAGGTAGATCCCGGAGGACCCGGGTGAGAGAAATGACAGGGTCGGAGGAAGCGAATGTGGGGGCGTTGGAGGAGACGTCGGTTCGCATGGCGAAATGATAAGGTTGGAGAGTTTAATTTATGAGGCGGTGGAAGCGATATTAGCGTGGTGGGATTGATCATTAAGATGTTAAAGATGTGAGCGTGTGAGAGATACGAAAAGCGACGAGCATTTCAGAAGCTCGAGCTAGAGCAGTGTTGAAACGATGGAATCAGAAGCTGATTAAAGAGAAAGAAAAGAAATTAGCAATGAAGGCCGATGAGATGAGGGGCAAAAACAAAAAAGAACTTGCGTTTCGAGCCTGGAACGCCGGGTTCTTTCTGCAGTCTTCTATAGAGTTAGTCAACTTGCGTCAAGGATGAATCCAGGAAGGTGGACTAGCTAGGAGGATCCAAACACAATCGAAGAGGGTACCTAGGGTGCACTTTTGTCGCAAGATGAATCCTCGTGAAAGTTGAGCTTGCGAATCAGCGAGCGATGTCGATAAAGGTCGTAGCGGTATCGGATGCAAAGATCTTGATGGCGATGATTAGGGAGTAAGCAGGGTAAGTCTTGCGGATGAGGGTGATGGTAGCTGGTCAAGTTTGCGGTGGTGTGACGTTTGATAGATTTGAGTTGAGTTGATTGACAGATTGGTGGGTCGATCGATTGTGATGTTGTGTTTGCACGTTTGGGTGTTGTCGCTCGCTGTCAGCTGCCACGACGACGCCGACGACAAAGAAGATACTTTGATAACAATATTATAATGGGATAACAACGACGACGACAAAAATAATAGAGGAGAATTCGGACAGTGTACTCTATTCCGGGTGGAGCTCTGTTTCTCCCGCTCTCACTGGATCCTGATTAGTGGGTGCTTCATAGACTAGTCTGCTAGTACATTGATCCGGCTAATCGTACGGCTTCTTTGGTCTGCCATATTATATTATTGATTGCATGGCCAGCTCACCAGGATCCAACGATTGGTGCAGCATGCATGCCATACCACAGACTAAAGACTTTAACGGCTGCCTTCTGTGGAGAGTCGATATGCTCGCCATAGCGCACGGACCTTGCATCCTCCCGAGCTCTGTTTGTAGAGTTTTATATCTTTTCAACTGGATAATCTTCGACATTGTTCATATGCAATATATATCTTGGGTGCTTACAAATTAAGAAATATAATATTAAGCATATCCGAATATATTCTAATAATGTTACTACGAATCGCTATTGCTAAATCATACGCGACGTTCTACTTGGATAACTATCAAATATAGCTTAAAGTATCTTATAGTATGATACCAATTGATATACAAGATACTTCTATGTGGCTCTCCAAAGCCATCATCTAGGCTATCATCAAACGTTTAAATTGCTATAAGAAGTACCAATGGCTTGGCAGAAAATAAACTTTTGGTTCCTAATTCACAAAATCCCCCGCTTCTATACACATATGTCTAGCTAGAACGCCCAAATAAAACATCCGACAAATACAATAGAATCTGATGCCAACCTCACTAATTCGAAAATAACACCTCAAGGTTGACCGCTAGCGGTTCCAACGACTGGCGCTGTAGTAGTTCCTTCTTCAAAGACCAGTGCAACATTACTATATATCATTTTCCCCATATTAGCATTCACCCAAAAATCATCTTGGTAAGAAATTAAAAAAAAAAAAAAAAAAAGTAAAAGGATACTCACTCATCACCAGCTGTGATAACTCTTCCCCTTACATCAATCACGAACCCCAATACCCCATCCACGTGCCCTTGCCACTTAAACTTCTCCTCCCCGGTCCTACAATCCCACCTTCTCACCGTCCGATCCATCGAACAGCTCGTCAGCATCCACTGCCCTTGCACCCCATCCCCCCATTGCACCTTCACAACCGAATCTTCATGTCCCTGTATCGTCTTCCTCACCGTCCACCGCTGCGTATCGTACAATACAATAGTCTTATCCACCGACCCAGATGCCAGCAAGGGCACTGACGGCGAAAACGCCAAGGTTTCAATACTCTCGCTCTGCGTCGACAGCGTCGCCAAAATCTGCGCACTCTGCGTTCCCGCCGTCGCACTTCCGCCCCTCCTCGCTCCGGCACCTCGTTGAGTTCCCGCTGTAGGTAATGCTACAACTTTACACTCCCCTGTAGCTCCTCCCACCACAACCACCGTTCCGGCAGGGTTGGCAGCAACGGCGTACAACCCTCCCTCGACGTTAAATCTTGCATCCTCAGGCCCGAATCGCGCGACGACCTCCCCGCTCTCGACATTATGCACAAACAGTTCCGAAGTCTCTGACACCGTCGCTAGCAGCTCGCCATTTCTCGCAAAGGTACCACCGGTACACGAGCCCGTGTGGTTGTAAAACACCTGCTTGATGACCAGCTCTGACCCTTCGCCTGCATCTTTATCGATATTGTATACCCAAACCGATCCATCCGCTGCACCCAACGCGAAGATATTCTCAGTAGGATGCGTAGTCATCCACCCTATCTCTTCCGTCTCTTGTACCTCCGCGATTTTCTTCCACGACTCGGCCTGCTTGGGATTAGTAGCGTCAAGGCATCTGGTGACTATAATCTTCCCATTCATGCTCCCGGAAACCAGAAACTCGCCGGAAGCAGTGAACGCGACAGATGTAACAGACTCCTCGTGCCCCTCTAATTTAAATATCGGGGTTTGACTGCTCCTCTCCCGTCCGCTGGACGTTTCACCAGATGCATCCGTGGACCAAATGTACGCCACATCGTCACCGCCACCGGTAGCAATGATACCGGATAACCGTGGGTTCGCAGCGATAGAATATATCGAGTCCGTGTGGCGGTCGAAATGTAGTGTGGAGTCATTGATCAGGTCAATTTCGATGGATTCGCCGGCACCTTGACCTCGATAGGCGGTGGAAGAAGCTTCTGCCTCGTCATCGGAGAGATCTTCCATAGGTTGGTCTTCATAGTCTGGTACGATTTCTTCGAGGGCGTCGTTGTTGTTGATGAAGGAAGGCTGTTCGTCGCCTTGGTCTGCGGATTCGGAGGGGTCAAAGTCGCTGTTTGAACCGCTGTTATAGGCAGCGCGAGCACCAGCTGGGGTGTGTGGGTGTGGGGACACCATTTTCTTTAATTCCTATGTCTGAGAATGTGTGTGGACGAAGAATTGAGGTTGATGATTAGAAGCAGCTGTGAGACTGAAAGAATGACCGGTGCGATTGAATTTGATCGAGTTATCGCAGTTTAGCGGTGGGCGGTTTTTATATCGTCGCCAAATTCGAGTTGAAAATTAGAAAAATAAAAAAATTAGAAATCAACTTTGGCGGGGCAGCCGAAACGAGAAAAAACGTCGGCGAAAGTTTGCGCCGACGTTTCGATTTGTAACGCAACGCAATTACGCACAAGAGTCACCACAGCATCTCGTAACAAGGTTTGTATATAATTATAATTATAAGGTAGTGGGGACAAGGATAATGGTGATTCATAGTTTCGGTTTAATTATTGATCAAGAAGTATGCTACATGACAATGGTTACAAGGTAAAGCAGACAATGCACAATGCAGTACTTTTGGAAACTTTTAGTATGTGGTAGACTTTTAGTTTTGCCAAACCATGTCAGACAATGCAATCAATCAATGCATACGAAGAGGGTTTCTTAAATCAAAGTTTTTTATACAAAGGGCTTAGAGTCGGTGCGAGATTCCGTATACGAATAAAGCGAGAAGACATGGATCCATCCATGGGGTGCATAGCGTACGTTACGAGTTTAATCCTCAGTAATGTCTATAATGACACGGCTATTAGCATCCAAAATTCCATCCTCAATAGAGTAAAGAGAAAAAGAAGGGAGAATATCTTACCTCCGTACTCCCACATGCCGCGTCTTCCATCCTTGGCTTCCGTCTCCTTCTTGCGAAGCAGCTCAATTTTGTCGCTATACGCCCTCTCCCAGGCTTTGAGCTTTCTTGGTACCATGCACATACCCTCCTCAATCATGGCACTATTGATATTTTCCTAAATCCCCAGTTAACATTAAACACTATTCGGGAATTCAAAATTCACGCATCCGTAATATCTTACATCTGCAGTCTGAGATCCTCCCTTAAACAGGGTCAGATACATAGTGCCATCCTTATCCGTGAAATCGACATTTCCAACCAGCTGCTTATCACCGGTGATATGTAAAAGATAGTCGATCGCATCCTTTGAGTACATTTCTGACATGGGGAACTGGCAGAAACTAAGGTATGCGTCCAAAGCTTGTGCCTTGAGCTTCGTCGTTGAGAATTGAGCTTGAGTCAACGGCCTTAAAGAGGTGAACGGGACCGTCTCGGAGTTGCCGTAGTCGATGTAGAGAACATCCGCCTTTTTAGCTTCTCGGTCTACACGGCGGACCTTGGCTCGATAGTAAGAACCGTCCTCGCTAAACTTGGACGCCACGACGTCTCCGACCTTGGGTGGGCTAGCTAGAGGGGTGTCGTTGGACTTGTTGGAGTGGAATATTCTGAAGTCTGCCATCATCTTTTCGAGCTGATCGGTACCTATTCACAAATACAAATCAGCTCTCATATTCACATGCAGAATGAAATTCGGACAGGCATACCAGATCCGACAAGTTGAATCTTCAGCTTGCCAGTCTCATCAGCATTGGTGACGACAACATCCTTGTAGTCTTGCCTCTTAGTGTAGGTTGTCATGGTATCTTCTGCAACATTTCCAGGTTCTCCGACATCCTCTTCATCATCAGCGGGAGTCCAATCTTTCCACAAGTTCTTTCTAGCTTCCTTAGCATTCTTCTCAGCAGCAAACAATTCGGGTCCGTGTCCACTCTGTTCAGCTGAGTATGCGTGGACCGATGCCAATCCTTCTTCCACCAGCAATTTGGCCATGTTCTCACGGTTAACATACATGGTACCGATGAAACCATTCGACTTGTCAATTGCCTCGACATCAATCTCAACATCTCGCTGGTATGCTCTTCGAGAGGTGAACTCCAAAGCTTCCGGTCCGTACGGTTCGGATTTCTCGGTCGGGTTCCTAGCTGTTCTTGGTGCTCGGATGCCAGAAAGGACAAAAGTCAAACGAACGCCTTCCTTGGGGATCAGGAGCTTGAATCTAGATCCAGACGCAATAAAGTCAACCACAGCAGGGATTCTCCTCTGTCGGCTCAAGAACGAAAGATGCGCCTTTGCCTTTTGCTCGGATTCGGAAGCGTCGACGACGGGCTTTGAAGTTGGTGCCTTGGGGTTGTGCATCCCCTTTTTCTCTTCTATCGCGACGCCCTCGGCAGCCTTGAGAGTATCCCAGATTGGAGATCTATCCTCGTCGTCTCGTCGGTGGTGGATGACAGTCGCCAAACCGTTCTCGATAAGCTCCAATGCAATATTCTTGTTATTCAAAGTGACAGTCGCCATTTCACGCTCTTCAAATCCTTCCGTAGCCGGTCTCTTCCCATCGATGGTGCAATGCACGTGCTTACCGATGAGCTTCTTTCGAAGAAACTCTTTAGCTTCGGCTTGCCATTGCGAGGGAACCTTCGGATCGGTGTGCCCGGCTGGTCTCGGTGGAGCTCGAACACTAGACAAGCTAAGCTTCCTTTCCGCACCGGCTTTATTTCTGACAAAGATCGTATCCGCTGATTGGACCCTAGACACGACGCAATCGAAGCCACTCCCTGATGGGTTGGCTCTCGCGACAAGACCCTTCCAGAGGTTGATTCTCTTAGCTTTCGCTTTCGCCTCTTGCTCACGAAGCGGCGCCATGCCGGCACCCAACATGCTACTATGCTGGTCAAAGCATCGAGCGAGTCCGTCCATCAAGATGAACTCTGCGATCGATCCTTTTGGGTGAACGACGTGTCCGATAAATTGGTTCTGAGGAGACAAGCCAACGAGTTCAACCTTGACGGTTCGCTGTAAGAGCCTAGTTTCGATGAAATTCTTTGCTTCTTCGCCATATTCTTCGGCAGGGGCGTCCCGACGTTCGGATTGCGGAGCCTTGATACCGGCGATCAAAACGACGACTTGCTGATGTTCCTTGGGGGTCAAGATCAGTCGGACAGCGACACGATCTCCAGCAATAACACGCTCAACAACCGCTATAGGAAATTTCAAATGGATTAGCCATTCATCATCTAACACTTGAAGTCTAGAGGCGTGAAGCCTGAGCGACAAAGTGGAGTATACCTTCCAGCTTCTGGCCTTTCCACTTTTGAAGAAAGGCTTTGGGATCCGATGGAGCTTCGTTTTCGATGTTTATCTGCCCGTCATCAGTTGTGCTCCACAGTCCCTTAGATTCAACTCGAGCTTTCGATTCCAAAGCTTTAAGCTTCTCGACCAGTTCGCCATGCTCGCTTTGCTCTTCTCGCTTGCCTAAATGAAATATCACGCAACGTTTAGTTCATCAAAGTGCCTTGAGCTTCTCCACAACCGCATCAAATCGTCCACTACGTACCAGCGTCATCACGAAGCTTGACCCATCCTTCAGCGACGGCATAATCGACGATCGGAGGACCGTCAGGAACAATGACAATACCGTACTCGCGGCTGGTGTTGGGAACAGTATACAAGACGGAGAATCTGACTTCGCGTCCTACCAAGTTCCTACGAAGAAACTCTCTGCTGTTGAACGCGAAGGGCTGAAGACAACCACCAAAACGTGGTGGATCAAACAATTAGCTTCCGTTTTAGCTTTCCCACTTTTTGGCAACCGACCCGAGGTGAAACTCGGATCCGACTAATATCATATGAAGAGTTTAATCCTACATACCTCATCTCCTTCACGCTTCAATCTAGGAGCGGTGACAAATGCAAGACTGAGCAATCTCTCCTTCGAAGCCTCGCCCGGAGGCGCGCCTTTGGGGACCAGAACAAGGGTGTCGCCCGACAGGACAGACTTGACAACGGCTGTCATAGACATGATTTACTACCAGTGATTTATCAATTGGATTCTGAAAAGTTGCCACCCGTCGTTCCCGCGAGGAAGAAGATAGATCCAATGCAAGAGCCCAAAGACAATTGGATGTGATATAAGGATAAAGAAGGATAGGTGATATGAGGAAGGATAATGGTTTGCGTATGAGCGTGTGTGCAAGTCGCCAACTTGGTGAGGTTGTTGACATGGTGTTCTCCAAGCTCCACCTGTCAAATCGAGTAGCGTCGCCCGGTCAAACGTCAGGCAATCGAGATATCTCAAGGGTCCAGCTTATAACCGGTCAACTAAGCAACTTAAGGTCAAGCTCCACCAAATCGTCGACTATGACCAAGGCTTTCGAAAACTCGACGAGACCAAGCTTTAGGATGCGTAAGATCCCCTTTCATTTTCAAAACCCGACGGCCGGGACGCTCAATTGTCTCGCCATCGCCATGATACCTTCTTCGGGCCTATACCAGGGAAGCGTTTGGAGTCCGATCGAGCAACGACGAGCACCAGAAGATCGTCGCATCTTGAGTTGCCGGATGGGCGCTGCGCGCAACACATCCGGCAACCCTGGTCTCGTAACCAGACCGTATGGGTAACCCCAACATATCCGATATGGTCGACATAATCTCACCTCTAGGCCTCTCGAGCTCTCGTTCATGTGAAGAGATGACAAAACATATATTCCAAACCGTCCGGCTTGCTTATTAAAGTATAGCCCAAGGGCATATGTTATAGCTTGCGTCAGCGGCCCTTTTGAACGCCCCACCAGGCCTGGTTTCACGCTAATCAAGCGGTATCTCACTGTTTTAAAATTCCTTTTGTAAAGGAAAAGGATCGCTGGGAAACGAAAATTAAGGATGCCAGGCACATGGCATCGGAAGATATCCAGGGCTCTGGGAGATATTTCAGTTATCTACAGGGCAATCCTAGCCTATCCTTACGACCCAGCGATCCATCGAATCGTGGGGGGAAATGCAAATGTCGCCTGCTCAATACAGTATATATATAGTGCGATGGTGAGTATCAGGTACCTGAAAGATTCCCAAAGTTTCAGTTGCGCTTCATGAAGGACTCGAAGGCCTTGATGCACGCCTTGTCCCGTGAATCCTAGCTCTATCGGAATATCAAATAAAACACCTCCGGTGAATTGGTGAAAAAGCACCCTGAAGGAACCGCAGCCTTGTGGAATCTTCAAGAACGATCGCCTGCCACGGCCAAATCTTACACGGACAGATGTCGGCATTTCGAGCTTCTAGAACGGGGTTTGTGAGCCTTGTGAGACATTGGGAACTAAATTTATATCCCTCCATGCGAGTGCTCATGGGAGCAACGAGAGCGAAAAAGGTTGACTGACTCTTTTTTCTGACTCGTTAATGCATCTCATCGTTGCATCTCTCATGTGCACATGTGGATATCATACCATCTGTTAAAATCGATGCATCGGAGCCTGTCGGCGTGTTACCTTCTCTAATGAATACAAGTAATTACACCCCTGACCAGGAGATATAAAAACGCAAGGTTGGGCACTAAAAGAGGCGGCGCCGATTGGGAGAATTCCGCGTCGGTCCGGAGAGACCAATCTTTTCTGGCCGAGCGGCGCTCAAGATCAAGGACACCTCTTGCTGTTACGATCGTATTCGCGTCAGGCTGTCAATATCTGTCCCAGAAACCAAGCCAGCCACTCGTCTATTTTTTTCCCAACCGGACGGACGGTTCTGAGACAAGGAATTCTCATCAGGCTTGTCGCCGTCGCGTTCGGGGTTTGGGGATATGGTACGTACATGTACATACGGGGCAGGGAAACACTGCTCAATTAGTTAACCAGCCCGAGACATTCTCTTGTGAAGGAGTCGGTTGGAGCAATGCTGAGAGAATAAGATGCGACCCTCCTAGCTGAGAATTTTATCCCTGAACTGACTGCATAATTTACAGCTTATCAAGGAGGTGATGGGATAGATGCAAGGTAATATAACGTATCCTAATGTTGGAGACATACTTAAGTATCTACCAACAGCTAGATGTTTCTCGAGCCTCCCACCAACAAAACGTTAACATATGTGAGCGGTTATCCTACTCCCAAAATAAACGTCTATGTTACTACCTTTTGATAGACAGTGTCGCCATTCAAACATTTGTTCCACGCCTTCGATGTTTTAGCAAGTGAATCCACAAATATCTAACAAATCTTGAAGTATCACAAAATGTTCTTCTCGAATTCGCTTTGATTGACATTTAATTTCCAAATTTTTTCTGCTAGCTCCCCAGGACCCTGCGTTGACCGTTATGCACGTGCCGTTTGCCCTCGCCCAGAAGACGCATTCTAGACTCCCGTCAGAATCGCCTAGAATCCTACCTCTCTTTGTTCTTTGTTCTGAGGAGCAAAATGCAAATGCTAACTAATTTGCCCCCCGAAGCTAGCTGCACGAAATATTGCAATTTCCACAAAACTTCAGATCGCTTTGAAAATTCCTGGATCTGTCGTAGTCTTAAACTCAAGATTTCATCTCTACACTGCAGGAGAAGTCTGTCTAGGCATCTATGTATGCATCTCCTCCGCTCAATTTTTCGAATTTCCGAAAACAGAGAGGCTGCCTCTGCTGTTTCTTGAAGAGACCAGGCCGGCCTCCGAATACGAAGAAAACAAAAGCATACGATTGCGAATTATTGGTAAGCTGTCCTCGTGAGGGGTAAACTCAAATTAATTAAAGTATCAGGAGCATCAACTCGATGCATCTCCAGCGAAGCGCTTTGTGTCGGGTTATAGTATTATGCATATAGGATCGCACGATGCAGCGCAGTAGCTTCGTCCTGACAGCTCGATTGGCTTGCGAAGCGGGGGGGCTCAATAGACATGTTACCCAAATATGCGACTGGCCTTGTATTCCCCCTCCATATTTTTACCGGAGAAGCTAAGTACGTTAGTTAGTTAGTACACAATCTCTGGAGCTCTTTCAACTTACCACCAAGGGCGGCCCCGTACGAGAGCCCCCGGGCATGCAACATTTATTTGGATAAAGAATACCCAAATGGAAGTGGTGGGAAAAAAAAAGCTTATCAACACCGTTTAGAGAATGTTCGGGTGGGCAAAGACGGTCATGTGAACGCTTTGCTGGCAGCAACAGTTTCGAAAATTCGCGGTAATTAATACCCTTTTTTTTTTCGTGAATAAAATAGAGAGGGGGACCGTGAATTATCGGCGATGTAGTAGTATCGTTCCGCATGTTGCTGGGTTATAACAGTTTTGGCTTGACAGCATTCCCTCCGTAAATATTATGGGGCCCCTCTGCACACACTAAGAGCCCCAGACTACACTCAGAGAGTTAAAAGTACCGTTTGGTGCATCGTTTCTGGTTGTCGAATCTAGTTAAAAACGGAAAAGAAAAGCCGCGCCGTTTCCTTTACGAACTTTGGGATCGACATGATAAATCCCATTTATTTAAATATTGCTTTTGAATGGCTTACGGTTAAGGATAAAGAAAAACGGTTCGTATGCACTCGAAGAATCGATCGGGCATTTCTGATCAGATCGCGAAGGTTCAAAGGGGGATCAATCATCTGCGCCTTGTGGTCCCAGGAACTAGCTTTCCGAAGGTGCATGCCAGTCAAAATCACAACCTCGCAAAAGATACAATTGCTCGATTGCCACATGATTCTTAGATGTGGGAAATAGCTCCAAGTTGCTGCCAGCTCGGCCCTTTTTCCTTGTGCTCGCACGAAAATATTCTTTGTCGAAATGCACAGAATTAATACCCAGCGGTGTTCGTGCATTGGTCGAAATTTCAAACATGCGGCGCGAGAAACTTTCCCAACTAACCGCCAACAAAATGTACAGGCATCACTAAGTTGGAGGGTGAGTCAACGTCTGTATTTAATTGGGTACTCGAGCTTTTTTTTTTTTTTTTTTTTTTTTTTTTTTCATCTAGGATGTTGATATCTAGAAGCTTACGAAGCACTATCGGATTTCGTGCTAAGATCTTCCAGAAATCTTTTCGGTTGGAATCTAAGCTCGTTGCGGGTACATAACTCGTTCGCTGGGAACCTCATCCAGAGCGAAGCGGGATCTAGTCTGGATCGCCCCAAGCCCGGGTGCACAACGGTTTGATTGGGGCGATTGAGTTTGCAATTTTTCTGATTAGCTGCTTTTGCCGCCTTCAAAGCTTCTTGGGTCGAGCTATCGAGCAGCGATTGTCGGTCCAGATACAATAAAAGACCTTTTTTCAACAAGCACCATTCGACACGAGCTTGTTGAAAAAAAAAAAAAAAAAAAAAAAAAAAAAAAAAAAGGCGATCCAGGTACAATATACACGGATATCGCCAATCAGCACCAATTATCTTTAACGAAAACGCACGAGCTCGCGCAGTTCTTTGAATTCTCGCTCCCAAGATCCTGGGAACAGATTGGTGGTGCGCTACCCGTGCGTGGGAGTTTACCCAAGATATCGATCCTCTGTAAATTTCGAGATTCACAATTACAATACTGACGCTGATAGACAGCATTTGTACCCACTTATCTCTAAACACGGGAGTTTAGTTCGTTCTGATAAATCAAGTGTGCTGCTCATGGAAGAATAGATAAATACCTTATATCACAAATTATGTAGACATCGACAAAATTAAGAAATGCATGTCGTCGTCGTCGTCGTCGTCGGAAGGATCCTTCGATTTTTCCTTCTGCCGAAGATGCGAGAAGATATCATTAAATTATTTCAGCCAACAGGATCTCCGAAGAGGCCTGGCTGTCATCTGCTTCTCTTCAACCTGAAGAGATCTGCGCTGCAGGTAAACAGTTAATTCTTTTTGATTTTTGATTTTCTGACTGGCATGGCATCCTTTCTTTTTTTTTTTTCTCCGTCGAGCAAGGCAGGTTTGAGTCTTTCTTATCAAATCACATCAAAACCCGAACGCAACTACCAGAGCCAAAAATATGCAAGCTGCAACCAATTTTTTTTCTCTTTCCCGAACGAAAATTCCCAGCTAGGTAGCGACAGCAGCAGCAGCAGCAGCGGAGCCAGCAAGCTGTTTCGCGTTTTTGTGCCCCTGCGATGTCTTTTCTGCAAACCTTCCTTCCCTTTCTTTCCACTTATTGGTGCATGATGCGATGGGAAAAAAAATATGCAGGATTGAAAATTAGATATATTGTGTAAGTCCGAAGGACCTTGAGGGGGCCATGTAATGTAGGCAGACATATGGCAAAAATAAACGAAGACGGGGTTTTTTTGGTCTGCGCTGTGAGCAATAGCAATTTCATGGGCGCTGTTGATTCTTTGTGAGGGATAAATGGCCGTTTGTGCGTCCGAACTCCAGCTCCGGATACACCGTCACAGCCCTTGAAATCGCAGACGCGGACGCAATGCTGCTGCGCACAAGAAAAGCCCAGCTCGCTGCTGGCTTGTGTGGCTCGGGGAAGCCATACGGCAAACATGATGGCACGAGCCTTTTTTTTTTTTTGACTTTCCTTCCCTTTTTTCCCTTCGTTTCGGGATGCATGGATATAATCATGGGTGCCAATGCAATGTGTTACGAAGGTTCCCATTCGCGAAAACGAGGATGGAAGCACACCCGTCAAAGTAAATAGCGAAGGGGGGGCTTACATGTTGAAATGTCAACGTGACAACGGACAGGAAAGCCATCCTACCGAAAACGTAACAATAACATGTATGTACTGTATCTGCATAACAAGATGCCAGAAGGGTAGCTCACATTTTGGACATCAAAAAAGTATCTTTTGGCAATTTACACATCGCCTAATTCGTATTGTTCAAATAACATGACCATTTCTGAGAAAAGTAGGACAGTAAGCATATTGTATTAAAATTAGAAAACGGCCAGCTCTCACGTTCCGTTTCGCTTTTCCGCCTGCATATTTTAATATTATTATCATAATATACAATATCCCCCCAGCTTGACTTTTATCTCCTCCTCCTCCTCCTCTCTTTGACCTAAGGGCCCTGAGAACCAAATTATTACTTGATTCGTAGTCACATAAAAGCCTTGTCATGCACGGGATAGAAAGAGAGAGATATGGAGCAAACAATGATAGCGAAAACATATTGCTTGCATATTGCTGTCACCCAGCAAAGTGACAGAAAAAAATATAAGATACAATTTTGTGTCAATAGTGGTACCAGCCATGGCTTGCCCGAGACCAACTACATGGCTTGCTTGCTTGCATTCACCATCTCTCAACTGGTTAGGTTGCGAGAGCTAGCTGCAATACCACGAATTTAGAGAATGTGGGTGTGTTAAAGGACCATGGGTTCGAATTTCGGCTTTCGGTTGTAACTTTTAGTCTGGGTAAGTAAGTAGAGTAGGCTTCTCGGTTGGACGGACTTCTGCGCAATGCTGCCCAGCTCAGGTCACCATCTCTTTCGACTGCATATTTTATCCATTCGTAGGAAGCAGGCGGATGCAAGTGAGGTAAGCTAAGCTAAGACGTCCGAGTAAATCATTTATGATATTTATGACTAGATAGTATATGCTATGGACTGTTCTGAACAATTGTACCGGAGTATCTGAGTTCTTTTTTCTATTCTGTACGGTGAGGTAGCGACTAAACTCGACAACTCGGACTCCTTGGAGTAGCTCCGATTCCTATTTCGAAGTCCGGATACCAAGGCAATGAACCTGCTGTTCCACGCTAGACGGTAGATAGAAAGGAACATCACTAAGCAAAAGAAGCAAGGCCGTTTTTTTTTTTTTTTTTTTTTTTTGGATCATGAAGGTCCAAGGGAGAGACGAGGAAAAAAAAGAAAGAAAGAAAGAAAGAAAGAGGAAAAAAAGAAAGCCGTCCCCAGAGCCAGCAGCCCCCCGGTGCTTCAAGTCCCGCCCCGGGACGATGTTGTGAACGAACGGACACTGGGAAAACACCCTGGTCGTTTTTGACGCAGTCATCCATCATCGCCCCATTTCTCTTTGCACAACCAAAGCCTGGAATTTTGGGGATTGCCTTGGTTTTGGGCTAGGTTGCTAACCACCCCTCCATACCCGGATAGAACCGCGAAAAAAGATATATAGACTCCCTCCGCTCCCTCCCTCTAGATCCAACTCCAAACCCTCCAGGCTAAATCTCAATCAATACATGTCCCAAAAAGACCAACATAAACAATTCAATTACTCTACCATTCAATTCCTCACTTAAAGAACATATAAAGTCCGCGACTCTATACATATCCACACATATCAACATATCAGCACTACTGCGACGTCGTACCCCGCCTGCCTGCAACTACTACAAAGAAAGCAATTGCGAAGCATACTACGACTTTCATACCATATACCCAAATATCAAATAATATCAAAATACCAAATACCAAATACCAATTTTACACAAAAATCCGATCAAAACCCTACCCCCACAATGTACTCGTGCGTCAATCAGACAAGAGGCTGCCGAGGTCGATGCAACGTCATGGGAGGACGATGCTCAGACTGCCTTCAACTCAATCTCCGAAGACCGTCAATGTCCGTTTTCGCAAGCCAAAGAGACTTCTCGGCCCCAAAGATCGACCTATCTGCTCTTCAGCTGATAGATTCCTCAAAATCGTCTGTCCTCACCAGGTAGACTTCGAATCAACAATCCATATCGAAAGGAAGCTAGCTCGAGCTAGCCCGATCGCAGTTCCTCCAAACCGTTACATCGAACTTCCTCCTCTTTTCTCGAAATAAACCAACATTTCAAAGCATCTCATTCGTTTGCCACGGAGGGTGTTTTTTTTTTTTTTTTTTTATTTTCCAAATATCGACTTTTTTTTCCAGTTTTTCTCTTGTACCACCACGACTGTGACGAAATGCGATCGAATCCATGTGGCCCTTCTACCACTTCTTATCTGCATATTTTCATTTCCTTTGTATTCTTTTGAAAGGGTTTATTGAGCGAGTTTTTGGTACAAAAAATCATACATTGGCGTTTTGGCATTTGCTTTTTTTAAGGAGGATTCTCTGGAAGATTACTCGAGCAGTCATCAATCGTTTTTTCTGCTTATATGATATCCATTTCCAGGCGTACCTGTCATTGATTTTGTCTGTTTCCCCCCCCCCCTCTTTTTCAATCATATAATTATGGTTCAACTTTTTTTTATGTGTGTTTTTAACACTCTTCTAATCCTGTACAATATTATTTTTTTTATTTTCTTTTTAGACAAATTTAACATTCTTCCACTATCGATCTTCCTCACACATAACAATCTATATATATGCAAACCATATCTAGAATTCTTAAGGACTGTGTGGAATAGGGTTTAAGGCGTCGTTTGTTAAAAAAAAAAAAAAAAATCTTTAAAAACCAGTGGCAAAAATATGCACTTTCAAAAAAAAAAAACTCAGGAACCGTTAACCTTTCGCTTTGTTCCTCGCTTTCTCCCTTCCCTCCCAAATATGTGCCTTTCCGAGTGAGCCCGCCCTTGCGCTAGGATACGGTCAGTCCGGTGTTTGAGGTTGGTACAAAGTGTCAGGTCTGCCCACTTACAGGCCCGGACGTTTACCGAATTCTCCCCTCCGGCCGTTCGAGAAAGGGGACACGCAAACGAATTTAAGAAAAAAAAAAAAATGTTATCTCGAAAATCGTCAGAGCTCTTCACTTTTTTCTCCCCTTCACGAAATAATCCAAAGAAAAGGGGGGTGTTACTGCTTATTGGAGCTTTAGATAAAAAAAAAAAATATATAAAAATGAAAGGGGAAACGGAACAGAATTACCACACTGGGTTCAGCTGTCCAGACGCCCGCCGAGTCTCCAATGCATGGCTCCAACAACCTTTTTTTTTACTAAACGTGTTAACTTTATGGAGACGGTGGTTCTGTTGGAATTGACTGTTGCAGCAAAACCGTTCAAAACACGAATAGAGACACGGTGCGAAGCGCTTGTTTGGTCCTGTTAGCTTTTCGTGGTTAAATGGGCCAAAATCATCTGATGTTCGTGTTGGCTGTCAGGGTCTCAGGCATCTGCACAACGACATCAAAAGAATGCACACGCCATACACCCAAGAAAGGAAAAAAGAATAAGATAAACGAAAGGGCCCAATAGTAAGGAGGGACGAGGCACGTCTAGGGTTGTTCTGCTGTCAAAATTACTGGCTGATGCAGAACGAGGAGGAGGAGGAAGATGATATGATGAGGGGATCCCGAAGTGATCGCTCTAAGGCTCCCCCTCCAATCTCGTCTACCTGCATGGTGCAAACTCACACTGGATGGGCTCTCAGCGCTGGCATGGTCTTCTCTCGACTAGTTCTGCAATCTCAAATGACGCAAATGAGTCCGGTTCTCCATAACTACTTAAGTACTTAAGTATTTGCTCTCTGGCCAGCAGAGTCGCGCGTTCGCAGAACTGGTACTGCTTCGTGGGGTACATTAAAGAGCTGTCATATATGATCATAGATGCAAGGCTTTGAGGAGGGTCGTAACGTAACCAAGCAAGGCGACAAGAAAAAAAAAAGCATACGCAAAACTGCAGTCATTGTAACAACAAGCACCACCTGCTTCCCCAGACTACCGTATCCTGTGCACAGCAGCTCGTTTTTGGTGATTGTCACAAGTTTCCAACGAATCAGCTTCGTCGAAAGTGCGAGGGAGTGTTCTCTCCCAACGCGCAAACGGTCCTTTCCTCCAAAAAAACTATCGTCTTTTCCGGGCAGTGTGGTCCCGTGATAGCTAGGGGACAAGGAGGAAGAAACGGTGGTGACGTACTGCGACCCAGTTATTCTAACGAAATGGGACAACCCCATGTTCTAACAATGGAATAGCGACGAATTACCAGAGGCATGTCGACCCAAGCTAGCGTTATAGCGCTAATAGCCCCACTTTCGAGCTCATTCTGTATCGATTTTGGACTTGTGGGTTGGACTAGAATTGTCCGTCCTATCTCATGTGCAGATGCAATTGATTAAGGGATGTTTAACACTCAATCCCGTTTGGCCCCGGTTTCCGGCTGATAATGTTCAAATGCTACTCGTATGGGCCAGACGCTTTCAGGAACAGTCTGCCTTACCAAGCCAAGCAAATAAGGATAACTCAATCGAATTGCAATTGAAATGCTTTTGAATTTTAAATATTTTGAGTTTTAATGCACACCCCGATGTACTACAGATATTCTCCCCGTCACTATATATATATATATATATATATGTTGCAAAATGCGGTTCCACGGGGGTTATCGATACACTTTTGAGGTTTGACTAACTATAACTATGCAAAAGTTAGGGGACCAACGTAACGTAACTAACTTAAAAGTAAATACCGCATTCTTGAAGCATGAAAGAAAACAGGTCGCGGATTCCACTTTCGGGATGCACCTGGGGAATATCATTTGTGTAGCGAAGGCTCGGTTGTCATCTGTATTGCTTGCGTGCTTGCATGATATTATGTAGGTCTCTTTCTAGCTCTGTCCTCAATTGCATCGCTTTGACATGCCCAACTCTTTTTTTGCCATCCACACTTAGCGCACCGAAAAATCAATGGGCTGATTTTTCTTTTGGGCACCTTTGATTTGCCACTAAATGCGCTGGCTTTACCGAGTACCCTCAGAGCAGAAACGATCGGCCCAGGTCAGTTTTTTGGAAGGCGGACGATGGGGGAGAAGAAGCCGAATTTTGTGCTGCCGAACCCGGCGCATTCGTCCAATTTGAGGGTATCGCAGCCGAGTGCTAACGTTAACTTGTTGCTCTTTGAGCGACCACTTTTAGAAAAAAGTACCGATTTTCGTTCAGTTTCATTCAATTCAGAACGAAGGAAATTCCGGGATATGCGTGGTGTATTGCCAAAAGCTTGTAGCGGGGTAAAAGCACTTTTATTAATGGACATGTACATGTAACTTTATGCAAGCCACGCTCGCTTTTCTCTTATGGGGGAGCCTGCACACCTGTGGAGACGGAAGACTAGACTTGATCAGATATCTTTGGGGTTAAACTCCGCTTTCTCCTGCAATTTTTCATCCGTCAAAATTGCAAAAGTTCAAGATCAACATTTTAAATTTCCTATCAAGATACGAGAGGACTGCTTTCTTTAGGACCGCCTGATCTGCAATCTAGTGAGAAGACGTCGACGGGGCGGTGGTGTGCATGGTGTGTGCCATCGAAGCAAGTTAGCCTTCTTTTAGGAAAATAATAATGATAATATCAAAAAAAAAAAAAAAAAAAAAAAAAAAAAGAATACTTATATATTATAAAATAACTGGAAACACCCAATCAAAATCCCCGGAATGGCATTCCAGAGTTTGTCTTCTTGCAGACAAAAGGCCCCAAGCTAACAGGTAGCGAAAGCGAAGGCCTGCAGTTGAATTGCCTCTAAAGTAAGAACACAACATCATGTTGGGTATACGACGGCAGAAGCCGTCGGAAATAGTCATTGCATGAGTTAGTATCAGTGCCTTCAACAGCTGAGCTGTCTTACCGCAAACAGTGATAGAAAATAACCAAGGCCGACACGGATATTTTGCAAAGTTTGTATCTTAGGGTCCAAATTAATGCACGATGTGTTATGAAATTAATTGGTACTCCCGAACGCCTCACTTTATCTTGTGCTCGGACCATTGCCAGCCGAGTGTGGGATTCCACTGACAATTCTGGAAAGGCGAAGACGATCACGAGCCATAATATATCCTGAGGTTTTTCAAACAACTTTGCGGTTCGAGGTAGTGCTTAGCTTGGGTCCATTGTTGGGAGAATGCCAATATTCTATTGAAAACCTAAAGTTTTGAAATTGAAATCCCCACGTATACACTCATATAAGTCATTTTTATTTTTATTTTTATTTATTTTTATTTTTATTTATTTTTATTTTTTGCATTGGTTTAAATTTGGTACCCACTTGTAAATTCTGGAGTAGACACACATTCCACACTGCTCTGGCTGTTTCTCCATTGGTCACCAGCAGAGGGTAAAAACACCAAAAGCTCATGGATATGAGTTCCTCTGGGTGTATCCCATGAGCTAATTAATAAGGCTGCGGTATCAAAATCATGCGCTTTACCCGGGCTTGCTTGCGTGATTGCCTATAATAGGACACGTTTAAACGTTTGGGTTTTTCCTATTCAACAAAGATATCTGTCGATAACGTCCCGTCCGAGATAAACTCTGATAAAAAACATACCCCCAATCGATGCAATCTTCGAATGCCCTTTCTCAGCAAAGCACACATTGATCAAAAAGCTTAAATGGCAAGGTCACACAAAATCCAAGCGGTTTGACATCATCTCTAGAAGACGAGAACCCTGATAAAGTAGATCTATAGACTAAGTACAGCTGATCCCGTCTGAATTGGATTCGACTTCAAAGCCTTTTGCACCATAATTAACGAGATTTCCTACAACGTGTAAAAGTTGTAAACTTTCGCTTCTCATCTGATATCAGTCTAGATTAATCTGCTGAGCATGCGATGCGACATTTAACGGTACATTAGCAACCATTCACCAAATGAACACAGCTGTACCATTGTGCACCTCGCAATAAACCACCTATCGTGGATTGGACGGAACGATTCAACTCCAAATCCGTTTGTTCTCGAGAAAATGGGCCCCAAACCCTAACATAGCCTAGTTTAGCAGCTTCGAGGAGACAAATAATAATTGCAAACTGTACGATACCCGGGGCCTTGCTCTGAACAATCCTGTTCAATGACGAAATTGTGCAGATGCAAAATAATGGTCAGGACCAAGACACCAATAGTAGCCCAGCCTATATTTTTTTCCTTTACCACCCATCCAAATTTGCTAACCCATTTATTTTTTATTTTTTTAATTTTCCCTCGCACCGTCAAATTTGGGATGCACAATTTCATCATAGTGTCATAAATTTGGCACTAGTGGTCTTTGTGCTTCGAGCCGCTGTTAACTGAACCCACCCCTGCTCGGACACCTCAACCACCCTCGTTCCCGGTTTTTTTTCATGAAGTTCTATTTTTCTCTCACGATAGGTGTTTTCGTGGCATATTTTTGCATACGCATGCATTTGGGGGGGAAAGGGTCGGATTTCCTTTGATGTGATCTGTAGACTTCTCACCCGACAGTGTCAAGGGCCCACATGCCTCCGACGCAGGGTAGTGTTTCTAATGTCATAATGACTTCTGAGACGAGAATGATATCGTCACTCTGACCCAAGGGTGAAAGATGCGGCCCATCCTTGCAGTTCAACTAGCTTTATGAATTCAGAAAAGCGAAGGTCTACCATAAGGTCTTTCCTCCGCTACACATACGTGGAGCTCTACCTGTCCATTTGAATTTGGCCGTTTTCGTAAAGCTCATCGATATCATCGTGACTTCACCCGCAGCTCCTCATCGATATTTTCCTGCGGCCTAGCTTAAACTCAGCGCATCACGATGAGCTTTAGAGTCTTTGAGCTTGAGACGTCCCGAGCACCCTGAGCAAACTGCTGCAGGGTACCATATACCGGGCTTATCTGGAAAACTCTCCATATGCATCGAGTCAACCCTTGAAGCCTGACAAATGGGCCCTCCGTCGAGTTCTAATATTATAATATCGATACATAAATTGCGACCCCGAGCTTATTCAGAACCCGGGGTTGTTTCCCATTTCGACGACATCGCAGATGTGGGGGTCTTAGCAACACACAAACTTACATGAACAGACAGACGTATGTACGTACGCATGCGCGTATTGAATGCGATATCACATTGAATTGACCCGTCGACTCCACACCAACCCCCCTCTTAAATTTTAAACCTCCCTGTCAGCCGACGATGTTTCTATTAATATTATCTCCAACGTATCGGTAAATTCTTTCTTTCTTTCTTTCTTTCTTTTTTTTCTAAACTCCGCCGTCTCCACAGGTACACCGAATAAACGGAATAAGCTAGTAATATGTTCTCTCCGCGCGACCTTGGGTAGCCTAGATGTCTGTCCATCCACTTCACTAATAGCCAAGTACTTGATTATATGAAATTGAAAATATAACTCGTTAGCTGCATCGATCCCCATGGCCGTAATACACACGCAATGTTTTTTCCAGTCTCAATTGCATCTGGTAAATTATAAAAATTTCCTGCATAAATCACTCAGAGTTCAGGACGGGGTCGTTCACTAATTAGCTGTTCACGGCTCGGCTACCCTCGCATCGAATCGAATCTTTGTATTCATATCGGCCAAATAATCCCAATCGAGGCTAAAATAATCCTAGCCTGGATACTTTAAATAATTCAACTTTTTTTTGATGTCATTTTTTCAGACCCTGCCTTCGGCCGACCGAAAAAAAACTCTGTTTTCCGGAGAGCAGTAGCTAGTAGTCCCCGAGATGGTTCAAATTTGAGAAGAGGTCCGGTTCTCCCGTAATACCAAATAGAAACCTGCTTTTGTATACATACTAGTGCTCTTATAAAAAATTGATCACTGCAATGCCCGCCCCAATCGCCCGCCCACAGCTAGCTCTCCGGGAAACCTCGAGGGCTACCCAGGAACCTACTTCAGCGACCCTGATTTCTGCATGATATACAACATGGTGTTTTTGACGAGTACTATCCTGGGAGATCGAAAACGGCTGCCTGCCCATAATTATAAACCCTGGAAACTCGGCTGCCACACTTTCGAGCACATTGAAGCAAGATCTGCTCGGTAATCTTAGAGGGGGGCGTCTTAACCCGCAAAAAGCTTAAAACCTTATTTTGAGGTTGGTGAAACATATTTCCATAATTTTAGCCCTCGCCAATACCAGTCGATAATACTTGACTAACTATAATATAGAAATTTCGTGGGTTTTTATCCAGTATGTACTTTAATGGCTTAAATTGGGTGACGGTTTGACAATATGATTGGAATATTATATTGAATTCTTAACGGTTGAAAGGGAGTAATGGACCGAGCTAGATGAAATTTAAGTCTGTGGATCTCGATCGATAAACTCAGCATCTATCTTAAGCTTACTAAGCAAAACAAAGCGGAATACGAAATTAATCATATAAAATACTCTATAGCTATATACTTTTGTAGGAGCTCCTTATAATAAAATTGGGGCTACAATTCTAGATAATGGTTATATATATAGGCTGACAGTCAGTTTGATCTCGTATAGTCCCGCACAAATATCAGTAGATATCTAGAAGATATATACTTTAGTAACATGGACCGTTCGATATTCACAGGCTAGCCTCGATTCAATTCGTCAGGTCGCCTAACAGATCTTACTCTCAGGTCAATAGACCTTAAGATGCTTTACACGATAAATACCATTCGGGAACTCGGTATATTCTGAAATGTCTGGTCTCGCAAGTCAGATCTGCCATCATGATCCCGCAAAAATGACACAGCACAATAATTGCATTTCCGTTGTACGTCAAGCCCGGTCTACCTAGGACGTACATGTAAATATGCGAATGAACATATACAAAAAACCGGCTAACCAACTATATTACTAATCCGAGTTCGTGGGTCACTTGGATCTTTAACTATCAGTTGATGATAATGCCCTAGACGGTCGCTTCAATCTCAAAGTCTATATATATAATTTACTACTACGTTCCCCGTCCATATGAAATAGCCTGTTGGACAAGTTAAGCATGCGGATCATTATTTTGAATTTTTTCATAAACAGTTGCGCAATCACGCAGCGAAGGGGCTTGCATATCTTGTAATGTTATACATTATAATCTCGTACAAGAAATTGTTAAAAACTTACAGCCAAAATTCTCATGGGTATCAAATTCGGGCTTTAGCTAATCAAGTAGATAGATACTTTGCAGATTATCAGCATAAAGTAAGTAAATGCAAATATGAAAAAAAAAAAAAAGAATGAAAAAAGCGGGAATCTCTCCCAAAGAGGGCGTTGAAGAGGGAGCGATATTAAGTTAGTCTCGTAAGATGGTGATAATCCTTCAAAATACCATTTCAATAAATATCAAATGCTGCAGCTTAAAAAAAAGAATGAATAGCAAAGGACAAAAAAAAGGGAAGAACATCAACGCTGCCGAAAATTGAATCGAAAAATTTTTTCATAGATTTTGGCCCACACCCCCCCCAAAAAATGATATGTATAAATATATTTCACTTCAACGCCATAAAATGCATAAAATCGCGTAAAACGATAGCATCATGAGTTTCTTTTAAAAGCGGAAGGTTTCTTCAGTCGTCAATAATTTTTTCTATCCACCCCTCTCCTTTTTACTTTTTTTTTTATATAAAAAGCTCCCAACCTGGAGCCGACTTTTTTGAATATCAATTTTGTCGTGGTTGCATCCCTATCAAGATATGCTGTGATTACTATAAACGTTAAAAAGTTCTTTCTAGGATTAAAATTGATTTTATTGCGATTTCTTGCTGCGCAATCTTGGTCTTCTCGACTTAGAACCCTTCTTTGAGTTTGTCCTTTGTCTCATTTCGAGAGGTTCGTCTTCAGATTCATCCACAAAGCCGTCATCCGGATGTATGTTTTCCTCAGGTATCACTTCAGGAGGCGGGCTGGTCTGAATAGAGGTCGTTTGCCCCTGGTCTGCGATTCCACCATCCGAATTGCGTTTCGCTTGTTCGATCATCAAAGACAACTGCGATTTTGTCCTTTGGAACATCGGCTTCTCGAAAGTTTCCTTCTCGAGTATGCTTGGTAGAATTTCCTTGATCGGAGCAAATATGGTCTCGACAGTAGCCGGAACGACAGGGTTCGCTTTGCTAATGCCGCCATCATCGTCATCAGCTGACTTGAGTGGAGCAACGGAATCCACTACGAGGATGCCTCTGCCTCGGCCCTTTTTAGTCCTCGGTATCGCTACAGCAGTCATGGAGGCCGTCGCGATTGTAGCATTCGTTTTCAAAGGACCTTTCACTATAGGGTTCCCCGCAATAGCTGATAAACGGTCCTTCTTGCGTTGTTCCAAGTACTTGGCTCTGAAATCAGGTTCAACCAACCAATCTTCCTTGCTCTTCGCTGAGCCGGCCTCGCTATTCTTTCGTGAACTACCGGCAGAACGCCCGCTGGTCATACTGTTGGGGGTGTGATCGGTTTCCTTCCCACTCTGGGACGCTTCTTGCATATTAGACATTTCTGTCACTGATGTAACCGGGGTGGATATCCCACTAGAAGCTGTTGCGTTGGAAGAATTCGAGGTGGTACGACTGAGAACTGAGGGGCCTATTCGCCTCTTTCTGTCGGTTTTACTCGTTCTCAAGATCCCCTGTAAATGTTTGCGGCGGCGGCCAGAGCTAGATGGTGCTTTCCCAGACACCATTTCGCGGCCAATTTGTTGCTGAGCATCATTTGTCGATTGAGGGAATGATTGGTTGGCTCGTGCAAGGGTTGGTCGAATTGGGGCTTCGGGGAGTACTGCGGGTGAAGGTGGCGGAACTTTTGGAGGTAACGCGGGTGATGGCGGGGTGTTCGGATAAGCCTGTAGCAAAGAAGCACTTAAAGCCGTCTGGGATGGTTGGTATATAATATTGTTGGAAGGTGATAGCCTGGAGTACGGACTGGGCGGCGGAGTTGGTGGTACAGAAATATCTATAGGCACTTTTTTGATGATTGGTTTTGATGGCGGTGGAATTTTATAAGCTTCGTTCGCGATAGCTTCTTCACCTAGTTCGATCATGTGGAAAATTTTTGCGACGGTGCTCCCGGAAATATTCTCCTGAATACGGGTAGAACTCCATATTCGCCAGAAGAGATTTTCTAAACGACGGCCGGTTGAAAGGATATTTTTATTTGTTGTATATACTATCCCATCCCGTTTCGTATCAGTATCATATTTCGCAACTTTTTTGAGGAAAGGGTTGCAACAGAGCATGTTAAGAAGCAGGTTCCAGCATCTTCAATCCCCGGAGAGGTCCGGTCCAGGTTTTTGTTGTATGTTGGCTTGGGGTTATCGTTTTGTCGTCACCGTCCAGGAGCTTTGGTCCTCAGATGGTAGGAGGTCGGATCAGGAAAGAAAGATGTGGTCCCATACCCTGTGGTTGTGCTTGCTTGTGTAGATGGGCGGGACAGCTGCTAGGACTTACCCTTCCAAAGTCGTTTGAGATCCTTGACCTGAACTTTATCAATCTTACGAATATCCTCTGTCAACGAGTGTCTGTTGTTGACTATCTGGGGTAAACCGTGGTTCATCATGGTATTTACTCGCGCTGAAAGCACTGTCCACTATTGAGCGGACGAGGCTTTATTTGGCCGTATATTACCGAGGATGGAGGATCCAACTAAAAAAAATAAAAATAAAAATAAAAATAAAAATAAAGTAAAACTGCTACCCCACTGCACAAGTCCGGGATGTCGAAAAGTCCTACTGCTAGGAAAGTCAAGAATAGAAAGAAAGGATGTTGGAATGATACCAGTCAGGGCCGAAAACAAAAAGGAAAGAACGAAAGAAGGATCACCAGGAAGGTTGAAGCGAAGGAAAGGAAGAGGAGAGGTCGAGACGTTGGACCAGTGAACGCCGGCCCGGCGAGGAGGAACAGGCCGGGGAGAAACAGAGCCGACGAAAAGGCTGCAGATATATGCAAAGGGGGGTATTTAAGGAAAAGGACCACGTGGACCTCAAGTTAATGTCGCGATATACCTAAATCCCCATTTGAGTAAGGCTTGGCCGGACGGTTGTCAGATGACGGGACAGTTAATTCGAGGTAGCGTGTCTGGATCGCCGCTAGGTCGTCCTCGTGAAGGCCAGCCGGTTCCCCGCAAATAGGCGACCTGGAGAAAGGACCCTTGGAGTTGGTCTGTGTGTTTTTATATTAGGAAACGGAGGCCATAACTTTTCTGAGCTATTATAAATTATTACGAATTCCAACTTTGTGAAGCAAGGCTCTGGCAAATCAGCTTTTTTCCTCAGCTTTATAAAATTGCAGTCTTCTTGCTGCGAGATGTGTTGTCCCTGTCGACTTTTTAGCTGCCGTTCCTTCTTTAATTTTGCTCTGCAAGGGCTCTCGTTTTCATGGTCTCCGGTGATTAGACCTCGATTTCTTTCTTTTTCGAATATTGGGTTTTTGGGCTAGATTTTTGCGGGGAAAAGAAAGGGAAAAGGATGAGTCGATCTGTCACGGTCCCAGCTAGCTGCAGGATAGGCTTTTGCTGCAGAGTAAATTTGCTTTGGGAGGCGAAAAGTTGAGCTCCCTTGGTTGGCTAGTGGGAAAGCATGCGAAAGAGCAGCAGTGAAGGACTGGGATCTTGAGAGCGTACGGTTGCCACTGTGGTGAAAAGATTCGTAAGCCGATTGAATTATAATAGGTGGTATTTGGCAAATATGAAAATTTTATTTCTAAAGACTAAATTCGCAAGGTAATTCGGAGAAACCTGCCACCTTGCCGTAGAGAACCCGAACGGAGATTCTTTAAGTTCCTTGTGCGACTGCGAACGGCTGGAGTCTGGGGCCCTGCAAGATGATATCGGTTACGAATGGCGATCTCCCAAGGTCGAACTAGCTAGGAGCGCTCGCTTGATGATCATCTGCAGAGGTACTGGGAGGTAACCTACAAAGCTACGGAGACTCTGAAGAAAGCCCGTGTGCTTTCTATTGTGAGTCGAAATATATGGTGGATGTTCCGTCCAGGTGCTCGTTAAGTTGACGTTTTTTTTTTTTTTTCTCCGGCTGTTTTTTGCATGTGCTTGTTCCCCGCGTAGATTCTTTGGGGAGGAAAGGAATCTCCCACTTTCAAAATTTCGGCGAGGAAAAGGCTTTTAAGATTTTGTTTCTTCCCTTATTTTCCCTCTTTTCGCCTGTGGTAATCGGAGCTACCGCACAGAAAAAAAAAGTGTGTGCTGGGCGGATGGTACGGATATTATTCTGGGTTAATGTCCTGTCAATAATTATCGCTCTTAAAGGGCTCTTTTGGCGTCAGAGCTGGCTGGATGCGTCTGGGCACATCATGAGAAGGGTTCCTCCCACGGTTATTACAAAACAACAACTCCTAAGCAGAAAGCTAAGGGCCTTCTTCTCAGGGGGGGAAAAAGGGCAAAAGGATAACTTGCAGAAGTAAATACCTGGTAAAAGACTGGCGATGAACCAGAAAAAATTTCGGCGACCCCCGCGTTCTAATTAACAAATCTTCAAGTCTAAGATGAGCAGCATCTAATAAACTCTTTCCTGCCTGTTTGTTCGATATGTATAATCCGCTTATTCTTCCAAGAATAGCCTTGTGCTCAGAGGCAGCTGAAAACTTGCTGGGGACCTGCTCTTATAAGAGCGCTCTCGTCCTCAAACTAGTCCGCTTCAACTCTGAGAGGTTCCATTCAACCCTGTTGGCGGTTGCCCTTCGAGTTTCACGCTGGGTTTGGCTTAGCTGGAATGCCCTCGCACAAACGGATGCTCGCAAATACCGACTTTTTCTGTTGGTGAAATGCTGGGTTATAGCAACCACCTTTGCAGTCTGGACCACCTTGGGCCTGCCGCTCCAATAAGTGGTTAAAGGGCTTGACATCAGTTTGGTGGTGAAAACAGGTGCCCGTCTAGAGAAATTCTAGACATGGCTTGGGACGCGAAACCTGTCAACGAGGTGCACCGTAGATTCCGTTGCATACCGCAGAATAAAGCCTGCGAACAAAAGCAATTACTTCGGCCTCGAGCCATGATCTGACGAGTGGAGCAAGAGGATAAAGTCGGGACTCAAACGAACGGGAGTTTGAAAGGCAAAAAAAGCTTGAACTTACTGATCAAGTGATGGACAAAAAGGATTTTTTAGACTTTAGGGTTGCTTTCGGTACGGAAAAAGCACACCTCCATCTGAACGATGAAGGCTTGGCGGCGTGAGTCCATGTCGACTTGCCCAGCGACTAGATCCCGTGGCCATGCAAGGACTATGCACAACAGCTCTCGAACTTTGAAAATCACACCAGTCCCATTGTGCTCCTCGCAGGGAAGCGGAAATCCCCAGATCCTGGATTAGCAAGGTCCAGGAAGAATAGCCCTGGCGGCCAGGAAACCTTCGAATTAAATGATCAGGTCGCGGACACGCAAACATTATCGAAGAAAATCCTGAAATTTGGTGTAACGGTGATAGCTAGAAATATCGCCACTGCACGGGTCATCCTGCCTTCCGGCTTCCCATCTGCCGTTGGGATATTTTTTCTGTCCGCCTGGCTCGTAAAAGCCCTCGAGCGACAAGGGAAATTGCGGGAGCTCGAAGCCAAAGAACAATGTAGGGTTTCTGATAATCGCAGGGTGCGAAGAGCGGGAGCTCGCATGTCGTCTTGCATCGTGAAGATATCTTCGAATTCTCGAAGAGTTGACTATCACACCGACTTTGCTGCTAAACACGGAGGCGTGTATCATTGCACAGGCTTCTTCCGTGTCCCGTCCCGAGAAGCTAAAATTGCCTTGAGCTGTCTTTCATTTGTTCAAGGTTTCGTTCGTGTCATGTTTTGATGCTTTAACCCTCAATTGAAAGAAGGAGAAGTGGGAAAAAAAAGAAAAGCTTTGGTCACAGGACCTCTGAACCGAGTATCGACGCTGCACCAAAGCGTATCTGGAGCCCCTCTCTATCCAGTAAGATTAGGTTGATATGGCTCAAAGATCAGGTGGGCGTCCGTGCAATTCCTCAGATAAAGGCGGGCTTCTCAGCTACCATTCGTGCTCAGTTCGAGTGGCCTGTTAACGCCCAAACTAGTCCAATGCATGCTGTCGATGGTTAGATATATCGATCGTGCGGGAATATCGAGACTGTAAATGTCAAAATACGTTTCGATATCTTGGAGACCTCTTGCTGGAAAACCCCACTTACCCAAAATAATCCAACCGCCGCTTCTAACCGAGTACTTTGAGAGGCTTCTTGTGAATTTCCAACGAAGATAATGCAGAATGAAGCCAAGTTCGAGGTTGAGGTATTAAACATCCGTTATAATTATAAGTGACAGGAGTTGAGAATACAAGCACTGCCACAAACGCGGTGGAGTGGCGTTGTAGTTGGACTGTTGAGTGGCTGGTGTTGACGACAGCACAACTTCCGACGCAAAAGTTCATGAGCTTGTCCTGTTCAACGTAAACCCCACTATATCAACCTTATCTCAACCCCCGTTACATCCCCACGTCGCCGCCACCGATACCCCG
Source organism: Arthrobotrys entomopaga (assembly GCA_012184315.1). Taxonomy (NCBI): domain Eukaryota; kingdom Fungi; phylum Ascomycota; class Orbiliomycetes; order Orbiliales; family Orbiliaceae; genus Arthrobotrys; species Arthrobotrys entomopaga. The sequence goes on from LDDX01000025.1 coordinate 494,374, forward strand.
TGGACAGGACGCCGTACGAAGGCCGCCGAGACAATGTGGATGCGGCACAATCCGCTACACTACCTCCTACTCGCGGGGTCCATATTTAGCTCCTCGTGTCGAGCCGTTTTCAAGGACGAGGCCTTCCAAACAGACTTCCAGGTACCGTTATTTGGAACTGCTCTCGACCCGTCAAGTACCTTCTTTCATCAGGCTACGGCTGGAAAAGCTGGCTCTTTATTGTATACTCTTTCGAACCGACTGATAATTGGCGCGATCAATCCCAAGGATGGGACACCTGTATGGAGGCAACAACTAGGAGAAGGTTCCGTTTCAGAAACAGAGGCTCTTAGCAAACTCGCGTGGCTGAGGAAATCGAAAGATGGGCGAGTGGTATCCGTTTTCGATGAGAAGATAGCCCTATGGGACGCAGCGACTGGTAGAGCGATTTGGGAATACACCGCGAATCTCAAAGTCGCAGATGTCATCACTTTGGAGGCCGAAAACATCCTCTTGGTAGCTTTCAAGAACGGAGAAGTGAAAGCCATCAAGCTACAATCCGGTGAAATTGCATGGGAGAACAAAATCGGAGAAGGGTGGGTTATCTAACGTATCTTTTAGCGAATTCACACGACGGATAGCTAATAATGAGTAGCCGGGATGAAGCATCGAATTTCAACCTCTTCGATAGCAAAATTTACCTCACGTTAAACACACCCACTCTCAATGAACTTAAGACTGTCGTGATTTCCCCGGCGACTGGGACACAGCTCGAAGAATTCAACGCCGGTGTGTTCCATAATTCGGATTCTCACGTTTCAACTCCTCAGTTACTCCCAGTCACGGCCTACAAGGATACCAGCAAGCTCAAATTCAACTTCCTCGGGACAAAAAAGACCAAATCGATAGAAATCGATGGGAACGTCCATGATTATAGACTTCATGCCGTTTCCACAGACTTGGTGTTTGTTGAATATTGGTCCAAGTCATCGGATACGCCGACTTCTTGGGCAGATTTCTACTCTGTGAAGCCTGGAGCTATTGAAAAGCTTGTAGAATTGCCGTACGAAAACGATGTCAGCGTATATGCCTTGTCAGATTCAGGTTCCGGCATATTCGCGACACGAGTCAATCGCGCCGAGATCCGTCTCTATGACACTACATCGAAGGAGGCGATACAAGTATATGAGTTGCCAAAACTCCTCCCAGCAAGTCCTCTTCACGTGGTTTCCGAGGTCGTCAAACGCCGAGACGGCGCGATCGCGGTCCGGGTTGCTGTCACACTCGCTGACGGCAATATGATCCTCTTCCGTAACGATCAAGTTGTCTGGACGAGACAAGAGGCCTTAGCTTCCGCCGTTGCCGCTGAATTTGTGGATGTCCACGAGGCCGAAGATACTCTGGAAAAGGTGCTCCACGCTGAAGAGTCTAACAATGTCGTGACCGCCTATGTTAAGCGTCTAACTCGACATATCGAAGAGCTAAAATATCTTCCTGGTTGGATTGCTGGTTTCAGACAGAGCATTCTTGGGATATTTGGGCAGAGCAATAAAGCTACTGATATTACCAAAGATCCGTTCGGCTATCGCAAGTTCGTCGTCTTTGTTACGAGATTCGGTTGGGTTACCGCTATTGATACAGCGAACCAGGGCGAAGTTGTTTGGTCAATCTCACTATTGAAGACTGAGATCATGGAGAAAGATATCAAGGGGATATTTCACCTTGGCAAAGGCATCATTGCTGTCGTTCTTTCCTCTGGTGACATCTATAAAATTGATGCTATCAACGGCAAAGGTATCAAGAAGACCGCTATCCAGATTCTCCCATCTGTCAGCGTCATGGCTGTTGAATCCACAACGAGTGATAGCAAATGGCTCCTCGCGATTCCTAGCAGAGAAGGGGTCAAAGGATGGTTCTGGCCGGACGAAAAGGAACTTGAACTCGAAAAAACATTGGCAAATATCACTCTTTCGCGAAGGTGTGAACATAGCACCGGAATTTGCGGCTACTCTGCAAAACCTACCGTCGGTGGCAGGCTGCTGCTCTCCTTATCTTGGTCTTTCCGAATCCCTTCCTCTCAAAAGATCATTTCCGTTAACACACGCCCTGCTCACGACCCCATTGCATCTATCGGGAAAGTGATGGGCAACAGATCCGTCATGTACAAATATGTCAACCCACATCTAGTCCTCTTGGTCACCTCAGCACCGCAAACCAGCTCGATATATGTTTATCTCCTCGATTCAGTTTCCGGTACAGTTCTTCACACTTCTATCCAAAGCGATGTGGACACCTCCCGTCCCGTTGTAGCCACCATGTCCGAAAACTGGTACGTCTACACATTCTACTCCAAATCTGCCGCAAGGGGGGCACAAATCGTTGTCACGGACTTTTACGCCTCTGCGACTCGAAACGATCCCGGGAAGCTTCTCCAACAGAGTATTTCGTCATACGACCAACCCAGATCTGCGACACCTTACGGTATCTCTCAAGCGTTTATATTCCCACACCCGGTCTCATCTCTAGCGACGACTACTACCAGACAAGGCATCACCACCAGGTCGGTACTACTCTTCGTTCCAAGCATCGGATCTCTCCTATCTATAAACAAGAGAATCCTCGAACCTCGCAGACCGGTCGGTCGTGAACCAACAAACGATGAGAAGGAGGAAGGGTTATTCAAATATGAGCCCTTCCTGGGAATCGATCACCAGGGCGGGTCGCTATCGCATGCGAGAGAGTTGATTGGTATTTCCAAAATTATCACCACTCCAAGTCTGTTGGAGAGTACGAGTATCGTGGTCGGATGGGGTATTGATATCTTTGGAACGAGGACGAGTCCTAGCGCCGCTTTTGATGTTTTAGGCAGTGGATTCAACAAGTTGGCGCTGATTGGGAGCGTTGTAGCGGTTGGATTTGGGACGATGTTTTTGAAACCGATGGTTAGTAGTCTGCCTTTCCCCCTTCATATTGATAGATACAATATCGACTCTAACATTTTCTATTGCTCATAGGTACGTAAAAAGCAAATCAGTCAGAGATGGTCACAGTGAGAGAATTAAAATATTATTGTTTAATTGGAAATCGATATCATGTATATGGCTGTCGATATATCTTCCAACTAGATTTTGGAATTTTTGTAGCACATTATTGAGTATATTATATATATTATACGAAATCTTCTAAACTAAATAAAGTAGATTTTAGTCTAGTTTTCATAAGCTACATATCGTGATACTCAGCGCATTTAAGACCGTCAATGCAAGGCAAGAAACGGTCTGACCCGGGTTATGATACTCTGTATATACGATGAGAAATGCACAACCTAATCATCATGCACTCGTGTTGGGTGAACCAATAGTCAGCCGACGCGTCTATTCGTCATACGCTTATTTCCTGAAGCGATTCCCTGGTGGAGGTTCTTATCCCAAATCTAATAGTTTTTCATCTCGAGGCCCGCAGCAAGAATACCTTCATGCGTCGCCTCTGGTTTACGAGGCGGCGAATACCTATCGAAATAATTAGCAACAATGATCCCGAGAACAGACGAATGTATGATTTACAACTTACATGTGATAGGATATATCCATGTGTCAGCACTTTCCAGCATATGCGAGGTAACGATGTTTACTGTCTTGTGTTGAGGAGGATATACTTAACCTGACCATTTCTCATTGCGACACTTAAAGATCCAACTGTTCAAACCACCAATGCGAAAATACCCGTCATCCCCTCCCGAACGCCAGCTTTTTCTGTCCTTTCTCCAATATCGGGCCGCTCTCCCCTTGCTGATGCACAATCGCATGTTTCGGCGGCCGACCCCGACCCCTCTTCACAGGCGCAGTACTAGCTGGCGGTTGCGACGAAGACTGTGGGGCATCATCTTTCTTTGTCGCTTTATTTCCCGAAGTCGCAGCGTGTGCACTACTCGGCCGGGTTCTCTCTTCCTCCATCAAATCTTTCGCAAAGTGCCAGTCGGAATGTTCGTCCAACTCGTGGAGTGGGATAAGTTTGTTATTACAGCGGGTACACGGGAACGAGGTCTCCTCTTCTTCCTCTTTTTTCGTTGCTAGTAGTGGCGGCGGTTTGGTATCCGTGACACCAGGTGTGTTTTCTTTCGAAAAGAATCGAATCCTGCCTGATGAGTTGGTTCGCAATGTGGGCGGAGTAACCGTCCTCTCCGATTTTTCGTGTAGCAAAGCATGGTCAGACCGGTTGCTATCGACCACTATCTCTTTGAGTGGGTCGGAATACAAGTCACCCTCGTTCTCAAATCCAATGTCATCCTCTTTTTCATCGGAGTGGAAGAAAGCAAGATCATCTTCTACTTCTTCGCTCCTCCCCTTGCTGAAGAAGTTTTCAATTCCCATTCTTCTTCTTTTGGTTTCCGGTTGTCCATTCTCGCCTGTAGAAACACCATGATGTCGCTTCATACTCTCTTCTTTTACCATCTTCGCCTCATCGCCACGTACCAACCAGCCTCCGATCCCACGATTGGTGCCTCTCCCGATATCATCAAATCCTCCAACACTAAGGGAGAGATTCTGACAGGGCCAGCATTTCCCTTCCTGCTCGATTTGTCGGAGCAAGTTCTTGGCAATCGGTAGCAAAAGATCTTCATCAAATACTTTGCCTAGCGGTATAGGTCCTTGTCGCGATTTGGTGACCGAGCCGTGTCTGTGATGCAATGTCATCGTTCTTGGTCTTCTTAGCGATATCGGTTGGCTACCCAATACAACACTATGGTCATCACCACCTATGCATTCTGGTTCCTCGGATTCTTCGTTTACTCGACTGACTATATCCGCACAAAACACTTTCAACCAACTCTCACCTTGTTGGTACCGGGTGATTTTAGGGTTAAAACTTTTGGCGCTGAGCATGCTCTTGATTTCAGTTCGCGTGATGACCTCAGTAGTATCGATGCCTCGAATAGTTTTATAAAGCCAGGTGCCAGTATCGTCGCCTAGCTTATTCTTGAAAGTTTCTAAAGGGACAGAGAGAACTTCGGAAACGTTCTCAGTGTTGAAAGCGGTAGCTACTTCCGAGCCTAACTTCCCTCCTAGATTTCGTATACTCGTAAATTTCATGCCGGAGAGGAATTGGGAGACCGCACGGTTTCGAACGACAGTTTGCTGATTCGGTTTTTTGAAGCCACTTCCCAGTTTGGCTAGCATTTTGTTGCGAGCGATGCCTGCTGAACTACATATCGTTGTCAGTGTGGTAGAAAGACGCTTGAATTAATGGATAAAATCTATACCAAGTATATCCTAGCCTCTCTTTAACTTGTCTTCGGATATCCTGAACAATATCCGCTGCAATGCCCATAACTATATCATCCCAATCCAGAGGCTCTTCCTCTGCTTCTTCACCATCGTCCAAATCTACCAAATGGCTATCGGACCATTCCACACCCGGTACTTCTGGTAGCCTTAGCTTTTCAGTCGTATCACCGTACGGCGCCACCACCTCGCTATCCACCACACCGAGTTCTTCATCATACCGCTCCAATAGCCTTTCAAACACCATCCCCGAAAGGTCTAAAAAACTCTCATCCACACTCGCCTTCTCCACCTTTGGACAATTACTCCTAAATATCGATAATATCTTCTTCGACTCCCGTCGGTAGTGATCTAAAGAGACTTTATCGGTAGAAATAGAGCCCTTGTCCATGTCGTGGTATCCCATGATGGCTTGGTCATTCTCCACACGCCATGTAGCAACGTGGACGGCGATAAGTTCTGGGCATTTTCGTTTGGCTTCGGTGACGTTTCGCATACGATTTATTCCGAATTTGCGGGCGGGGTAGTTGACTGCTATTAGAGCTGCGGTTGGGAAATTGTTAACCATGGGTTCATGTTGATGGTGAGGATTAGTATTGGGACGTAGTTACCATCCCATTGCTGAACTGCGAGCGGTTGGTCTTCGGGTACACCCAGACGAACCATTTCACATTGAGCCTATTATGATGCGAAAGAACAAAGTGTCAATTGAGTGTATAGGGAGATGATGTCTTGATAATTCGGTGAGCATACGTAGAACGCGTCTAGATCACTATTTTCTACCATGTTAGTCACCCTTTTTCTTGTTTCTGGTGGATTATTGGGAATGTGCCTATGACATACATATGAGCGATAACTCGTAAGGGAGAATTAACATTATATTTCGACATTTGTAACAAGTCTTTATAAGAAAACTTGGACTTTGGACGCTGTGCGCCCGACGGCGTAGGCGCAAAGTAATCCATATTGAAGGAGAGAGGGGGTATCTGGAAGTACTCCGTATATAATCGTGAAACAAAGGAATAGAACAGTGACGAAAGGAAAGAAGAGTAAGTGATAATATAAGGATAGAGATTATAAGGGCGTCATAATCGTAGAATCATCGTGAAAGGCAGGTCTCGCGTCCCCCTGGAACGATCTTACACCAACGTCCGGGGAGGAGGAGGGGAGATGGAGGAAGGTTATTTCGATCCAGCGGGGGTCCCGCGGCACAGCGGGATTGCGCATTCGTTGCGTGCGTTTTGGGCTGCTGTGTTGACGCGACGATCGGCACAACACCAAAACATGCCAATCGCCGAAGCACGTGACTCGTCTCCAGGCCTTCTTTCGGCTTTTAATTTCCCCTTTTCGGCTTCTCTATCACAAAGACAAGCGTTCCTCAGCACTGGAATTCTCAACCAGAGAGATTGGAGTCAATTGGGTGCAAATATTTTAAATCGTGGCATGGGATGTTGCGTGAAGTGTTCATACAGACGTTACCAACCGCTATTTTAAGGTATTTACATACTAAATGAGTCAACCTTCGCTTTCTATTCATTATTATTATGATATACGATGCATGGTATACAACAAGTCATCTGTATATTGATCCTCATTCCAGCATCCCAGATATATTGTAATTTACAAAGTAGACAGCGAAAGAGGCTTTCATCGACACCTCAAACACGACTACTGAGCATCCAACATGCCAAAGACAGCCTTGGTCTCCGGAGCCCTATCTTCAAGTACCTCTCTAATTTCCCGCCAGACTTGCTTCTGCGCACTGCGGCCGCTCTTTCTATTCATAAATGGTGGATATCTATAACTCATCATCAGTAAACTGCTCTTGCTTCTTATAATTAGGGGTCTCAGTACTTACGGTGCAGTCGTAAAGTCCATCATGATTTGTCCGTGACCGGTTTCGGCAGCCGAAGCAGCATTAACCAAAGCAGTGGCACCGATTTGCGGATCTCTGGCTCCCAGATTCATAATCAACCTTGGGATCAATTTCTCCTTGTTGGGATTCGTAAGACCAGTCCATGCCGAGCCTGGATCACCGCTGTTGATGGTAACCTTGCGTATTCCCTTAGCTTGAGCTGCAGCCGTAACTCTCTCGGATAGTTCGCGTGTAAAGTAAAGAAGCAGCGCCTTAGAGCGGCCGTATTGATGTCCCTGTTCCAATCCATCCTTGTTGGTACTCATCTTCTTGAGGTAGGAACCGGTCTTGGGAACGCCCATGGTGAATGACGAAGGATAGATGCCAAATGTAGTGACAAAGGTCAAAACGGGAGGGTTTGGGTTTCCTGGCGAAGATTTGAGGTACGGGAGGAACAGCAATGCGAGAAGGGCATTGGCGATAAAGTTGACGTGTACCGCTATAAAAAATCGGTTAGCCATAAACTCCAGCGAGATGCAATTGCGATGGAAGAAGAAAATAGAAGCTTACAGGTCTCCCAACCGTCTGGCGACAGGCGACGGCTGAATGAAAGAATACCAGCAGTCATAAGGACGTGATCCAAGTTTTTGAGTTCGCTTGCCTTCTTGCCCAAAGCCTGACATTCGGCATAGGACATCATGTTGACTTGCCAGACCAGAACAGTTGGTGGTTTCCTCCCTTTGGCTACGGCATCCTCCTCGATTTCCTTCTTGAGAGGTGCCAAATCCACCAAGTCGACGAGAATCAAAGTATCAACTTCGCGTTCAGCAAAGATCTTAGCCGCTCGCGAGCCGTATGCACCACCGGCGCCGGTGACCAAAGCTGTCCTTCCCTTGTATGATTTCGTGGTAACAGTGGGTTTGGCGGTACGTTGGGCCTGGAGACTCCAATATGGGAAATACTCCTTGAAGAAGAGGGGAATTCCCCAGGAAAGGAGGACTATCAGAGACGCGACGACGCACGCGATAATTGTCAAATTGTCAGCCATATTTTCGAGACCGCGTGTGACTCCGGCTATCGATTGAGGATTTACTGGATGTGTCGGATGTATCGAAGGAGTTGGACAGCTGTAATCGAATCAGTCCCATAGAAAATTGACAATTCACGCGACGAAAAGGGCTACACACCCCTGTGCTATCAATGGTGTTCCGCGCAGCGTAAACCCGACAGCTGACAGCACTGAACTAATTTCTACCAAAATCACTCAGTTTCACCGACTTATACTAGTTCTCTCAAACTTAAGAATCTTCCTTGAGTTTGTGTTTACCGCTCAATTGTAGTAATTTAGTGCGATTCATTGAATTCAATTCTTTCGATTCATGAATATCATAAGGAGTTACATGCAAGGGAGCTGAGATCCATTGCATTGCATTGCATCAGTACTCTCGACGTTCCATCCGTTTGTCCTTCAGTTTTCTCCATTTTCGGAATGCCCGACTGAAAAGGAGGGGAGTTTTTGGTACAAAAACTCTTTAGTTCCCTTTTGCTTACTATCGCAAAATATTATACAAATTTAATACAATTCTTATTAATTAAAAATTAATAAAAAATATGTTATTGTGGTTGTATGTAACTAATACTACTTCCAATTAGAATTTGATTAAAAATGTATTATTCTTTATTATAATTGGTATTAGTAGTTAAGATTTGATTAAAAATATATTATTTTTATTTGTGTGGATAGTAGACTACTATGATGACTTAAGCTAATGTTTAAGTTAATCTGCAGTTATTAGAAGTATATTTGTACATATATTCTGTTATTGTAATTGGATTATATTTTAAGGTTTGTGATTTTCAGTCGGGTTTGAGTGCCGCGCAGCGGCCTCCTAGTCACCAAATTATCAATTTATCCAACACACAAATGCGTTGTCCATACAGCTGCACTGACCATGCAATGCGTATGAACTTCTACTAACAGTGTTGGCATACATCCGAATATGAATCATGTCCAGTGATGTATATCTATGATTTATGTACGTGTTTGAACAGTATTTGTAGTATCTAAGTGTTATTAATAATGTATCAATGTATTAATATGCGCATGCTTGGATATCTTTGGCTGATACGTATCAAGCCGGTTACAAAATTTAAAAGAATGTGGTTGTTTTACAAAAATATATACATGCAAGAGATGCAATACATCTCGATTCGAGAATACCTCGACCGTATGTTCACGCTTGATAGCAAATCAACGGTCTTAAGCATGGTGTAGCCTAAAAATATCAATCACGAAACCGCGCGAGCAATATCAATTCGTTTCCAGTGCCGTTTAGGCTCTTCTTTATCAGAAGATGAGCTGTTGGATTTAACACCTCCGTCTGATCTTTTCTGTGTTTTATAGTTTCCCCCGTTCTGGTAAGTGTAGTAACCATTGCCATTTTGTGCCGGCGGTCGACCGGAATTCTGATACGTTTGAGGTTGCGGACGATTGTAGTAGTTATTGTAATAGTTTCTATAGTAGTTGTTATAGTAGTTTCTGTAATACTCTTGCATCCGGTTGTTGTAATTCTGGTTATTGTTCTGCTGATTATTGTTATTGTTATAGTTATTGTTTTGTTGATTATTGTTATAGTTGTTATTCTGCTGGTTATTGTTATTATAGTTGTTGTTCTGCTGGTTATTGTTATTATCGCTACTCTGCTGGTTGTTATTATTATTGTTATTGTTTCCGGTCGGCGGTCCCAGATTCCCGACGAGATTCCGAATCCTCTGAATATCATTTGGCGTGAGTGGCCTTTCCGTGAACATCCTATCGATGAAAGGATACATTATCGCCCCGGGATCCTGCGCATGCTCCAAACCGAGGACGTGGCCGAACTCGTGCAAGAACAACGTATGTATAGCCTCTGGGGTCCACCGATTGAACGCAGGTCCTTTGAATCTCACATGACTCGGATTGTTCCCCTCCGGTCCGATATTGGCATACGCCTGCGTTTGAGGGTTCCGGATGAAGAAGTTATCGTTGGTACCGACGACGGAGATTATGAGATTGGCATTGCCGTTCGCCTTTTGGAAGTTAAACGGAGTCACTTGAGCCCATTTTTGCCATGCCTTTTCGAAGGCTTGTTCCATTGTGGCTTGGTTTGAGCCTGGGAGGACACCTTGGACTTGATATTGGAATGTGTAGCCGCGGGGCCAGGTTCTGGCGTAGCCGTAGTTCTGACGTTTGCAGATGGATCCACCATCTTTTTTTTCCCCTACACCGCAGGGATCGTATGTATAGCACATTTTCTTTTTTTGCGGGTATGGTGTATTATCCTCGGTTGACAAGTTTTTTTATCTTTAAGAATTAAGAAATGAGAGACTGGTAGTATAAACGTGAGGAAAGAAAGAAAATACGGTAAGCTATATTATAAAACAGGGTTCAAAGAAATGAAGGAAAGCCCAGCTTTCAGATAAAGTGATTGAATTGCGTAAAGACGAGATGGCGAGAGGGCCATGAAGCGAAGCAATGACTGGCATGCAGACGATAGTCTATCTCGAGGAGATATTCTGCGAAAATTAGACGACCCCACTCTAGCTATATATTTCCACTAATGCATGCGTAATCAATATTGTGTTTCTCTTAGAAACCATAGCCTTCCCGGAACTACGGCTCTACAATCATTTCTGAGGTGGTTTTGAAATGTTTTATTCTAGCCTGTGTTCGCACGGCTAGTTTACGAAACTCGAATACGGTTCAAAAATCGATCATTAGGTTTACTCTGAAACGATCGGAGACCGGGTCTTCAATAAACGTGGCTCGTCTCCCGATCTAATCCTGAAAGCTCGTAGTATTTTTGGTCTAATATCTCTAGGCTATAACAGGACTTGTTTTATATCTGTCTGAAAAATCGAGGTGGCTGTGGAGTTTCCTAACTAGGCATAATACCTACTATATACGTACTAGTTTGACCAGAAATAGCTAGTCTCTCCCGCTCAGCTTAGCGACAAAAGGTTTCACTCGGATCGATATCCCAGGCATTTTCAGAACCTCTTTTCAGATAGTTATCGCTTAAGATTGACGTCTTTAAATTTTGAGATCTTTGTAGGATTTCTTTTGTCTGGGGAAAAACTAGCCGGTGACCTTTGTGTAGCTCTCTCAGTAGCCAATTTCGACCATTGAGTAGCTTGGCAGCGTCGGTGTGGTGTCTTGGAAAGAAACATAGATCTCGCGATCTCATGCGTCGAACTATCCAATATCAAATTAATGGTAGAGGACTAAAATATGCCGATACCGTGACACAAAATTATGAGAAGCACACGATCAATATCCTTCAGTTTCATACCTCCAGCTTTTATACTTGAATTGGAAGCTGTGATGTTCAGAGCTTTGGGAATTTCAGCGAACTTGCATAGCCTTCGCTTAGCGTTAGAGTCTCTGCTATACATGCATATTGGACTTGAAAAGCGACCGCGGCATCAACTTGAAATTTGAAGCATATTGAATCCCTAAGATCTTGGGATCTTTATAGAATAAGAAACTGGAATCGAACGTCAGCTTTTCGCGTTTTAGTGCTATAGCTTGTCTCGCAAGTCAGATACCAGCTATAGCGCTACCATGATTATGTAAATATGGTCAAGGCTGATATTCATATCAAACCCTCCACTTTTTTGCAGGACCAGAGCGGCGTCTGGCTTATGAGTCAATATCAGTAAATTAACTTGGGAAGATTTTGGGAGAAATTTCAATAATGATTTCCGAGGTAGCTTACAATATGCAGTGCGAGTAACGTATGGGTGCATATCCTGGTGATACGGAAGTGTTGCATCTCAACACCTGGCTAATTAACACGAGCCACCAAGGAAGGCTTGGGAGCTGTCGAGACCACGAATGCCTTTGACACAGATTCTGTCGTACTTGGCAGTATCAGCATGGTATGTATTTTCTCTTTCGGGATTTCCATATTATCCTCTCAAGCTTACAGCATGCGCGTATGCGTTAATAAATTATCCGCAGGAAGATATCAGGACCTGGCGACGAATAGGAGCACTAGCATCCGGCTTCGCAAAAACGTGCAATGACCTGGCTGGCATTGCATTGATGAATCGGGGGCTTCCCCAGGCACACGCATCTCCAGCATCCTTTTCTTCATGCCATCATCGATGCATCTAGAAATTCATCCAATGAGACTTTCTCTGGCGATGTTTTCTCAGCGTGGACCCGACCATACAGAGGATGGCTTGGCGAAATCACGTTGCTCGCATTCGATGCGTCTCTTGCATTAGCCCGAGGAACTTACCACTCACGGCCGACGGCGCCCACACCCCCCAATTTAGATCGGACAGGGAACAAGCTTGGTCCGCTTTTTTTGCTTGCTCGCTCACAGCTTCTCTCGCATCGAATTGAAGAACGCGGGCAATCTCGAATGGGGAGCGCTGCTGCTTTGCTCTTTTAGCTAGCTGCAGATTTGCCAGCGAATACCTACAGCAATTTGAAACAGCCCAACCACACACACCACTTTTTGCTCTCAAGCTGGAGTATTACCCCCAATTCGAGCTGGCTGGAACTGCAGAGCATTTGCAATAGCTGGCATATTGCGATTGTTATTATTATTATTATACACTCAGCAATACTTTACGATCTATCAAGGTCATCGCTGCTTTTGGATAAATCAAATCAAGTGACTTCGGGGTCTGCTACTCCGTGCCATCTACACAAAGGCGAGGTTCCGCAGACGGGACGGACATCCGTAAATTACACAAACGACGAAAAAAGGACCTCTCTCTGCCTTCATCTCTTCTGCCGTACGTTACCTTGAAGTCCTTTTGTATCACCGGCAAGCGCCTGGAGCTAGCTCTCTCGATTTTCGCGGTTTTTATTCAACAGGAAGAGTATAATAACACTGCATGCATGCAACTTGCATTTTCTTAGTGTAGCCCTCCCAGGAGATAATAATAATAACAATTCGACAGCCTGCTAACTTGAGCTTTTATTTCCTACACGCGGCCTTTCCTTTTCTCTCGTTTTCCTTGTATACTCGATCCTAGGCATCCTCTTTTCCTTCTGGCCGGCCGCTGATTGGGTTCCAGCCTCTCGCATTGCACACTGTCCAACATAGACATCGGGGATCATTCTCTGTTAAATCCATACCAATCAATAATATCATCCTCGATCACTCACCCACTCTCACACACTCTCTTTCCCCCCACACCCCGGAAAACTCTCTTTGCCTTACTCAAGGTTTATTGCAGACCAGATTTTGTGTGAGAGATCACAGATCTGCCGTTACAAATAGCGGAACAGAGCCTTCTCTTTATTTTATTTTATTTTATTTTTTTCGTCTTCAGAGAAGAGAGCTCTTCGTTAATTTCAACCACAATTGTCAGAAGAAATTTAAGCTAAAATAATTGGCGAGCCCTTCGGATTCCGGCCACTCTCGAGCAAGCAAGCTCTTCTCCCATTCCTTAACCGCCCATTCCAGCCAAATTAACGAGTCGAAACGAACCAATTGAACAAATACTTCGTACAGACGATCAATTGGCTCTAACCTTCGACCGTAATCTTATCATAACCTCACGACTCGACTTTCTAGATATAATATAATCTTTCGTTTAGTTCTGTTGGAGCACTTGTGACCATGACCACCAGCTCTCAATCGTAATAGCTCAGGTGTCCAAACAAAAAAAACCTTAGCTCAATCAGACCAGCCCGGCCGAACAAACAAACACGAAGACTACTCCGAACGAACGAACGTCGTCAACAACACCACCGCCACCACCACACATACAACTACACGGCATTTCCAAATCACCGTACGTCGGTGATTCAAAGACCGCTTCTATGAACGGAAGTAGGATCTCATGTCTCGACTTTGGCTACAGAGATGATGTATGTCCTACTCTCTATCCGGGGTGTCGTACCGTCGCCGTTTGTTGGTCGCTAACATGTCGAAATGATCACCAGGACATCCTCAAACTCGCCTCATCGATAGCATACCATGACAACACCGCCTCCACTACAAAGGTATTATTCCCCCGCAATTCCACCAAAGATTACCACCCCCAATTGAGTCTACAAGCTAACGTGTATCAATTTACCGACCTTACAGCAAACGCTAGAATCCCTCTTTCTCGCCTCGAACCAACTCCGCGTCCAAGCCGAAGAATTCATCGAAAGCTTATCCTGTCTCCCGAGGGCGTACAGTGCCATCGAACAAGCCATGGTGAAGAAATCAAGGAGGAGGCGGTATTATTAATATTAATACTCTCACCTCAGTCTTGCTCCGATGTCTTTTTTTGCCGGGTCGATTGTTCTTCTCTCTTTGATCTGTTCGACCGATAAAAACCCTCGCTGGATCCTGGTATCGATTTCGATTTCATCCGTGTACTATTAACGAATCCCTTTTGAATCTGATTTTTACGTTTGGGTGGTCTTCTGAGCATTTTCTTCAAACTATTTTCTCAATTGTATTTTTTTTTTTATTTCTTCTTCTGTTACCCTTTGGTATTTGGGAGTTTTTTCTGATAGCGGTTTTTATATTTTTCTATATCATATCATATGCTTCTCGAGCAGATTTTTTTGGCATCTCCCGACTCTACTCCACTCTTTTATTTCCTTCATATCTTTTTTGGGAAAAAATGGTGTTACGAATTCACGAGCGAACGAAACGAAAGAAAGAAAAGAACGAAAAAATATGATTTAGAAGGACACGATTTTGGTTTTTGGTTTTTGGTTTTTTATATATATACCCACTCACCTCCACACCAGGCATCATCACGACACTTTTAACGACCTAAACCCCCCTTCTTCTTCCCTTTCATCTCCCCCCATTACCTTTTCTATTATTGTTTTTTCCTACTATTCAATTGACCTATTCAAACTTCTTTTACCCTCATTTCATTTTAATCTTTTTACCCCCTGACCAATCGGACATGATTCGATTGATATCCCCGGTTTGCTCATTTATTCATTTATGGACTGACTGACTGATTCTAGTATTTCTTTCTTCCTTAAGGCCTTATTAATTGCAATGATCTACTCGATACATTTAGCGAGCGATGGGATGGTTTTATTTTATTTTTTTTACTTTTAGTTTTTATCTATACTTCTATATCAGCACATCAACTAGCATGCTTCCCGAAGGGAGGGAGGGAAAAGAAACAAAAAAGAATGTACTTGTACTACACTAGCTATTTCTAGTATACACACTGTCTCTACGATGTGGGTTTTGGTATATATTTAAAGATCTATATATACTCAAGTACTTAAGTATATATATATATATTGCAAGTTGCATCCGATATCAGTGACAGTGAAAGTTAATAATGAAAACAAAAACCTTTCTGCGTTCTTTATATCTTTTAATTTCTTACTGCATGCGTCTGTATCGATTCTGGATTTTTGACTCGCCAATCGCCCATCTACATGTACAAAATATAAAACTACAAGACTAATAATATTCTCGTCCTTGGAATGATTTCTTTTCTTTTCGCATCCATTTTTTTTAAATACATACATTACCATACTATAACTTTTGAATAAAAAAAAATTAATTCATAAAGACCAACCGACCGGAAACATAGGTCGAGAAAAAAAAAGAGAAAAATGCTACAGATAATTCCAAAAGAAAAAAAAAGTGACTAGCTAGCATGAGCCCCTTTCTTCCACTCAATATACCTACGTACGTACGTAATACACCCCCCCACGAGCCCTAAGAATTCCGCGATATAATGTAAACTGATCAAGTATGCTGATTTTACTGCTTCTTCTTACCCGTCTTCCCCTCAACGACAGGCTTACTCCACAACCAAAGTGCCACAAACCCAAACCACCCGACCACGACGACCCAAATACCCGCAATCCACGGCCAACTACCACTGATACCCCAACTCCTCGTCCACTCGTTATGCGCGAAATGCCTGACCGTCACGGCCTTCTTCTCGTGCACGTTAGTCAGAAATGGACGCTTGTAGTTTACGATAAACGTGAACTGGCCGTGTTGGTCCGGTGTCTTGAAAGTAGTGCGGTAGACTGTTGAGTTCTTATGGGAGGAATCTTCGGTGGGGCGGAGAGGAATACGGTAGTAAGGGTCCAGCATTGTGAATTCGAGCTGGACCGAGTCTGTCTCCGGAGCGGTAAATCGGTGGAAGTGGTCATAGGAGTATTCAGAGAGAGCAATGGCGTACGACTATTTTAAAATAAAAGCATGATTATTAATATTATTATCAAATTATCGTGAAAAATGCGGTGATGAGATCTGTGGGGAAAGATAGGTTTGGATGGATTATACGTACCACATCGTGTTTAACCCTATATATATCGCCGTTTTTACGGTCAGGTCCGAACTCTTCACCAAAATGTTCAATCATGTCGACTCTCAAAGCACCAGTTTCTTTGAACGTCCAAGCGGTCACATCCTTCGCGAAGGCGCGGTTGGCAGACATTTCTTTAGTCTTTGCAATCTTGGTGAAACTCTTATCGGCAAAGATGTCCGCGCCTCCAACAAAGGTGATGCGGGCATTATGCCGGGTTTGCACACCGGCGACGAGAACTAGCTGCTTTCCAGCGGCAAAGACGTTCTCATCATCGGCATTGGCGGACGCTTCTTTCGTGTCGTAGCTGTACGCGAAACGCGGTGCGGTGAGGATGGGCTGGACGAGAGGAGAGCTTCCGATCGCGAGACCGGGACCCTGGAAGAGTAGTTTGGCCGAAGGGTTTTCACCTGTGTTAAAGTAGTTTTTGATGTTGGACGGGAATTTCGGAAGGTCTAGTACCAAGGTTGAGTGTTCCGAGTCGGTTGAATCGGCGAGATCAAAATGGCTGACGGCGCTGAATCCCTTTGGTGGGAGAAAGACGTCGACTTGGGTTGCTAATTCGTTGATGGAGGTGGGGATGGTACCTTCCGGGCTCGAAGGGAGGAGGACGAGGATGTTACCGCCATTGGAAGCGTGTTTGAGAAAGCTGCTGGATTGGAGGTTCGGGCCGAGTCCTTTTAGCTTGGTAGGGAAGACGATGATATTGTCATACGCGCGTTCTTCGTGCCTGAAGAGGTTGAGGGATTCGGATTTGGCGGAGTGTATGTCGGTTTTGAAGCCGCGGGCTGGTCATTTATTAAAGCAAATATCGGGTCACGTTAGCAAAAATCGAACGTCACGAGAGGGTATTCGCCAATTGAAATGCCATTCCGCCAAGAATATCAATTGATGGATATGGATATAAACGTACCTTCGAGATCGCTGATTAACGTCTGGAACTGGTCCTTGGTGTCATCTTCGAGGACGAGAAGGGTCCGGGGTCCTGTCAACGAGATGGACTGCGATAACGATACCAAGGAGACCAAGGCGACGAACAGGCTCCGGATCCGTAGCCGGGCCATGATTGGTATCTCGTAGCGGGAGGGTAGTAGTAGTAGTAGTAGTAGTAGTAGTCCCACTCAATTGGATTGTAACAGCGGTAGGAGGGTCTGCTATCAACGGAACAAGACGATTGAAGCGGGTACGCGGTTGTTGATGTTGAGGATGGAGTCGGGTTCTTTCTGTCGTTCTTGGCTGGGTGTCGTCCGCCCGTCGTGTGTGTGGGCGAGGGAAGTATACGTAATGGAAGGCAGCTTGTCGCACGGCAGCAGCTAAAGGCAAACGTGTTTTCTTGGACAACACAATTCCCTTCCAACCAGTCTGTTGTTGGGTGGGAGCACATGAACCCCTCAGAAGCCCATTCATTTCTACTTGCACACACCCGAATGTACAGATGTGAAACTATAATATATGGCAGCTGTAGTTCTATTTCAAGGTGGATATAAAGTTGATGAGGCTGGAGGTATCATGGGGGAACTCTATGAGCAATACTTTTATCATCCGGTGATAGGGCTGTTTCTTGGCTTTCCTTTCCATCATTTAGCTTTGATTGATAACCAGGTGCATGCAAGCCAGCTAGGTCCGGTTGGAGATACGGAAGCGGGTATAGATCTAAATGCTTATATATCATATGTTATAGAGGTCATGAGACAAGTATATTCCTGAGATTTATATTTATATTTATATCATTTTTTTTCGCATTCATTTGATTCTATTCCGAAAAAGTAAATGAAATTCGTTATAAAAAGATACTACATGAATCCCTTTTCTTTTGACATAGCTAGCGACGAACCGGATAATAGACACATGTTTCCTGCAAATTCCGAGATAATATAAAGGATAGAGTGTGCAGAGAAAGAGACAATTTTTCGATAATTTGGATGTGGTATAAAAAGGTTAACAAAAGTATGTATATTGTGAAAGGAAGATACAAAGTTCATTCATAAAGAAAACTCCAGCGATACAAGATATAACAACCGTGATGATAACTTTAGAAAGGAAAGGAAAAGAAAAGAAAGAAAAAAAAAAACAGGGATAAAAACTTGGTATATCCATCATAAATCATTTCATTATAGTGAAGGCAGTGGAAGGCGACAAATTTAAATCGTCGGTACATGAGTACAGCATGATTGTGTAATAATGTAGAAATAAGATCTTATAAGGGTCGACTCAAGGAGAAATTATTATATAAAGGGGTGGGAGGATGATGACTCTTTTTTAAATAAGCCCAGACACTATATTATACTACTCTAGTACCATCTAGTAGTAGACGGCCTCACGTGAGTCTCTGATACGGTCACGCTCACCGTACGGGGTGTAGTCACGCTTCTCGCTGAATCGGTCACGCTCATAATATCCACCACTATTCCGGGGACGGCTTTGCGATCGTTCGTAGCGCGAACTGTTTTCAATTTCTCGGACACGTTCTGCAAAACAAAATAAAAAAGAATCAAGTCAGACCCCAGACGTAATTCTTAAGTCTTTGCAGGTAACTAGGAGGCGACTTACCACGACGAATGTCCTTGGTGAGGTCGATCAAGTCCTGGATATGGTCCCGGTGAAGATAATCGAAAACGTAGACAAAGTTGTCCGTTTCTTCAAAGTTGTAACCGAATTCCTCAAGAGCTTCGGCGCACACGAGGTCCTTGGTGATCTCGGTCCAGAGTTCTCCCTTGGCCGTCCGTTCCGGGTGCTTGCTCGAGCGACGGATGCCGCCGGCGTTACCAGCAAAGGACGAAGAGTTCCAGGAGACATCGGCACCACCTTCGACAGTGATCCTTCGGCCGGTTCCGGGGACGTCGACGACGGTCCAACCTTCTTGCTCGGCCTTGAAGTCCTTGAAGAATCCGGAACCACGGGGAGAGGCAGGGACGAGAGCTCCGGTAGAATTCCGTGCGGATGTAAAACGCTCACGGTCTTCTTCGTTTCGTTCCCGGTAACGGCCGTAGCCGATAGTCCTCTCGACCCGGTCGCGGGATTCGCTTCGGCTTCTGGATCTCTCTTCGTGCACACGATGATCATCCTCGACATGGTAATCCCGGTCGATGCTCAACCTGCCTGTGGCGTTCCACTTGCCACCGTATCGTCGCTCGCGGATTTGCATCAGCGTCTCACGCTCGACGACCTCACGACGTTGTGGAGGTGGTGGAGGTGGAGCTGGCGGCTCAGCGACGATATGGATGGCGGCATGGTCGATGTGGATGTGATTGTGGTGGTGGACGTGCTCGTGCTCGTGCTCGGTGACCTTGATGGTGGGATCGATCTCAATCTCACGGATGGGAATGATCGGTTCCGGCTCGGGGGGTACTTCGTAGAGATCCCGCTCGATAATCTTCTCCTGACGGACGGGAACCAGAGCTCCAGAGGATCTGTTATCACGTTCGTAGAATCGGGTCAACTCTCCACCGCGTTCGCGGCTGGGGTTGTAAGTGTCAATTTCCCGGTATTCATGGTCGTGCTCGTAGAATCCAGGTCCACGGTAGTCCCGGTCTCTATGGTCAACTTCGACGTCATAATCTCCCCGTCGGGTCTTGTAGTGCTCGTGGCGAGACATAATTATTGTTTTTTTTAATAAATGGAGGAGATTCTTAAAAGTATTTTTCCCAACTAGATAATACTCAAAAGATATAAGATATATAAGTATTTGGATAAATAATAAGGTATTCGAAATAATGATGGATAAATGTTTGGATGTTTAGAAAAAGATAATGAGAATATGGCCCATCAGCGTCACAGAAGCTGAGCTTATATATCCACAGGATCCCTTCCTAGATAGACGCTAACATTGCATAGTAGCCCAGCGCCTGGTAATCGAGGCTACTAACATTGGTCCCGGCTGGTATCCATTTATGGCATGCATATGGAGGGAAACGAGTGGGCATGCCCCAAGTCACACTCGCATAGCAGCGCTAGCTGGTTCACCCCTCGGCGTAGCAATGTGGCACGGCGAATTAAAAAAAGGATGACACATCCATAGATAAGTACTGAATTCAAGCTCCAAGTACTTTGGTACTACTAAAAAAAGTACCCATTCGCAGGAAAGAAGAGAAAAGAGAAAAAAGGTGTTTATCCAAACTCGGTCGCATGCAGCTAAGAGACACAAAAATGGGCAGTCAAGGAGGAGGAGAGCAATGAATAGCGCCTATAGTACGTACCTTCGCCTGTGGTGAGCTCAGCCGAGTAGTGTTTGTGTGGTGTCGCTTTGTTGGATTAGTTCTAGCTGGTTACTCAGGCGCACTGAAAGACTCAAACTCCCCCAAAATGTATACTATCCTAGGCCGGGCGGAGAGAAAGAGGGGATCCTCGAGGAATTCGAAAAAGTCGACAGTCCAAAGGTCCAAAAATCGTCGCGAGCAAAAGTTATGGATTAAGAAAAAGAGTAGGAAGGAATTATAACCTCCGGGGGGGGAGCGTCATTGCACTTTATATATCTCCCCTTCCGAGGTTTCCATATGCTAAAACTTCTTTGGTAGATAGCACCCACCCTAGAATTCCTTCCTTCTAAATTTTCTAGCTCTCCACCTTTTTTTTCCTTTCCATGATCACAAATGACCAGCCGATGGAAAAGGAAATTTCGGTGCCATGTTGTATCTTCGCACACATTTTGATATGGCAGAGTACGCCACGGGGAGGCTTTTTCAGACTTGTTGCATCAGCTTGCATGGGGTTGACTTCAGCGGAAAATGATGAGGTCGTATGACGTATTGCGGGAGAAGGAGGGGGATGACTACCCAGCCCGCTATCCTTGCTTCCTATTGGTCTCCGGCGGTGCTCCACTAGAACTCAACCGGGCATATAGAAAAGAAAAAGCCCGTTGGCTGTTAACTATACTTGAAAAAAATTAGTGCGACAAAATTGGGCGACGTACCGACGGACATCCTTCGAGCTAAAGAAAGAAAAGCTCTGACAAATGCAAGAGTTTGCACCAGATATCGAAGATGATCGAAAATCACAGGGTGGGCTAATTGTTACGATCGATATCGGAGTTCCTGCGCCGCACACGCGCATTCTATCTGTCGCAGAAAAGCTGTGGATGCCGTACAGCGTTAATTTGGTAGCCCATTTTGAAAATAAGGGACCCTTTCTTTCATTTCCACAAAGGATGCCGTGCTGCTCGCACCCGCTGGTCATTCGTAACACCAGGCGCCAGCATGATGCATTTTTCGCACGTTGGACTGGAGTTCAGCAAACGCCTAAAGGCATTATTCACTAGATTCTCAGTCTCGCCACATCGGAGCGTCTTGACTGCTGATATTGGTATCGGATTGTATTTTCCAAGATGATTAGTGCTCATTACCTAGCTAGGCTGTTCGTCAGCTAGCCGCCTCATTTCAAAATGTTTCGTGGCTTGAGGGAGTTAAAACAAGTGAATTCATTTTGGTGAAATTCGAATGACATGACAGACACCCTGCATGATGACGAAAGCGCGATGTATTTGACGAGCGACGTGGTGGTGGCCGGTGGTTAGCAAATTAAATCAGGATTTTGCCTGCAAAAGTACCGAAACAACGGTCCCCAGAATATAATATTATCAGCAAGGACCGCTAAAAAAGGACCAAGAATCTAAATAAATTCAGCGACATTGAAACATTAGAAAAAAAAAAAAAAAAAAAAAAAAGTTTGCAATCTTCAATGCAGAATGACGATAGGACTCTTCCAAGCCATCCAGTTAAATCCCTCTGGTTGATTCTCGAAGCTGTAGGGTCTCCAACGAAGCTCGCGGGAAATGTATGTAAGCCCGGCCCCACACACGCATACAGCGATCCACACTCTTATTTCTGTTACCAGGAAACCGAACACACCTCACCTCGCTTTCAAATTCCATTTTCGATCTCTTTCGATCGCAAATGTCCCTTGTCGTCATCGTTGGGTCATGGGAAACTGAAAGAATTTCTCGACATCTAGCCTGTCGCTGTCGCTGGTTTGTCTGTTTCCAAGGCGCACACACGCAGACCTGCATCGCATAAGGTTTCCTGCTTAACCGAACATGCAATGTAGCTCTTTTTCCAACGCACCCTTAATCATTCGGACAGCTTAGCTTAGCTGGCGTAGCATAGCCCTTTTTGGTTGAACCTTCAACCTTGCGATACCCTTTTCGTGAGAAGACGCCGTCGCAGCGTGGATATTTAAATTTTAATTTTTTTTTCTCATCATATCCTCCATTAGAATTGAATTAAGCTTTAATGGGTTGGATTGTTTCGATGAATTAAGGTGTGTCGACCGAAAAAAAGATGCGGATGTTCCTGACTCTCTCTCGATGTAATCCTCGCAATTGCCGCCCAGATTGACATAAAAACCCAGTTTTTGGTGAGGCGAAATCAACCGGTGGCGATATGAAGAAATTAAGCTCCCTGGAGGTTTTTATACTTGATAGACGTGTGAAGCTTAAGGAGCTTCTTCGGTCGCCACTACCGACAAAACATCAATTCCAAACTACTTTTTTTAAAAAAACAATTTGAAGAGAATGTGGTTTTGCTCCTTTATGCTTTTCGCGATAGAAGTTTACGCATACGCGACCGTAAACAGCGATCGATACGATATCCGTGTAACATGTGTCTAAATATATATATATATATATATATAAACTCTCTTTCTTTTCGCGAGATGCGACGGCAAACTCCGAGCGCGACTACCGCGAACATCTGTAAATATAGACTTTTTAGAGCTTTGTGCCGAATTCATAGAAACTGGTGCCCCGAAGCTTAAATTGACGAAACGATGAAATGTTCAAAATCATCGTGACGGCTGTATACACGTAATCAATGTAACATGCTACTCTAATATCCCACGATATGTGTAAAAGAGCTTCTACTTGCTCGATCGTCAAACGATATCGCTAAATAGAAATCGATAGTCGATACACGTTTAGTAAATCGTTCAAACGTACGTACAATAATTAGAGCTTGAAGCAATTGCGCAAGCATTTTCTAATTTTGTCCGTTAGTCGAAAGCTTTGCTTCAACAGGCGGGCTGCTTCACTGTCCCTGTAAGTCTGATATCTACATTTCTCAAACTTCATGACATACCATATACGTATATACGAGCTAATTCAAACAGCTTACTACTAGTATCAATACTTTGTTTGGATTATTCTACCTTGCAATTGTTCTTAAATATATATATATGGTATCGTATCAAGTGCACCGGACGATCCCGTAGCTAGTTACCTATCCACGTTCATCAGACAGATCGCCAAAAGGGTCGGATTCGAGTTCAAAATCCAACACGTAATCGAGTTTCTGCACAGTCACTGGAAATAAATCGATTGAGCTCAAAAAGACCAGCTTTCTATTTCCAAGGATAGGATCTTGCATAACCCATTCCCTAAATATCCACCTCATCATCATACCTTTCGTCTTTCCTTACCATAATAGCTTCGATACTATTTCATTAAATTCCTACAACCTACAAGATTCTAATATCATAACGAAGCGAGTTATATATATATATATACACAATGTCACTTGATACAACCGCACGACGCTCTTCGCGACGACTGAAGGGTGCAGCACCCTTACCTCCTTCGCCTCCAAGTTCTGAGCCGGACGAGCCGGGAAGTAGTACACACGCATCATTCAATCTGAAAACCCCGCCTCGAAGGAAGAGATACACCGAAGATGTATTTTCGCCGGTCTCGAGTTCTGAGATTGCATCGCCTATACCGATCGATATAACCCATGCTGCGCGCAAATTTTCTATACCCGAACGTAGAGTAACAAGATGTCAGGCTGCTGCTGAGACTACGAAAGACTGTAAGCGTATTTTTAACATTCGTTGGGAAATACCACTGATAGTTCATAATATGATATAGTAGCAACCGGATCGAATGGTGGTGCTTCCGTAGTGACAACACCGGGGCCGGAGAAAGACAAGCAGGAAGGTACCAGTCAGAGACGTTCGATGAGGCTTCCGAGAGTAGGCAACTGGTCGAAGAATGATAGAAGTGCAAGCGTGACTTCAGAGACACCTGATGCTAAATCCAAGGAAAGGTAATTTTACGCTGCACTTTTGTGACAATGGTGCTTGAAGGCTCAACTTTTTTCTCTTATCTCTAAGTATTAGGAGTTCTGTTATTACTCAGAGACGCGAAGAACCACAAACGAACGATAGCTTGATTTCTGAACCTTCGGAGCCACATCGAGAAACTCGCTCTTCTAAGCGGAAATCAGACGTTCTTGATGAACCGCTCAAAATCTCGGAGCTAACCGTCGAATCATTAGAAAACGGCTGCGTGAGGCGAGCCAGGTTGCCAAAAATACAGAAGACTGAGCCCCCTGTTGTCGGAAAATTCTCTTTCCTAACAGCAATGGATAATACAATCGGATCAGGGGCTAGACGAGGCCGCCCACCAAACCAGCGTGAAGCGCCACAAGAAATGGAGAAACCGAAGAGTAAGCCAAAACTTACTGCGAGAAAAAATACAAAAGCACAATCGATTTCCCATACTCCAATCGCCCAGAAACCACCATCGCTTGGAAAACCGGATATTTGGTGTGATGTGAGTGATAAGACTACCTTCATCAGCAGGATAATATCCTTATTGGCTAATGATTATTTAGACTCGACAAGAGCTTTGTGAGAGTCTGCCCTCGTTTAGGTCTTATCAAGGTGGCTGCTATTCCTCCAAAGGTTTCGGTCGTGGATATTTAATTGATGGCCATGCTTCCGAGAGAGACTATATGGACGCCAGTATCATCATATCACATGCCGGTGGGAACAGTGAAGAAGTCGAAGGCGAGCGGCGCTTGGTTCGAGATCAAACCTGGGATAAGGGAACAATTGCGTATCTTCGCAATAATTGTGAGCAGATGGTCCCGTTGGCAATCATTATCGGTGAAAAATGCCCCACGGCCCCAGCACAGTTGGTGCACAGATACTCTGTTATGGATTGGTTCAAGGTTACGCACTGTTGGCCTGAACGAGACAGTGTTTCCGGAAAGATCAGGTGCAAGTTTCGACTGGAAAAGTTGGACGGGACTAAGAAGGGGTGGTGGGCTGCTGAGGAGACTCCTAGCGTCTCACCAGAGGTGTCTACCGAGTATATAAATTGTGAGGGCTGCCATCAAAGTAGCCCGTGGGTGTACGATAACGCACCCATGTGCTTGAATAAAGATTGTGGTCGTTTCTGGATGGTAATTCAACCCTTTTTATATTCCGAACTTCATTTATAGCTCAGGCACAAACTGATATGTCTAGGTCTACAATGGGCGAATCGGAAAACCGCCAGCGAACTTTGTTTATCGACAGTCATTTTTACACGGTATGACTGTTTGGCCCGAGGCAGCGTCGCAACCACCTGGGCCACTAGCTCCAACTCTACCGACCGAAGACGAGAACGCAGAAAACAACGGCCGGGACGTCAAGCGCAGATTCTGGAAGGGTGTTTGGTGCGACAAATGCGGTAAATTGAACTGTCGCGAGCTTTGGAAGAGTTGGAAGTGTACGAACTGTGACTGGGAGTTCATTCCGAAACGTTCTCATTTCGTACCGGCGGACTTGGCAGACCCGCATCGACCTGAGTTTACTGGTCCGGCAATACCTGAGAATGTTGTTGATCCTTCTATCAAATCAACTTCAGTGATTCTGGAAGATGGAAGGAGAGCAATTTTGTATGAAGTATTCCAGTGCGGGAACGTGATTCATATCATGGCCAATAAGACATGGAATGAGCTCCCGGGTGGATCGGACTGGCTGTTGGACAATTATCAAGATATCGAAATGCCTTTCAAGCGACATGAGTTGAAAACACATAAGCGTAAGACTTGCACTTCTATTGGTTTAAGGGCAACCAAGTTGCTTTGCTAATGATAATGATAATGATTAATATTGATAGTTACCGGGAGACTGTTGACACAACAATTCTCATTTAATTCGGTGAGTTGTCGCTGCGTCCTTCCTCACTGTAGTGAATCATGTTCTAATTTCAAGCAGGGAGCTCCATATAAATACATTGTCGAAATCGACAGCTTGCCATTCGAGGATTCGCCAAAAGTTGTCCAACGAGCTTTGGAGAAGCTTCAAACAGACGTCACTAGAATGATCCCAGACGCGCTACCCATGAACGAGGTGTTGAATGTTGCATATTTCGAAGAGCAAAAGATGGACGTAAGTTGAATATCCCTTCAAAACCCGCTCTTAGGTTCATCTGACTTTATAATTTTAGTTCCATGATGATGGCGAGGAAGATCTCGGGCCTTGTGTTTCGTCTATCTCTCTGGGGTCCCCCGCAATGATGTATTTCCGTGTCAAGGGGAAGTATTGCAGCAACGAAATTTCGGACGCAGATAAAGCTTTATTACGTCCCTCCAACCCTCAATATCAAAATCCAGCTGAGGAAGGAAAACGACAGACCAAGCGTAACATTCTTGAGATAAGGCTACACCACGGTGATGTGATAATTATGGACGGGCGACCCATCCAAAGACTTTTGGAACATGCCGTCACGCCAGAAGGGTTCCGGATCGCTGCTACTGCTAGAAATATCAGCTCACGTAATGTTGTTGTTAATTCTAATAAGCCAACGAAGCAAAGTATCCGATCCGAAACGGCAGGAAGCAAATTTCAAGAGACCCCGGCGATAACACTGTCGCAAAGCTCTTCGATTGTGGGCAATGCTAGTAGTATGGTTGTTAACAATGCTACAGAGTCGGGGATCATTAGCGAACCAGATATTTCGCTACCTCCCGTCAAAACTTCTATTATAGAACCCTCGATGACAGCGACCCATGGCTCTTCTAGTCTCTCTCTAGCGTGCAACACACCTCAAGATATCACAATGGAAGGACAGGAGCCGCTTTCTGCGAGTAGCACTGATCTGAGTGATGCTCTCACTGTCTCGCCACCATTTTTCACGGGACCTCACTTTGGAACTATGCTCAGCACACCTATCGAAGAAGAACCAATCTCTCCACTAACTAGTATGGCGGCTAATTATTCATATTCACACATGGCCTCACAATCCACAAACCCGCGACAGGTATCACTAGGATCCATTTCCGCCAACGGTAGCACACACTCAAGCGGTGTCCTATCTTCATATAGAAGTAGCCTTTCAGAGCCAGCCTTGCAATTACAGTCGCAATCATTTTCTGGTTGTGAGTTGATTGACTGGAGTCATCACGAAGCCTTAAAGACACCGATACCAGTGTATAGATGTATACCCAGAACGAGTGTCGGGCCTCCTGTCGGCGTGATGACGCCTCGTGTCAATGGAAACTTGGGTGCTCCGAGTTCATTCCAAGGTGGAAATGTTGCGAATCCGATGTTGGCTGATATTTGGAGCCATGATCAGCTGCAGCAATTGAGTATGTTCTTTACACGAAAGGACGAGTAGTCTTTTCCGCTGAAATGTCTGCGTACTCACACGATTTTATCTCCTGACTTTCTCCGTTTATTAAAGAATTCTTGTTATCCCACAGAGTGACTCACCTCTAAACTAAGAACCTTTATTGTCATTAAATATTGGTAATACAAAATTACAGAAAAAATGAAAAGACTAGAATTAAAAGAGTATGATGACAGTGTGAATAAATCAATAGTGAACCTAGTCGAGTTGAGGAGAATCATGGCAATTTCATCACGCGCACGTTCTGGGCGGATATTAGATTAATTATGGCGCTAATACCTTATTATCTACAATCAAGAATACCAAGAACTTCTTAGGACTTCTTAGCCCCATATACTCGAAAGTATATCCCTAACAGAAGATTCCACCACTCCATAAATCGTATAATTGCGTCTTCCCCTATCGAGATCCTCAATATAAAGCAACGGACAAACTTGCGATCTCAAGGCCACATGAATGACCCAACGAAGCGATTGAACCACACTCCACGGATCCCGCGGCTTCCTATAAACCGCAGACCACAGCGTCTTTTCGCCAAGCGGTAGGTCCATATCTTTGATTGTCATAACCTCGTTCCTTCGAACCAGAGTACCCGAGATAGGATCGAAGAGTGCGACAATGTCGGATTCGAGGTTATATTTCATCCAGCTGTTTAGAACTTCCGGGTCGTCGTCGGAGTAGCGGACTGCGGCTTTCCAGCGGTATGTGGATGTATCGTCCAGGGAGGCTTCGGGGAAGCCCATGTAGTCGCGGATACGAGTGTATCGTAGCTCGAAGGAGGGGACGCTCGGTCTCTCCGACGTTGGAGACATGGTTGGGGTTGTTTGGTTTGCTTTATTCATCTCTGGGTTCTGATACGTATTTCGGTCAGGCCAAGGTGTGTGCTGGGTAAGAAGCTTAGCTTAGTTACTCTATGGTAATGATAGAGGTGGTGGAGATCGAAATTGGTTGTACTGTAATATGGTATTCAAATAGCTGGAAGCTTATTTCGGAAACGTATTATTTTTATTGATCTTCTGTTAACTTCTCGTTCCGAATAAATTAGATTATTATTATTCACGACGCGAGGGCAACGTCGCTTTGATCGGATATCGATCATGTTTGCGCTGGATCTTCTCTGATCCTTTGTGAGCGGCCAACGTGTTGTTTCTGTTGTAACGCTATTTTAGGTTAGCGTGTACCACCTCGCCAGATCAGGTTATCCTTGTCTCTGATTGGCAGGACGTGGGCAAACCTGGCAACACGCTGTGTTTTGATGAACAACGCAAGCTACGATCTCAAGATGTCGAGACTGCTCAAGCAGTAGCTGAGCGCGAGGGCCCCATTCTTTATTGGACTTATTCCCCGAGGAAAACTCGAAGCCTTGCTTGCAACTTGGCTTTTAACGAGCTCTTTAGATTCTCTATGCAACATCTTTAAAATAGTATATTGAAATGTAACGTTGACTGAGTCTTGTGGTCAAGAAGTTCATGCTCAGCTCAGTGAAGGACGTTAACTATCCTCAAAAACCAAAATTTAAATTGCGAGCGGCGCAACTGATTCGAATGAGCCACAAAGCTAGGATAGTGACTTGCCAATATTGAAAATATAACTAGAAATGAAGGGTGTCATCATGTATCAGCGCCGACTTTGTTCGAGTGTCCGACCTGGGTCTCCTTCCGTAAAGAGCAAATGTGTTCTAAGACGACGGGGCAGCGGCAAGTGTCAGGTTCGGGGATGGGTCCTCGCTTCCCAATTTCATGTTGACAGGCGGACAGCACAAGAACCGAGTTTTGACCCCAGTCTCGAGCCGTCTCAGCACCTCCACGGTAATAGAAATTCTCGACACTAAGTAATAGGCTAGAACTCTATGTTAAGTTCTTCTGTATATTTCGAGAAAAGTGGTAGAATATGATAGAATTAAAGTTTCCCCGATTTACCACCTTCCAAAATCTTAA
This sequence comes from Arthrobotrys entomopaga, assembly GCA_012184315.1. Lineage (NCBI taxonomy): Eukaryota > Fungi > Ascomycota > Orbiliomycetes > Orbiliales > Orbiliaceae > Arthrobotrys > Arthrobotrys entomopaga. The sequence continues at coordinate 524,110 of LDDX01000025.1, forward strand.
TTGCACTGTTACATTCGGGCACGTTTCAGAAATTTCCAGTGAGCCCCGACAACGCGACACTTGCCTATTCTTCGACAACATGAAGTAGAAGTCGAGAACCATGTGTATGAATTTCGTACATGTCTTTTTTTCAAAGAAAAATCAATCACGATTCTATCTATATAAGAATTCAAATCTACCCAGATCTCAGAATTTTATCACCATCATCCACTACGATAACTATAAACAAGCGAGTTAACTTGACACTCACAAAAGACTTTCTTTAAAATATTAGTTCATTTACTTTCTTAACTTTCATTTAAACCACTTCCTACAAAACATTCAAAATGCAGGTCATCAGCGCTCTCCTCCTCGCCATCCCAGCTGTTATGGCTGCAGACTACTATCAGGCCGATAACTCCTACCCAGGCAGCCAAACCCCTCAAGTTGGAAACGCCTACCAGCCCGCTCAAGGAGGAAACACCTACCAGCCAGCTCAGGGAGGAAACAACTACCAGCCGGCCCAGGGAGGAAACACCTATCAATCTACCCCTCCTACAACCTATGGTGCCCAAAGTATGTGTACACAATCTACTCGAAATCCTCATAAGAAAAAACAGACTAACAGAACATCACAGAGCACTGCGTTCAAGAATGGTTTGGTACCGCCCCAATCTGTGACGGAAGATGCCCATCTGGCTGGACATTGGTCCGAAATGCCCTCGCGGCTACCCATTGCGACAAGGACACCGACGCGAAGAAGGTCGATCACTGCCAGGGTACCTCCGGCAATGAGTGTTGGCATGGAATGAAGGCTCTTTGCGAGCAGTGCTACTAAGCACCATATCACGATTACACCTCACGACTTGATGAATTGAGCTACAGACTGAGCTACGAGACTGAGCTGGCTCTTTTTGAAGATTCACTTTTTTTATACTTGTACATTTAAAGAGACATGGCATGTTTTGCCTTTTTGGGGACGAGTCATAGATTGTATATATACTGCGCATTAAAACATATTATCTCCATGGAAGTAAGGATTGAAAATTTTAGGTGACTTTTATAAACGGTAGCGCGTGGAATTATATTCCATTACCTACTCAATATCTGACGACTCTTGATTCGATCAATCGAGTATACGGAGATACTAGAATAAATATGTGGTTAGTTCTCGTCTGACGTTGATATCTAAGTTATGTTGTGATATATTTTTAAATTTTTACTTCGTGCTGCGCGGCTTGTTTACGAGACAATATTTTTTAGTAAACTCATTATCCCAATAATTTGGCCAAGTAGTTCTATAGTTAAACCATAGCTAGCTAATAGTTACTCTTAGTTGGTTTACGACAAAAAAAACTGATTATGTCAAGGTATGGACCCTAGCTTGTCAAGTTAAATGTCGCAGAGGGAGTTCCTGATTGGAAGGTTTTCTTGTTTTTAAACGCAGAAGTGAATATGGATGAGCTCCGAGGGTTGTCTAGGTCGAAGAACTCTTTGGATCCAAATTCTCTAGCTCTATCATGGTAGTTATGAATTCGAGAAATCTCGCTAATTTTCACTAAGACAGGGATCTTGATCTGAGACAAAGGAGAAAATCTCCCGTCAATCGACAATGCATATTAGAATCGATATTCATCTTGCTAAGCACCATTATTGAATTAATGAGATCTAGGCCCACACTTATTTTGTTGGATTAGCAATATTATTATATTGAACTTTTAATAAGAAGGTGTCATGAAAAAGTCGTTAAAGGAACTCTGTAAGAATATGAGGCTTTTGGTTCGGTTCTGATTCTCTAGTTTGTAGCTAGTTTGTTATACCCTCGATCCATGTATCAATTTCAGCTTTCAGGAACAATTTCCATAAGAATTTTAGTTGATGATTTCAAAGTTTGAGTGACATGTAGCTGGAAAATCATTAGATAGTAGTTATTTCAGATGTACACTATCGGAAAAACATCATGTCTGACCTTTTCTATGTTAAGTCAAGTCGTTCAGTATGAAATTAGCCTTCCATGGATTTTTCTCAGAGGCGATTTTCTTTCCCGCTCAAATCGCCGAGCAGCCTTCCCAAACCATACTGGTTTGAGAGACAACTTCATTACCAACAATATGCATAGACTTAGTTACCTTCCATCGATGTACTATGGAGTGAGACCGAGCTCATGACATTGAAAGAACATATACCAATTTTCAGTCACAACATTATATATATATCTCACGTTTATTATTCTTAGTTATTATATAAGGAACTCCCGTTCTTTCTCGATCGGCTACCTCTCTACAACAGACCTTAAGAGTAAAAATCTTATCACTCATTTATACCCAAAGCAAGATATTTTGGTTTAAATAACACTTTTTCTTTAATTTAATATTCTCTCCTCTCGGTCTTCGTTTCGAACATTACGATTGGTATAAACCTTACAGCATTCGATATGAAATTTACCACTATTTCCATCACCTTCTTGGGTCTCGCCACGGCAGTCTTGGCAGCACCACTGCAAAAATCTGGCGATTTTTCGCTCCCGTCAGCAGAGCCTACCGAAGTTGGACCGCAGATGAGGCGGCTAACGGAACCCAACAAGCCTCTCGTTCATGCTGATAGGCGCCGTTTTCTCCGCCTTCCACAAATAAAGGATGTTTTGGAGAATGCAAAGGAGCTAAAGGAAGAGCAGGAAAAGCAGAAAGCTGCGCAATAATCATTGTCCCTGGGGACATTTCCCACTACTATAGTAGATTCCGTAAAGTTTTGGATCATTTAGATAGAGAGGCTTTTTTACAAACTTTATCTAATGAAAAACAATAATGGCTCGGCGCTTGGGCGTGAGCTGGAGGCCACGAAAGGAATCTTTAGTCACGATATCCGCAAATGTTAACCCAATACATAGATGTATGTCACATTTTCTCGGAAGCATATGTCAGTGTCGTTTCTAATCCATGTAATGCTTTCTCTTGCCGAATGTATTCATATGAAAATTATCGCGAGTTTTGCCAGATATATATCACGACATTATGTAGTTAACCAGAGAGGATTTTGGTAGCGCGTGATGGCGACTGTCTTGAACATTTTGACTATGAAAACTCTGCAAAGAGGTAGCATAGCCCACATGACTCAGTTGTAAACACCAGATTGGCATGCAGCCAAATTCACAGGTATAGCTATCTCTACAAGAAAAGATCTCGCATAATTTTAAGATTTCCACCTGGTGTCCTATGTTTTAATTTTCGCTGTTGTATCAATAAATGCTATTGAGATAAGTGACTGATTACAAAGATAAATGAATAATGTAAATCGAAAAAAGAAAAAAAAAAACACCTTCCCATGCAATATACAAAATCAACGTTGCAAACACTTTTCGCCAATAGATGAGCCGGTATACTCCAATATAATATCAAAATCCCTCTTTCCGTGCTTCGCTGGCATCCATTAATACAAGCAACCTCACATCCTAGGCACACATCCTACTAATGATGATAAGGGCGGTAGTAATATCGTGGGTTCTGACATTTGTACTTTTGGAGAGGGTTGATAGGGCACCCTCTGAGTTAAATTTGGAGAACGGACTGGCGAAATTGGCGAAATTGGGGAGATGGGAGAAGGTGGAGCGATAGTATTTATGTGTGAAACTGGGCCTAAATTGGAGACTCTGCGTGTCTGTTTTTGAGATGTCTTTCTGACTCTCTCCTTCTTCCAGTCGATTCGGTTTGAGACGTGACCTTTGATCAATCTTTCGACTATATCCGGTCTGTTTTCTAGGACTGGTTTGTCGAATTCTGAGAGGCGGTTTATGATCTCGGCGCTGAGACAGAGTTTCCACTTTGGTGCGATTTCGGTCCAGCGTTTATCGATAAAGCCATATTTATAGCCTAGTTCTTTGAAGACAACTCTAACGACAGCCTAATAAAATTTTTAACATGTTAGAAATATGTGAATGAAAAACAAATATGTACAGAACGGGATCTCCGAAGATGGGGGTCTTGAATGTACCTTGATGTTTATCCATCTGTCTTGGGGACTTGGAATATCTGGATTCTCTTCTCCAAAAAGATCTTTTAGAAGCTCATCTTTCCTCTTGACTGGCTCCTGAAATTTAGATCTAACTTGTACGCTCATCTTGAAATTAAGCATTCAAATGACTTCTAAGAATCCAATCGTAATAGTACTTTGTAAGGGCTACGCATATATCGAAATTTTACTTTGAAAAGATGAGAGTGATGGTGGATAAGAGGACGACCAGAGTGTGAGGAAATTCTAGTTTGAGTGCAGAAAGTTAACCTGAGCACCTGAAAACCGGTCAGTGTTATATCTCTTCCAAGTATCGAACCAGGCAGATGATCTGATTAGTTAAGGAGCAATACCATCCGCCCCCCGGCGCGGTAATGTGTTGATGTAGGCTTAGATTGCGAGTGCTGGGTTACATTACAAAAATAAGGTTTTGTACTAGTCAGAATCTGGGATAGCTTTGAAGTCATCGCGACTCGAATCGGGACTTTACATTCGAATTCCCGCCTCATCTAAAACCAAAAGGCCTTTTTCTCCCATTCCACCACGGACTCCCAGAATAGAGAGAGAAAAACTTGCCGAGAAGTCTAGCCATAAACCAACTTGTGGAGCAAGCCTCTGTCCTTTTTGCTGAATAAAAAGATTCGCGCCATCTGTGGGATCGCCAGACTAAAGCGGAAGCACTTACTACGAAAGCAAATGCACACAGGGAGAAAGAACAGATTCGCCCAAAAAACCAGTTATGAGGTGGATAGTTGCAACAACAGCCCTCGGACCAGCAAAAAAGGGTCAAATGAACCTTCTTAGATGAGTCTAAAATGCATTGGTCGAGAAAAAAGGTTGATAATCCTATCGGATACATCGATAGCACCAAAGACAAATCATGATACCTGGAAGCCAAAGCATTGTTGATCACTTCATCTGGCAATATATATTATTAGCGAGTTCGAACGTTCCGCCACGGCTCCAAGCGATTGCGATACCGCGAGGAAGTGCCCAAGCGGCCTGAGATAGAGGATCATTTATCCGTACCCGCTCCATCCTGGCAACCAGTGCCGCAATCCGAGCATCTGAACTGGGCCGAGCGTGGATGCAAATATGACGCGAGGAGCAAACGTATCCAGCCTAGAACACCATATTTCGAATATTCAGGTGCCTTTGACATCATGAATCGAATCAACAGGCCTGCAGGCATCGCGCAAGTCCGTCTAATATTCCAAAATATTAGACAACACCTGGCATTTCGAAATCGGTTCTGTTTCTTGATCTGTAGGCCTTGAACATGATTTCTATCAATCGATATGTAACCGAGCTGAACAATTGCAAGCTTGACTTTAATTTAGGCGACCTTTACGAGTTTGTTAATGTGATGCAAAATATGAAGTAGCCTTCCTTAAACTTGTCTGCGCTCGCTCGTAGAGGGTTTTAATCATACGTCGACCTTTCAAGAATTCCTGGAGAATCAGTCTAGTATCTGACCACAGATGTTACTAGATATTTAATTGTTGCAAATGCGTATACGTACAAAACTGACCGCCTGGTCGAAATGGTCTCGAGGCCAGTAGCTAGTAGTTTCGCTTGTCGGTGTTGTTGCTGAGATGTTTGACGACTGCTTGGTCGCCAAATAACTGATTCCGCCAGGTTGGCCACCAGCCAAGTCGCCGCCTCACCGGCTTGAATGATCTTCGCATGCATATGCGCCACAAATATAAATTTAATGAATTCGAAAGTGGAAAAGGGGTTTAATTTAATTACTAATTTGGTCGCTCAGTAGATATAGATTTACGATTTAGGCACTTCGAACAGAGGAAACTGGCATTTCCCAGAAACAAACGTAGGAGAACCAAGCCCGATCGAAAAGTCACGCTATCAAACTTTGATTCGTGGGATCATTCTTTGAGTTTTGGCAGACGAAGAATATTCGCAAGATAGAGACCGTGTCCATTTTTGCTTACAGCGGCGATAGTCAGCGCAGTATTTAATTATTTTTTATTTTTTTATTTTTTTAGAAAAACACTGCCGAGGCTGCAAAAAATGGGATAACGACAGGATTTGAAGGATCCTGTATCTGGATGCGATAACCAATTAGATGCACCTGTTCCACAACAACTGAAGGTGTTTGTGCAACTTGAGCTTTTCCAAGAATGACATTTCGAGTAAAAATGCCCAGGAACGGCTGAAGCATGTCGTGCGTCCAGCATCTAACTTATCAGTGACGCTCATGGTATCTAACAATTTACCCCTCGGACTTGCGAATAGGAATATTTGCGATGGAATTAACCATGTTGGAAACCTCGGAAATCTTGGAGTTTTAAATTTTGTTTTTGTTTTTTTTTTACAAAAAGCTTCTTCTTATTGTCATGCCATCTCATATTCTCAATACCCTCAAAGGATTCCGACTGAGCCTTTTCTAAAATGGGCTTAAAACGCACTGTTCTGTGGTCTTTAAGTTCGCCCTTTCTCTTACGCCAAGCCGTCTCCGCGCAAGAGGCTATCCCCCAAAGCGAGTCGTATACAATCGAAAGCGCCCTGAGTTACAACTATCTACGGACCTGTGGGTATTGCTGTCTGGGTATCGGGTTATGCTATCCCGGAGAGCGACTTACAAATGTAGTCGCATGTACCCTTAACTCATGCTTGTGTCGACGGGCTGATATATCCACATCAGCTTTGAACTACATTTCATCATGTGTAAATAGCGCGTGTAGTGCAGATAAGGACGATATCAGTCAATATCAACAAGTTTTTGAGAACTACTGCAGCGCATATCTCGGGGACATACCCTCGCAAACCGATGCCGCCACAACTGGTGATTCGGGGATTACAAACAATGTTACACCAGCGGCACCTGCAAGCACTGTAACTGAAACCGAACGCACGACTATAATCCAATCTAGTAAGGATCGAGTACCAAATCAATATCGCCTGATATTTGCTAACCCTGAAAATCTATAGACCAATCGCTAACTTCAGTGGCGACGATAGCGTCTACCCTTCCCAACAGCGTCCTCACCTCGTTCACATCGGTACAAACAGTTCTCGTCACGACTGTCACAGCTACACCTCCCCAAAATGCGAACTCGACGAACAAAATTGCTTTGGGGATCGGCCTAGGAGTAGGAATACCATTACTCGTGGCAGTCATCGTTATTGGAGCTCTGTTATTACGTCGCCGGTCATACGTTAATCCTATCATTGTTGGGGGCAACCAAGACCAAATGCACCATCCAGGACAAGCTAGCATAGCCCTGAATCAAAAGACGTATGGAGGTTAAGCCATCTCTAGAGCTCTGGTTCTAGGAGAGATAATCAATGCAATAATGTTCATGGTCCGCTTGTATGTTAATATTTGATCAATTAGTCAAGGCGATGGAATTCAAGTCTCTGGATTAGCCTTGCCTCCGCATCACATTAAACAGAAATTCTTGGGAGGTATGGCGACTATTTCACAGCAGAACTTATTCTCTTTTTCATATCAAAGGGACGGTTCTGTTGTAGCCTCCGTTAAATATCGGACACACCGGAATTCATTTCCGATTCTCTAATAAAATTTTCTGCACATCTTTCAAAACTTACTGCATCCCCTCCCGATTATTCTCCTTACCGGATCGCCACATATACGTACAGAAGGCGAAACTGCACAAGATATTGCACTTCCCACCGCTGTTCACCAGCTTAGGAAGCTTAGTTAATATGAGCGGGTCGGCGTGGAACCCGTCTTCAACTTTCGATTACATGGAAGACGCACCAAAGACAGTGTCCACTCGCAGCCCAGAGAATTGGACTCTGAGACTAATTGATCGTGTTGTTAATGTTGTATTTTTTGAAATTCCCAATTTGGAGTGTTGCAAACTCAGGTGACAACACGATACTTCCAGTTTCATCCGCCGCGAGACCAGTTTCATCCATCCTGATCTTAGGTTTGGTCCGAGATCCATTTTAATCGTCGAGCCTTTGGGCATATTTAACAAATATTTATCTATATTCGATGACGTGAGCATTCCTATGGGCTACTTGTACTAAGGGGTTTTCTTATATAACATCAAATGTCGAAACTGACACTAGAAGTACATATAGACGGTCGAGATGTATGTAGGACAAAGAAATGATTGCTGCATGTGTAACGGCGTATACAAGCTAGAGCGCTCGTTGGAGGCACAAAAGTCCAGATTCCAACAGCACCTCAGCACTTGTCATTACTTGAAGATAAAGCCGATACCTGAAACGCATTCATAAATCCTAGTGGCTGGCTTTCTTAGTAGGTAGTGTTTTGATATCATGACTCTATATGTTGTTTGTAGGTATTATTGGCAATATAAGAACTTCTGGGATATCTAGGAACCACATTGACAATTTTCTATTATCGGAGTAGTAATCTATTGAGTCGTTATATGCAAAAATAACTTCAAAGCAGTACTAATTAGGACGTTTGTCTTCAAATGGTGAGGAGAATGATCAAAACTCAAGCCATTGCTGGATGAATACAACTATATCGTCAATTTCGTCCGGAATCTTGTACCAATGTCCTAGATTTGCATATTGCCGCCAAGTAACATTCATTCCCAAAATCCGCAGAGCATCTCTTACTCGTTCGCCAGTCTTAAGTGATACTCTTTCATCTAATTCTCCATGTCCAATGAAAACAGGGATGCTTAGACAAGCCGGCGTCATTGAAGGCTCAAGCGGATGGAGATCGATGTTTTCCCTCATGAAGTTTACGGCTCGAGTTGAGAGGTTAACTTTCCCTTTTGGTTGTTGTTTCTCCTTTTTCACAGAATCGTCTTTTTCAACACCAAATATATCGTCCGGTCCAACGTCATCTTCTTCGCCATGAATTATCTTCTCGACTTCTTTGACAAACGGAAAGTATCCGCTCATGCCGATGTATGCTCCAATTTTTAGGTTAGAATCCAAAGTGAGAAGGGTGTAAAGCGAAGCAGCAAGGCCCTGACTCAAACCTCCCAGTAGTATACAGTTCTGAGGAATCCTATTTTCGATCTCGGTTCGGATGAGTTCTCGAATATAGTTGGAAGTTTCAGCGAGTCCATCGATTCCCACTTCCTCGCCCTTTGTTCTATCATCGAGAGAAGATATATCGAACCACTGGTTTACTCTTGCTCTTTTGAAAACCGTAGAGCGAGTTCGCCGGGCAGTCGGAAATATGAATTTCATTCCTGGGAATGTTTCTTGTAGAGTCCGGTTCTGTTTATCAGAGGTTGTGGAAGCGAGTAGCTCAGTTCCGAAATGTTCTCCGTGACCTCCAAGGCCATGAAGGATTATTGCGGTGTGAGTATGCGAAGCTTGGGCTTCGACAATGAAGGGCGGTGGGAAAGATTTTGCCATATTGGTAGGTGTTGTATCTAGGCAAGCTCAATATACGTGCTAGAAGAGCTAGGAGATGTCCATTTGGGAATTTTGGAATGGTGTTCTAGCTGTGTGTCATTCCGATAATGTGTTTTGTGGCACAGCTGAGTGCCAAGGATGACCCATCAAGCCATTACGCCACACTGTTCTATCAAGCGCTCTGTAGACGAGTGCAGCGAAGTTTCACCTCCACTACCTCCACTACCTTAGGGTAATTCCTCGCCATTGAAACTGCATTTTTTACATGATGCAGAATCTAACCTTTTTAAGTAGAGCTTAGGGTAGTCTCGTACCCATGTAGTATTTAGCCGGATTATATTTGAATAAAATGGATGCATGTTAAAGGACGAATAATTCACGATACCCGATGCTCCCTAGTACGGTTCGACAGAGTAAATAAAGACTACCATGTAAAAATTAAAGCCTGTACTGCTGTCCATTTTCTGCTTCATTTTGTTAACTGTCGCTAATAAAAATGAATTCACAGAGTAAGAGGTGTAAAGCCACTATAAACACAAATTTGTGCTACCCGAAGCCAGATCTGAACGTGTCCGAATGAATCGAGGCTGTTTCTAAGCATATAAGGCGAATTGCACTCAGTCGCTTACACTGCACTACGGGCGAACGGAACAATTTTAACATTTGGTGTAGAAATCATAGACTAGCGAATATTCAACTAGAAATCCAACTTATTGAAGTAACCTAGCGGATTCATGTTCAGCGACACAAAATTGTACAACAATTCTCGATTTCCACAAGCTACAAGCGCACACGCGACCGTTGTTGGCTTTAGGCAATGACGAAACGACGCAAAAGCTCTTGGACCTGCTTGTGGGGTCTAGTACACCTTTTTTGGGACCTTCAAAGGTCTTGAAGACCAGATCAGGCACAGATCGACATATCGGTGGTGCCTGCATTCCGGCTAAAAGGGCGTGGCCAAAAGCTCGGAATCTGAGCCTTACGAGAAGCGACATGGTTTGGATCCGTCCACGGTAGTTGGCCCGGAACATATGGGCCTGATAAATGGAAATTCTATAATTTATTTTGCGCTTCTAGATTTATCAGAATGTCCACTTTATTAGATTATCCGTTGTGGCCCTAGCCAAGCCATCGAAATCACTTCCAAAACTTCAGCACTATCGGACAATAATCACGTGTGTTTTGTAACGTATAACGTTTGCATGGGGTTCTCAGATTTCTATTTTGAGAGTCATTCCGCGAAAATGTTGAGCGATGCTCTCCTCTTACAGACCGTCAATTTAAATCCCTGCGCCTTGGAAAAGGGAGGAAAAGGGAGGAAATGCGTGATTGGTTAGGTTTTCGTCGCGTCGCGTCGGTTGCTGGTCTCGAGGTACTCGATGCAACGCGAAGGTCTAGTCTGTTGCAGGATTTTGCATCTGGTCTCGAGGCTACATCTAGACTTGGTCTCGCTGGAACATCTCTTGAAACTTGATTGCGCTAGAACACGGAATAAATTCGCTTCGCTGGCACTGCGTGATAAGTTGCAGAGAATGCAATGTGCCGTATTTCCTTCAACGGTTGATTTCGTGGTCAGCTTCTGCGCTAGGCCGGGCTGGTGGGGCTGATCCCTCAGACAATGATCAGTTTTCAGCGGGGATCCAATTGATCCACTCAATTCGAATCCCAACAAACTTCTGCAGTTGTGTCTGTTGTGCGACCAAAAGACATCCAACATTGCACTATCTAAGACTCGTTGATACAAGGCTGAAATATTCAGATCAAAGTATCTTCAGAACTCTCGAATTTCAATTTTTTTTTTCTCGACGTATGATGTATTAATATATCTGCCATGCCAGCGAGGCTTCTTTTTAAATGGCCGAGTCGTTAGTCTTGAAACCGCGTTATTAAGCTTTCTTGGCTGCCGGGTACCCGAGTAGCGTGTTGATTACCCCTGACTGGGGCAGAAGCATGCAGGCATAGCTGGGTGAAAACATGGCTTTAGCCACCAAAAATAGCGTCGTTGAATTGAAGAGATTGAAATCAATTGTGTATTTTTTTTTTCTTTCCTCCTGCGATGCGGGGCCAACAAGGGCATTATTCAATGGACTAAATTGGAGTACGACACGCTATTATTTGAAGACTTCAACCGTGAGAAAACCTAGGAAACGGTATTTACTTCATTAATTTTTGCCAACTCGCCGGCAAAATGCTGGTCTCATCCTAGTATTCCTTATCCAATCTGCAACATGCATCAACGCCACGAGAAACGCAGGCGTCCAGAAGCTTGATGTGAGTCTCAGGCTTGCCCAAAGAATATTTTCTCCGCCCTGTCCACGGCTGATACTTCCCCTTTATTTCTTTTTCGTCTTTTTCGTCTTTTTCGTCTTTTTTTTTTTTTTTTTTCGCTTCGATGCCATGGATCTCCCGGGAAAAGCGACCCGCCAAAAGTGTGCTTTGGTCAGCCATGGACTGTTTGAAGCAGCCTGATTCACGAGACGAACCCCAGCGAAATTGAATTGCGATATGTTTTTTTTTTTTTCTCTTAAAAAAAAAAAAAAAGAAGAATGAATCGCGTCGATGGGAAATCGGATCTTAAACACAATGAATGTTCAATTGGTTGGTGATTCAATCTTTGGGCGCCAGTATCTTCTGCGGCTGAGCTAAAGTGTTACCAATGTTGTTTCTTTCGCCTTCGCTAGCACTGAATTGTTCAGGCATATGTGAGATGCAGGACGACGCACGAGTGGTGGGGGGTCCACCTAGTCTCCACCATCCCGAATAAGCGTAATAGAACTAGCGCTTTGCCGCTATATAATATCAGTATTCCCGCACAATGCTCTGTATTCCTCCTTTCTATCGACCTTTTTAAACCCGCCGCTCGCTTTTTTCTTTCCTTCGTCGTCTCTCGTTTTTTTACCCCTACGCATTGAGATCTATCAATTTGGCAAGATGATCTCGGTACGGGGGGTTATTGTGTGGGCGTTATGCCTTTTTCTATTCCCGTCATTCGTTTTCTCAGGAGGGGCGCCGACAGACACCTATCGAGATGCGGATTCAATGCAGTCGAGTTATCTCGCGAATCACAATATGGACCCCAATATCGTTGGAAGCGCGGCTTTTGGGATGCTCTGGTCTAAATCGTATCAATCAGGCGAGATGTTTTACGCGAAACCCCTAGTCTTCACTTCTAGTAAAGGGCTCAACAATAACAAACCGGTCGTAATCGTGTGTTCCAACTTGAACAATATCTATGTCGAAGATGCCAAAACCGGAGCGACGACACTCAAGCAGCGTAACCTGGCTTTCTCTTTCACTCAGGCCGACGCGGGCAATTGTCCTGATTTGGGTGGGCCAGCAGGCATCACTGGAACACCAGTCATAGATCCGAATGCTGAGGTTATGTATTTATTCAGTAAAACCTATGCGGATATCACTGGTGGGACCCAGGGAACAATCAATGGACGATATCGATTCCATGCTATCGATCTCAACAGCCCAACACTTGCCGACCTTCCGGGATATCCAATCTTCATCGACGGACATACCGCAGATAATGATCCTGGGATCCACTTTTTGGGCGGCGTGCAATTACAACGGCCGTCTTTGCTACAGATCGGTAATTACGTTTATGGGGGTTTCGGATCGGTAAGTCTTTTTGATATGTATGCAAACTGATGTCGAGAGCGCTACGCGAAAATGCTTAGTGCTACATGGAATGTGCATGTGTGTGTATATTGGCGTTGTTAATATGCCGCCAAGCTGCCAAGTTTGCTTGAAGATTATACCCAGTCTCGGATTGTACCCAGTAGCTAAGATTGTACCATTGTTACACACCCACTTTATCACGCAACACAGCGCGGGAATGTTCAGTTGATCATGTTGATCAAGCTTGGCTAACAATTAGCATTCTCATGCATATAGCACTGCGACAAGTTTAATTTCACTGGTGCCGTTATCGGCATCGATACTACAACTGCGACCGTCGTGTCTTATTTTTCGACTGAGATCAGACCGTATCTCAACGCCAATGGTTTGACTGATTGGAGCCAGAGTTCCGGCCAGGGCGGTATCTGGATGGGTGGTGCTGGCCTTTCGTCAGACTCGAACGGCAGACTCTTTTTTTCGACAGGCAATGGAGTAAATCAGGAAGAGAAACAAGGCCAGTCTTTGGATGGGAAGACTGTAAAGCCGGCAACCCTTTCGGAAGCAGTTGTTAATCTCAGAGTCAATGGCGACGGCAGTCTTCAGATACAAGATTGGTTCCAACCCTTCGACTATAAACTGTATGATGCCAATGATGAGGATCTTGGGTCTGCAGGTGTTATGTTGCTTGATCAAACCACGTTTATAGGAAGTGGTGTCAGCAAGATGGCGGTCACGTACGGCAAGAATGCTTATGTAAGTGCGCAGTTCTCGTTCTAATCACGTCGACGGCGGTTCTAATGCATCCCTGCTGGGCCCAGATGTACGTTTTGAATGCCGACAATCTCGGTGGGTTCGGTAACGGGCCAGGAAATGGCGATCTTGTCATCCAGACCATCAACACTGGGGCTTCCACGTTTGGTGGCTCTGGTTCATATCCACTCGACGGCGGTTACATGTAAGAAAAACTGACCTCACCCTACCGGAATATGTTGGTTGTTTTTATGGGATTCGATCTAATCTTATGCTTAGATATTTTGTTCCGGCTACCACTCCGATCCAAGCCTATAAGCTAGGGTTTACAGCCAATGGAATGCCACAATTCACTTTTTCAGGTTCTAGTGCAAATCCTATCAATGGGCGTATTGGACCACCAACCGTCACATCATATAAAGGCCAATCAGGAACTGGTATCGTCTGGGTTGCCGACAATACCGCTGGATTGGTCGCTTTTAGTGCCGTCCCGCAAAATGGCCAGCTCGTTCAAATCCCTCTCCCAGCTACTGGAGGATTGAACAAATTCCAACGTCCCGTCTTTGGAGATGGGACAGTCTATGTCACCAATTCGAATGGAAAGCTCATGTGTATGGGCAGTCCTGTTAATCTCCCGCTGAATTGTACGAGCATAAATTTTGGCGATGTTCCATTTGGGCAAAGCCAAGTGGGCACTGTATCATGCACTACCACGACTGCTTTGACGGTCAATAACATTGTCCTTAGTGACCATACATACTCGGCTAGCAACAGTTCTCTTCCTACTGGTCAATTGGCCGTAGGTGCTCAGTTTTCCTTCCAAGTGACTTGGAATGCTCCAACCTCCGGCTCACCAGGTATCCAAACAGCAACTGTCACGATAAATGTGACGCCCGCTCAAATCAACCAGTGGACCAACAGTATCCCAATTGGTTTGAAAGGTGATCTGGTTAGCGAAGCAGCTTATGTTACCATATCACCAGTTCACTACTCATTCAACCCCATCATCATTGGTACTGCTGATGAAGCTGCTGGCGAATCTGGCACCTTTTTGCTCACAAATGCCGGTCTCCAGAAGATGACAATCCTAGGTTATTACTGGTCACCAGATGGGGGTGCGACCTTTCACAACCTTACGGCGAACAGTACTAATCCAGAGTATGACATCATTGGCCCTGGGTTCAATCTTGAAGTTGATTCGTTGCCGCCTATTGGGAGTACGATCTCCCCTGGCGTTCAGACCACCGTTTCTATTCAGTTTTACGCTATCAACGGGCAGGATAGTACGTACGGAACAGCGTTTTACGTTTCCACTGACGGTGGTATTGGGCGCATTACCTTGTCTGGTACCGCGTCCGCCGCTCCCATCGCCCAGCTGGCGATTCAAACGGACGAAGGGTTTTGGGATACGAACTGGCAAGTAACCACCGATTTTGGGCAGCTACCAGCGATCCCAGGCAGCACAGCGTACCGTACCATGAGAATATGCAACCTTGGCGGCAGCAATCTCGAAGTCACAAAGTCTAAACCGATTTCTACCAATTATTTCTACGCTGACATTGATACTGTCTTCCCTGAAGGCCAGCAAATTGCGCCTGGAAATTGCTCTTACGGCAACGTAACATTTACTCCCGGTATTGGATATCTCAACACTCAACCTATCGTTACAAATGGTAGCTTCGTGCTCAACTTTAATGATGGCACCTGGGGAGGTCAACAATTCGTCAACTTCCAGGGTACCGTCGCACCCCTACAAGTTGGACCTCTTGCTGGTACTGTGGCTGTCTACCAATTTATCGGTTGCTACCAAGATTCAACCTGCGGTGCGAATGGCAATTCAAGATGCTTCAGCCAAGTGAAAAGCAATACGACGGGTAACGATGCACAAGCATGTATTGCCCAGTGCGCGGCTCTCAATCAGCCTATAGCTGCTACTCAGTATGCACAAGAGTGTTGGTGCGGCACCACACTTCCTCCGCGCACTTCACCCTATTTTATTGATAACTTGGGATTCGGATCCAGGTGCAATTTCGTCTGCCCTGGTGATAGCGTCAGTCCCCTCGAATACTGTGGTGGAGCGACTCAATTGATGAATGTATATGTGAATACAACTGCGATAAATGTCAACGGTGGAGGTTCAAGTAGCAGCTCTACAACCGGTACTGGCACGCCCACAACGTCTACGGGCACGACTACAACCACTCCAAACTCAACAGCCACCGGTAACCCTGCCGTATATAGTGGCTACGTCAATCAAGGTTGTTGGGCGGAGCCACCTACTGGTGCCAAGGCTTTTGGCTCACAGATTCTCAATGACGCCGCGGGAATGACTATTGAGGAGTGTATCAATGCAGCTATTGGGAAAGGATTCAATTATTGCGGTGTCGAATACGGTCAAGAGTGCTGGGCGGGAACTTCTATAAGTCCACAGGCCACGCAGCTCCCACTGTCCTCATGCAATTTCCCATGTCCTGGAAATGCGAATGAACAATGTGGCGCTGGATCGAAGTTCAACTATTATGTGCTCTCAGCCACCTCCGGCATCACAACCACCACCACCACCACATCTACCACCACTAGTGCAACTGGGATCACTGCCACTACAAGCTCAATCACTAGCTCAACCACAAGCTCCTCGGCTTCAACGACGACATCAGGAAATCCTGCCACGTACAGTGGCTACGTCAACCAGGGTTGTTGGGCAGAGCCTACTGGCCCCCGTGCTTTTGGCTCACAAATCCTTAATGATGCCACCGGTATGAGCATCGAAGAGTGTATCGATGCTGCTATCGTGAAGGGGTATCATTATGCCGGTGTAGAGTATGGTCAAGAGTGCTGGGCTGGTACCTCAATCAACCCCCAGGCCACTCAACTTCCAGTTGCGCAATGCAGCTTCCCATGTCCAGGGAACGCAGGAGAATTGTGCGGTGCGGGATCGAAGTTCAATTACTACATGTTCCAACCTATGGCTACCTCCTCAACTACCACCGCAACTTCCACGACATCGACTACGATATCGACTGTGATATCAACTGCGACTTCCACGGTTTCGACCACAACCACCACCATAACAACCACAGGTGCAACTACGACTACAACGAGCCTCGGTTCCACCACCACCGCTTCATCGGCAACAACGACCACGTCAGGCAATCCTGCCGTCTATAGTGGCTATGTGGATCAAGGCTGTTGGTCTGATTCTGGAAATCCTCACGTGCTTCTCCACCAGATCGCTGCTGAGGATGATATGACAGTTGAGCTTTGTATTGATGCTGCCATCCAGGCCGGCTATGCGTACTGTGGTCTTGAGTATGGAAGGGAATGTTGGGCCGATAGTACCCTTAATGATGAGTCACAGCCTCTCGATGCAACTCAATGTAGCTTCCCATGCGCAGGCAACCCCTTGCAAAATTGTGGTGCCGGCAGCATCATGAACCTGTACCAGCTCCAATCCACGAGTAGCTCCACAACTTCGAGTTCAACTACGACCAGCACCACCACTTCATCCACGACCCTCTCGACGACCGATGTCGCCACTACGACTACTACCAGTTCAAGCAGCACGACAACAACGGCCACGACCACCTCTGCAGGCAATCCTGCTGTTTACAGCGGATACGTCAGCCAAGGTTGTCATTCCGATGACGGTAATCCCCACGTGCTCCTTCACCAGATTCTTGCGGTTGATACCTTGACTGTGGAAATGTGTATCGACGCTGCGATCCAAGGTGGATACAAATACTGCGGTATGGAATACGGGAGAGAGTGCTGGGCAGACAACATTTTAAATCCGTCGTCCGAGCCGCTCGATGCAGCCCAATGCAGTTTTACTTGTGCCGGTAACCCACTCGAAAACTGTGGTGCTGGTAATATCATGAACCTCTATATGCTACAAGCTACCACCTCTACGACAACCACTGTTCCCACTACCACTACTACCTCCACGACTGACCCTACCACGACTACTACATCAGATACTACGTCCGCCACAACGACTGAAACCACTATGACCACGTCGGCTCAAACTACATCAACGACAACCTCCACAACGGTCACCACGACAAGTGTCTTGATTACTACGACCACCACTACGACACCTCCCACCACCACGACCACCACGACCACGACTACTACAACCACGACGAAAGCAGGAACTCCGGTTCACAACCCAGGCAATGAAAATTATACTAGGGTTGGGTGTGTTCAAGAGGCTGCAACGGGCCGTGCCATGCCTGGAGGGGAAGTTATGTCGTCTACAAGCATGACCGTCGACATGTGTTTGGCTTCCTGTGATGGGATGACCTGGATTGGTCTGCAATACGGAGCGGAATGCTGGTGCTCTGACGGCCCAACATACTTTGGTCCTACCATCGCCGATACCAACTGCAAGGACACCTGCAAAGGCAACTCCACGGAGTATTGCGGTGCAGGAAAGTTGTTTGATTTGTACCAGATCAAATCTTTCGTCAGTGCCGACAGCGTTACAGCGAGCTTGTCTACAACGGCTTCGACTTTACCGACAACGACTTCTAGCTCGACGACCGTCTCGAGTTCGGCCACAACTACTCAGCCGACCACAGCATCTACCTCTACGAGCTCCATATTGACAAGCTCCTCCACTACAACGACCACCACTAGTACCACCCAAACGACGACGACAACGACGACAACTCATACTACAACTCCGGCTCCGACAACAACAACCACAACCACGTTGAGCACCGGACCGATCACAGCGCTCGCCACCACGGGTACACCGTACGCATATGGCTATTACAGTCTCGGATGTTACTCGGACTCTCCTTCAATAACAAAACACGCATTGACCAAAATGACGGCAGCCGACACGATAAATGTCGAAAGCTGCATTTCGATGGCCTCTGCGAAGGGTGCAAACTATGCCGGTGTGGAATACGGACGAGAGTGTTGGACAGCAACCGCATCGACATTCCCGCCACTAACTACGACGAGCGGTAAGAACGCTTGCACCATGACTTGCATGGGCAACCCGACGGAGAAGTGCGGCGGGCCGGCCATGGTCAATTTGTACTATTTGCCTCCCGCAACGACTATGGCCCCCGCACCTGCGAAGCGGGCGAAACGCTTCGGAAGACGGTATGGGGATGTTTAGTTTAATCGTTTAGGAGTTTTTTCGGTCTGGAGCCTTCTTTGTGTTTCATTTGTCATTTGCATTGCGTATTTTTGAGCATTTCATACATCGGTCATCTAGCTTTTGACGACCGAATACTTTCATTCATTCTAGCTTTTACTTTTTTTTTACATTTTCTAATGCGTGAGCTTCTGTTTCATATATACCTTTGTTTTGAGATGATATTTGGGGGTATATTTAATATTCTAGTGTAATTACTACTTGTTGCATTTTTATGGATCAAAAGAAAAACAAAATACATAAAAGTTGTTTGTCTGTTGATCAAGCGCGGAAATCTTGTAGAATATTTTGAAGATACAGAGAAGACCTTGAAGTATTTCGATGGAAGTGGGGCCGTTTCAAGTCAGAGTGTAATGAAGTGCTAGCCTCGAATCCAGGATTGATTTATGCATGCATGCACGCACCGTTCGACAGAGTATACGAAACTCATGGGGTAGAAGCAACGCAAGCTAGTATCAATGCAAAAATCTCCGAAGGAAGCTCGGACTGTATCACTATTCATTGAATCAAAGTTTAATAATGCTGATGATAGAGAGGGCAGATTGTTGTTTCGTGAAGCTGTGAGCTAAGTAGCACGAAGAAGAAATCAAAGAGGAAATTTAGACTTTGGAGAAAGCGTTAACGTTTTTCATTGAAATTAATATTATGTGTGCTGATTGGCTTGTCTACAAAACCCCCCTCTATCCCCTGAGTATCGGTCCCAGGGAGTTGTGTCCGTCAAGAGGGAGGACAAGCTTGGCAGCGGTCCACCACCACGATGAACTTGTGCCTCGGGTCGCGCTTCTTCCTCTTCGTGACATTGCGTGTCCGGTTTATCTTCTGCTGCTAGCCGGCGTTTAGATCTCGGCTTTGACTCAAGTTTGCCCTTAGCCTTTAAGGCCCTTTCCTTTAAATAATTAACATGATTATCCCACAACCACCCGGTAAAAGCCATAGGATCTTGGATATCAGCTGGGATATGACTCTTGTATTATGGCGTTTCTGATATGGCATTTGCAATCTGGAGTTTATATTTTGTAGGGAGTTTCGGAAATGTGATTTGTCGGAGATGATCAGGCGAAGGGTTAGTCGTCTGGGAAGCGTCGTGATATGCTACAAAGGAAATAACGACATTCGTAACAGCGTTCTGGTATATGGTATGTCAGGCTTCACCCCATCAAGCTAAAAATTGCAAATGAGCTGGGGACGAAAATATTAGAAATACTCTTATGTCCGACCATGAATCATTTGGCTTGGAGGATTCCTTGAGCATTATTTGCTTTACAACGTCGGCAGAGTCTTTGTCTCTTCTGTAGTGATGCTTGGACTTCTCATAAAATTCTTCGATGGCTTGCGATGTAGGCTCCTCCTTCCAATAGGGTTCGTAGAGTCGAATCGCCAGATCCATGTTTTTAGGTTAGCTACCAGAGTGTATGTGGCTAATTTGTGGTGACACCAGATTGTGTCCTCGTGAGGGGAGTCTGTACTACGAAGTCCGTGGTTGAAACAGGAAGATCAATGGATTTCATGGAACCAAGGTAAAAACATGGAACCAAGGTAAAAACAGGTGAGGAATCTCATTTGACCCTGCAAAAGTCTTTTGAAATGCCAAGAACGTCTTCAAATGTGCGGTAGCACAGTAGACCGCGTGAAATGGAGGTGACCTAAAATACAAATTAAATGATGGTAGCCTCGCCAACAACTGCCGCGTGAATTCTGGATTTGCGTTGTTGTCGTTGCAGACAGTCTCGGAGCTCGGACTAGGGCACCAACGAATATTAATGCGCTAGAGCTGCACAGCGTCATTATATTATCCGTCACAGAAATTACAGCCACTGCATGGATATAAAATTTGTGTATTCAATTAGCCCATGGACTCGTCCGACCTATGCATTTGCAAGAATGTGGTTGGCAGCTTCCACCGCCCAGGATGCCATCTTTGCATTGTTAAGTCTGTGTTTATTGTGGTTAGCACGCCCAAAAACCCCAAAATTGGCCTCGCATATCGATATTTAAGTTTACGGTTATCAAGATACAACGATATTAACACGCTAACAAAGCGTAAGCCAACTGAACTTCATCGACAGCGCCAGCTTTCTTTTTATGAACATAACCGGTGGGGACATCGGGATCCTTTTTGACCTCATTTTTTAAAATTACAAAATTTTGTAGCTTTTAGCCTAATGACCGGATTTTGTGATATATATATATATATATAAATTGGAGGGGGAAATTATCTAGAGGAGATGGACTTGATATCTCTCTCCAGCATTCCAGGTAACCAAATCGTCGTCTTATATGTATATAACCTGTCGAGAAACCTGAGTATGGCATATAAGCCACTTGGTGTGCGACAGTCCCCGATGCCAAAGGGTCCCAATACTCGTCGAGGTTGAGCTCCGATGCTTTCATTCTTAGTATCCCTCGGATCGATAAATACGACACTAAAGGACCACATGAACGAGACAACCTGCAGAGTGAATACGTGATCTATCATGGATTCTTCGATAGATGTCTCGTGTCCTAAATCTAGAGTTCTGAGAACGGTGGGATATTCGAATTGTTGGGATGTTGAAGCCTGAGGAGTTTGCTGCTGTAGGGGTTTGAATTTTGGTGGACCGTGGAGACGCCAGGCTTCTAGCATCGCGCTGCCACACAGCGCTGACTGGAACTCCGCACCCAACTTGCTGCCGTCTTGCGACTTACACTCTACAGGGAAGATGGGTGATTCGCCAGCGCCGAGAAACGGTGTAGGGAAAGCACCAATTTTGGAGGATAGTTTCTCTTGTGTGGCTTTAACTCGTTTGTCCTCAAGTCTGACGTTTATCGCGATATCAGCTCGCACGGCTAAAAATTCCTCCGATGTTGATACCGTTGAGTGAGAGACTTTGGCTTTCTTGGTGGGGGATTTGGATCGAGAACGGGATGAGGTGGTTCTGATCACCGGGTACATGCCACGGTCAACATCAACGGTTGTTCTAAGGAAGGAATAGTGTCAGCTAGCTATAGTTGCTGTCTGAAAAAGGGAGTTTTCTTTTTCGTATTACTAACACGCTCGCTGCTACTACCGGATGGAACGCTCTCGAGGGCCCGGCGGAATGTCGAAATATCGATAGCGCGAGAGATACCCAGTCGAGTTCTTCGGTGAGAGCGGAGTGAAGGGTTTCTGCCAGTTCAGCAGTTGCTATTACAAACTCAACTTCTTGCGCGTGAACACGGCGTCTCTGGCAATCTTGCGATATAAAGGTGCCTTCTACCCATGGTTCGTCAGGCCACTGTTCACGAATAATCCCCTAACTCTGTTGCGTCAGCATCTTTTTTTTTTTTTTTAAATCGACATCCATGCGGCGAGGGCTCTTCCAAAACAGATGTTAAATAGAATTAATAGAATTATATCATGCAGAAGGAAAAAACATAAAAATGGAAACAAATACCTCGACACAGCTGCACATCAAACCAACTGGGTGTGTAGATGTACGAAGCTTGCGCACCAAAAGACGGAGACTTTTAGGCACCTAGTCATCTGTTTCGTCATTTGCCGACAAACCACCGCGGCCAGAAACACTCAGAAAGGTGAAGTTTGGGACGCTGTGTTTAAGCATCCCCTTCTTTCTCAAAACCGATCCAGTTGCGGAAAGGGCATTTTTGGAAGGACTGGATGAGCGTGGGGCTGCAGTACTTTCGCCCATCTGTGAAGCGCTATCCGTCGGGCATAAAGGCTCTCTTTCAAAATCTGCCGGCACCTGCGGGGCTGGGTGCAACGACTGGTTCGCTTGCAGCTTTGCTTTGGCTTCCAGCATCAGGTGGTCTTCCAGGTGCTCCATCTTTGTGTCGGATAATTTTCGTTTCCGAGTGTTTTCGGGAGCGAATGAAGATTCTGTTGAGATGCGAGCGGTCGCCGGAGGAGTATCCAGCTGGCTTCCGTGAATCCATTCCAAGACTCGCGAATCGTTGGAAGCTGCGGCGGTGCCTGGATGTGAAAGCGACTCCATTATCCCTTGTCGTGTAGAGCCGGCTGGATGCAAGCTAAGATTGGATGAATGCCTGGTGGGACAAGATGGGAAACAAACCAACATATACTGACTGGTATGTCGTGGTCTGAAACTCAAAATACAGTCATTTGTCAGTCGAATCCTGGTACTTGGCCCTTTCGTCTCAGCTTATATACTTACTTATATATTGAAATTTGTGCAGAAAGCTCAATCCTTCGAACGCGGTTCTTCTTCATTCATATAGAACACAGTTCAACGCGATCAATTACCTAAGTATGTGACATGTTGACAATTTTTTTAATTTGTATCGATGCTTTAATTGTATCTACTGGAAAAGACCCAAGACAACGGAGCCAGGTAGGCTCAATCACTTCTAAAAAAAAAAGACGAGTGCTATTTGATACATTAATTGTGTTGTAACGTTGCAATTCCATCCCAGCAACAAATACAAGTAATTATCGCCACAGCCAGAGGTTGCTTCCATTCCACTTCCTTCCTTCGACAACGTTTTTTTTTCCTTCGAAACCATAGGAGCAAAGCCTAGAGAGACGATGGAAAAAAAAAGAATTGGATTGATGAAAACATCAAAATAGCAAATCAAAAATAGCGCGAGCCGAATGCCCGAAGACATTTGGTTACAGTGAAAGTACCGCGCTGTGCAATGCGGTCTCACGCATAAAAGGAAACCGCTTCATGATCCGGTCTTCTTCTCACAAGGTAAGTATGAGGAAGGAAAGAGGGTCGAAGGGGAATGGCTGTTTATATACTAATGCCAAGACCCAGCCAAACCCTCTTTGTCAACACACCCAATCCGGCAACTGACACAATCGCCAAACAAACCCTCAGCTTTGGCGAGGGAATGCCAACAACACAAAGTTCAGTCCCCCACAACGACTGTCCCAAGATTGGACAGTCTTGGCAAACCGGTTTGGCTCTCGAGACCATCTCTGCAACACAAGTAACTTTATGACTTGTGTTGTGGAGGGTTTCGAGAATGATTTAATAAATAATTACTTAAGTACTTACTTAAGTATCTGTGCGGATGATGCCGATGTTGGTGAAATCGCTGAGCTGGAATGTCTCAATATTTAGAGCCCATTTAGTCTTGTAACTTACGAGACTGGTTTTATGCACAAGTTCGGCCTTCCCAATTATTGTAGCGAGGAAGCTCAACAACCTAAAAATACTGAACATTGAATTGCATCGATTGGACTGTTTGAAAAGATCAAAAAGTTGCAATTAATTGCAATTGAAACGGTGTGAATTCCGATTCGTGAGATCTCTCGAGCTCCCTTGAAGCTCGTCTGCAAGTACAAGGGTTCACAATTCACAAGTCAAATCTTTAGACCCCGTCGGCTATAAACTCCCCATAGCTGATCTGGCCGAGCCTCATGGAGCCAAGTCTTCCCCAGATAATATCGTTACACACCGCAAGAAACTTCCAACTTGAGCCGCCATGTCTCACTGCCTCGCCCAATTGCCTTGCGTCCCCCAGACTACCAATTGCCTAACCGAGAAGGTCAGTATCTCCAATTTTACTAGTCCCTGCGAGCTTGGCAATTTTACGAGAACGACATTTCAGCCCGCGTGTTGTACACATTTCTATTCGTATCTTTGCATGTAATATCTAATGATCTTGCAGGTACATTCGTATTATAACTCGGAAAATTGCGATTTAGTGGTTTACTATAGGAGATCGATAGATCCAGATGCGGATTATAAAAAAGGGCCCTTTTCCCGCTTTCTCTCCTCGCACAAAAACTAGAAATCTTCAGCAATATATAACGAATTCACGAACAATCATACCATCACACCATCTCCCAAGCTTATAAATATTATATCTTGACGCTATATATTTACGAATCAAATAAAATGGGTATGTTAGTTAATATTCGCGGAGTCGTCCCAAACTCCTTTCTCATATATTCATCGCTTTAAATATTTCTTTTGAAAGACCTTCCGGATCCATTCTAATACAATGCTATTATTATACTGTCAGCTATCATCACCGCCCAGCGACCTGAGTCCCGCTTCAATGATCTCCGCATGGGAGAGAATACTCCAACGTCAGACAGCCTTCCCGAAAATGCAGAAAACCAAAACAAAGACAACGCTCCTATCACAATCGAACCTCGAGATGCTTTTGGCGAGGAGAGACTGCAGGCTCAGCTCCAGCAACCTGGTGTTACGATGAACTCCAGCCAGCCAGCACAAGCTGTCGCTCACGCTCACTCTGTTGGGTGTGTTATTTTGTAAAGTAGTGGTACTTTAAAGGGACTTGTGGTGGTATCAAGTTCCCAGATGCATGGGAGATATACGAATAAATTCAGACTTGAAAGGTTGTAGGAAATTTAAATCCGGAAAGAGCGCCTATAGTTAGTAAAATTATTTAGGATGAGGTACTTTATCTTTCGAACAAATATCATATCCATGATCTCACACTTCCTATACCTAAATATCAATTAATAGCAGTCTCGTGCACTCGCAAGGCTTCGCATTCCTTTCTAACGGTAAAAGAGTTGTCTCGCGAGTTACCTGCGCGGGTGAAAGAGGTGCGTGCATCCTTTGTACAACCAGGAAATTCAATGGAACGAAAGTTGCAATATTCCAGTACACGTTTGTACCATAGAGAACCGGTTAACCACGAGATTGTGTTGTAATCGAAATCTTGGTATTACAAGGTTTATGGACTCTTTGCAACATAAGCTAAAAACCCGATATGTGTCTACAACTTTTTTTATGTTTGGCTTCACCAAAATCAAAGCCAAAATATATATTCTCTGCTGCTAGAATTAGGCGTAGTATCACGTTAACAAATGGAAAGCTCTCAAAAGGCTAGATATTAAACTACATGCATCTTGACTCTCAAACCAGATATAATCTCAAGTTTCGACCGGTCGACCACCCGTCCCTGCAATGTATACACTCATTCAAATACCAACATGGATGTATGGCGCCCAATACCTTATCGAGGCTTCAACATATCGCGTCGGCCGCTTTTTCTTCGCGCTCACCAAGAAGGACGCCCTCGACTCTGCGCTCTCTATTTCCATATCACTTACGCCAGGTTCTCCTAAGTCTCTGATTGCTGCCATTGTAGACGTCTCCACGGCTATAAGCTCGTCGCGTAGCTCTCGAACGGCACGGTGGAGACCCCATCGTACAGCGGCATCATTCATGCCCCGCTCCTGCAATGTTTCATACAGGACCCGAGCTATACGAACGCAGTATCTATCCGAGACGTCCCACAGTGTGCCGATGACATGGCGAAAACCGGCGAGCTGAAACGCGTTGGCCAGATTAATACCCTCATCGGCGAGCCTACTAACCAAATTTGCACTCGTGGAACACGCCGAGAGGTATGCTAGGAATGGCGCTTTCTCCTGGAGCTTGGTGGCACGCAGGTCGGCCATCGTGAGAGGTTTCACCTGGTAGTCGTTCAATAGAAGATGGCTCTGCGAAGGATCCCTGGCGTTGGTGTTTCCGTGACCTGCAAAGTGGAATATCTTACAGTCCGGCAGTGCCTGAAGGACGTCTTGTCGTCTTGCTGCAGGTGTCGAAGGTTTCAACCCTAGGCCTGGGCAAAGGTCCTTTAGCATCTTGATCTCTTCTTCCGCATACATGAGATCGCTGGATGGAAGGCCCGGGGTCGTTTTCATCGATATCATCATGGCGGTACCATTGTTGTATTGTTGATCAGGTGGCGTAGATGGGAGTGCACTGTTCGCTGGCGTCCTCCGGGAGTTGTGTACTAGGCTCTTAACAGAAGATGCGTACGAAGAAATAACCCTATCGAGAACAGTGTTCTCTGTCGCATGATCGCCAGCAGCATGTATTGGTAGATGGCTCAGCGGGCCTGTGAGGATCCATCTAACGTGCGGCCAGTCACCATCGCTTGAAGGCTTGTTCAAAATTTTCAAGTGGGTTAAAATTGGATTCGCGGCCACGTCCCATAGCCATTTCAGAATCGAAGATTTGATCCCTGATTGTCGCATTTCGTTAAGCTTGGACCTGACGTCTTCCTCGTGCAATTCGGGGAGCGGGACAACACTTAGTATACTGTCATCTCCATCTCCAGTTCCTCGCACACGCCTGGGGTCGATGACGAAAGCGTCACAGCGGAGAAAACTGACGTTTATCATGACGATAGGATCTTGATCTGATATAGATTTGATCTCGTCAAGCGACGAGGGTCGGAGAAAGTTTTTAAAGCCCTCTAAAGACCGTATCTTGCTAATGATTTCTTCAAATCTCTGATCCAGATGGAGGCGCCTGTTGCTCACGGTCATGATCTCGGAGCTAGAGGCCTGCGTATTGTCGAGCACACCTCCAGTGCTGTCTAACTGCTCTCTGACCGAAATGAAATCTTCTGCTAGTTTAGGATCCAGGCTCTGTAACTCTGACAAATCAGTGCGCAGATCGAGCAGAAGCCCCGCGATAATGCCGCGGCCGAGCTCCAGGAGCTCGAAGGCTTCCAGTTCCGTCTTCTTAGCATTTAGAGCGACCGCAGCTGCGAGGGATGCTAGGCCTGGATTGCGGGAAAGACCGGACTGCATATCCTCGCTGCTGATAGACCGGGGATTCAACTTTGGAAGCATCTCTACTGCGGCTTTCAAAAAGTAATGAGGTCGCTCCCAATCTACGGCGTCGGAGAATCTCCCTGCGTGTAGGGCTGTGGCGAGTTCACTTCCAGCTCCCACGGCACAATCCAAACGCATCGTTGGTACCGAAAGGTTAGTCTTCATTCCCCCTTCGAAGTAGGCCACTGCTTTATCTAAATCCCGACTGTCGTTGTTCCACGTGTATTTTCTGATATAGTTAACCCCTCCGCGGTAGAAAACGTCTCCACGTTTGGGATTAATACTGTGCTCGCGCATATCGATCGCTTCGTCAATGCTCTGACATGCTAGCTGCAAGTAGTCAGGATCTCTGGTGCGGGTGGAGA
Source organism: Arthrobotrys entomopaga (assembly GCA_012184315.1). Taxonomy (NCBI): domain Eukaryota; kingdom Fungi; phylum Ascomycota; class Orbiliomycetes; order Orbiliales; family Orbiliaceae; genus Arthrobotrys; species Arthrobotrys entomopaga. The sequence goes on from LDDX01000025.1 coordinate 551,897, forward strand.
TAGAATAATACATGCGAGATAAAGAAGCTCGTCCTAAGTATGCCATGGATTCAGGTATCTCTGGGCGGCTGAGAATATCCAAGAAGTGTGCCACAGACCTCTCAGCGGCGCTTGTATCTGCAGTTGCCTCATAGAGCAGAGTCAAAGCGTTGGCGAGATTGTAAATGATTAGGAAATCGGTTGAATTGTATTCACTACTTTCGTCCATGGATTTGAAGGCAGCTTCTTGTGCTTCCACCGCACTTATGACGTAGGATACCTCTTTCGTAAGGGTATATTTGACAGTGAGCGTATACCCGGCGGTCGAAAGTTTCATCCGATCTTCAAAGCTCAGAGGCCCGTTCTTCATCTTCGAATTCTCGAGTGCCTCATAGGCGACCTTCACAGCACGATCTAGATCATCTGTTGCTCTCACATGCTGGAACTGTGTAGCGACTAGACCTGGGAATGTGGTTCTCAGTATTTGAGCATCTCGACTTTCCGGATCCACCAGTGAAGAAGCCTTTTCAGTGAGTTCAAGCAGCAACTGGAGGTCTTTCCTTTCACCGGATCCCCTGAATCGTGCAGATAAGAGTGATGCCCGAAGCACAAGGGCGGCGCCGATTTGTTTTGGTTCTGGTCCTGGTGTACTCTCGAAATATTCAATCATCTTAAATACAGGCACTAGAAGTGCTACGTCCCTGGTTTTCAGGAACATGAAAGTTACACTTCTGGCCAGATTCTCGAGAAGCCTAAGGTGCACAGAATGGTCTCCCTGAGATATAGCAGTGTTAATGGCAGTTTTGTATGCATCGCATGCACTCTGATGATCGTCAAAATCGTCCGACGCATCGGCATATCTGGAACGCCAGTTTGCCACAGCTTCTAGATAATCGAGGCTGATAGGGTCGACGTCCAAAGCTAGTTGGCTAGCCCGAAGCCCTCGCTTTACCACATCCCGACTCGGCCGTCTATCGCGACATTTAGTGCGGAGTAAAAACACTACCTCGTCTAGGATCGGAAGGTGTTTTCGGCGCCCCTCCGTGGTCTCATTTTCAACGACGGAGCTAATAGCATTAAGGGCAAGATCGATGTCCGAAATGTTATTTGTGTCCTCATAGCGTCCCAGCAGGAGAGTCACAAACTGAATGATTGTTTCCCTAGATTGATAATGATCGGGCGAAGCAAAGAGGACTGTTTCGCGCGATTCGATTGCCTGGTTACGGTCAACCTCGTTATCTGTTAACATCCATCGCAGAAAGAAAGTTGACGCAATTGTGTGCTCGTAGAGTAGGAGGCTCTGCGAATGTTCTACCGGGGTCGCTTCGACAGCTAACTTAAAGTGTTCGACCGCCATGTCCAAGTCGTGAACGCTTTCACCTATCCAATACCTGTTGAGGAATCGCATGCCTGCATAGAAAAGAATTTCGTTCCGGTCAAACGTGGATCTGGAACGTTGCTGTCCCGCCAAGCTTTCCTCGAAAGCTTTATTGAGGCTGCTGCAGAAAACATCAAATTGGTTCAAAAAACCTGTCTCGCCATCAAATTGGTTCAAAGAACCTGTCTCGTAAGCCAGATGCCGTCCTGGTCCCGCAGAAGTCAAAGAACCAATATAGACCATCAGCATATCAGTCACCAGGTGGTATCTAGTCAATTTGTCTCTATCGGTGTTGCTGACATCGCTGTTGCTGAGAGATTCTGCATCGAGCGACATACTTAACAGTTCAGACAGAGGAGGATGTCCTGGACTTGGCACTTTTGGAGGAATCAGGCGACCCTGCATTAGTAAGAAGTATCCAGTAAAAACTTCGGTTTGCATATCAGTATCGTCAGAGAACTTTGCTGCCAATTCGCGGAGGAATCGAAGAGTGCGATCCGTTCGCAGCAAGTCATTAGTTTCAGCAAGTTTCCGTAGGTGGAACATTACGAAAAATTTCAGTCCTATCAACCCAGCCCGGGTCGAGGTGATCTGGCGAACCGCGGCCTCGTTGACTAAAATCTCAGGTAGTAATTATTAGTCTATTATTCACCCCTTCGCGTTGCCATAACATGCGCTGTGTGGATGCAAGTGACCTACCTGAGTCATCAGGTCCAAAGTCAGGAATGTTTAGTTCAACCGAGTCGGATGTAGATATTGGGTCTTGTTGACTGAGGAGCATGCCCAAAATGTTATTCCGATACTCCGCCTCCGAATTGTTATCACAGGTAGCTCCTGCCCATGGTATGGCTTTGGCAATAGCCTGTTCTAGATGATGTGGTGAACCGCTCCGACGGAACAGCAAGGCGGAGCTGTATATAGACAACTCTACGTCGGCGTCATCGGTCGAGGCACTATAAAGGTCGTTGAATACTTCCACTTCCGCGACATCTAAGCTTTGAAGCATAGAAAACACTTCTCCGTCGACGCGAAAGGATTCCATAATTTGCAGCGAATGTAAAATGGGAGAGAGATTAAGATACGAATTCGCGTATATCAGTCTTTGTGAATATCTAGGCGTCTAGGGCGAGTTAGTGTCAAATATAGCTAGGTATTATATACACTGACACTCCGATCTCTCTCTCTGAATTATGATATTTAAGTGAAGTAGGAGGCTATAGCTAGGATGGGAACATTACCTCAGAATTTTGCTAATAAAAGGCTATTGTTCAAATGTTATGGGTGTGTCTTTGCTTCGGCGCAATTCTCGAGTCAAAATCGGCGAAAGAGTTCGCAAAATACACCTCTGTTATATACCCTATCACTGTAAAGTAAGTTGGGAAAATATTGAACTGCAAAGCCGACCAAAGGTTTAAACGTAAACTTCCACGGGCACCAAAGATATGTAACCAAAGTCGAGTTGACTCTCTGAGTTCAGTTCGTACTGTCGGCCTGCAGATATGTTGGCGTTGATATAGCTTGCAGTAGATATTTCAGGATATATATATACTATCCACAGTTTGCCATCAAAACCCTCAAAAGTCTGAGTCAACCCGGATCCTACAGATATGTTGGCATCGCCTAGATGGAATCCTTCAATCATTGATATAGCTTACAGCAGATATCTTAGGATCTACATACCCAGAGTTTGCCATTGAACCCCTCGAAATTTGACCCAGATCCTGCGTAGCCTGTTTGGTGCGGCTGGCGCATCTGGCGTGCATAAAAAAGTGGAGGCTCGCGCTCGCGCAGTACTCGTAGTGCAGCGCAGCTCAATTGAATCGAATTTCTGAATCGCCCCTCTGTTTTTCGCCCCTTTCCTTGGTTATTGAGGCGCATGGCATATATTGCCTGTTCCATTACAGTTGATTGCAATCCTTTTCGAACTGGTTCCGGTATATATAGTAAGTTTACATTTCTCATCTGTGGGCGGTTGGCCAAGTAAAAGCGAGTTCGCAAGCCTGCAACAAAAACAACACAATTTCACAATTCAGCCAGAACAACTTATACTCCGCGGATCCGCCGCGAGACCATTATACTCTACTCACATATATATCGTAGTCGGAGTTAAGGATCTTCCTGGTATTAACTTCTCATCTTGCCTACATAAACAAGCCTATAAAGGAGCCACTTTTTTGGGTTAGTCGGGCATATATATAAATTAAGTACAATTAAAATGGCTACGCCAGCTAAAAAGTGGGCTGTGCTAATCGGCATAAACGACTACAACCATGGTAATGGAAACCTGCAACCAACAAAAAAATACAACGTCAGTGGAGAAGAAGTAGGATTCCGTAATTTAAGTGGTTGCCTTCCAGATGTTGAAAATGTCCAAAGATTTCTTGTCGACACGCTGCAAGTTCCTTCTGAAAACATCGAAAAACTCCTCGCACCCTGTCCCGATCACCCCAAGAACAAGGGACTCTCCAAGTGTACCGAATGCTCCATGAAGAGGCCAACCTACAGAAATATCGTGGATACCCTGCGCAATATTGCCAAAAGCGTCAGCGAAGACGGTAACTCCGAACTCCCGAAACGCAACAAAGGAGATCTCGTCTACGTTCACTACTCCGGCCATGGAGCCAGGACCACGACCGTATATTCGGAGTGGAAAGGCTCTTCAGGCTCTAGAACTAGCACTGCATATCATACGCGTCCGGATAAAGAAGACGACACATTGGTACCTTGCGACATATTATATGGCGGACGCTTCATCCGTGATGTCGAAATCAGTATTCTCCTGAACGCTATGATCGAGCAGGAGTTAGTGGTGACCATCACGCTCGATTCTTGCCACAGTGGTGGGGCCGATCGTGGCGAGAACGACCTGAAAGATAGTAGTACAGATGACGAGATGTTAGTCCGAGGCATCGAGGAAGTAATTGTATCCACACCCTCCGACGAACCCACATCCGAGGACATCCAACATCTCCAAGAGTGGTCTAAGAATCAATACTGGCTCTACGAACCGAAAGGCCATGTGCTACTTGCGGCATGTCAAAAATTGCAGAAAGCTAAGGAACGGTCTAATGGTGGAATCTTTACAAAATCTCTATTTGAAATCCTCCGCAGCGCTCCTTTAGGAATATCCTCTCAAGCTGTATACGACCGAGTCTCCCACAAAGTCCATAAAGACCGCAAAAATAGAGTTGGTAACGCTATAGGCCGGGGTGGGCTGCCAAACCAGACACCACTTCTCCTCGGCAACATGGATCGATTCTTCTTCAATGAAAGACTTCAGGCTCGCGTCTACGGATTTACAGTAGTAGGCGAAGGCACGGACGAATATCCGATACGCCTGAATGGAGGGTCTATCCACGGCGTACGCCAGGGGTCAGTGTACGACATTCTCCCGCACGAATCTGACCCTAGTGACTCAAAGAGCAACCATATCGCGCAAGTTCGAGTAGTCAAAGTCTTAAGCGGATACTCCCTAGCGATGTTGATAACTCCGAAAGAAAAAAATCAGGAGAAAAAACCAATGGAGGGTTGTTCGGCGGTCCTACGGAGTTTACCCCTACAAGAACAGTTTTCTGCTTGGTTTAAAACAGAGAACGAGTCGCTACGAGGCCAATTCACAAAGCTCTGGCATGAAAAATATAGTAGTAACGCCTGGCTTGTCCTGAAAAACGAAGATATCGCCACAACGTTTGAAATCTCCACCGAAGGGGCTAATTTAACGATTAAAAGCAAGCTCGGCGATATCACCAGTGTCATGGGGGAAGCTCTCCCACCTCTATCTCTCACAGGCCGCGACTTATCGTTGAGCATAGCTCGTCTAGTACGCATCCTCGAGCATCTAGCCCAATACGAAATGTTCAAGAATGTAGCCTACCCCCAGAAGGCAACGGAAGAATCCGATATCATTATTGCAGAAGTTATTCCTGCACCTGAACCCTTGGAGGAAGAGTTACACAACGAAGCCAAGCTTATTTATCCGGTTACAAAGATGGAAGTAGACAAGAACACAGGCCTATACCAAGCAGAAGAGAATCGCCTATTCCGATTGAAGGTTCGTAACAAACTCGACAGAAAGGTGCACTTCGCAGTTTTCGTCTGTTCCGCGGAATTTTCCATTAACAAGATTTATCCTCCTGATGCACCATATAAAACATTGACAAGGTTGGGCAACTCGAACAATGAGGCAGAAGACTACTTTGACATCAAAGCAGCGATTGCAGATGAGTTACGAGAGGCCAGTGAGAGAGGCTGGAGCCCCGTCGAGACGTACAAAATATTTGCCTCTGTCTGCGCGAATGATCTAGTGCGGTTGAACAGCCTCACGCTCGAGCCATTGTCCCAGCTAGATCTTAACCCGGGTCAACTCGAACGAACCTCACCTCTTTCAATGCAATCGGAACCTCAAAACCTCGAGGAGTACTTCCAAGCTTGGGATATCATGGACGATGATGAGGAGTTCCGAAATAGTAAACTTATCCGGGCTTGCATACGAGAGAAACGCGAGTGGCAGATAAGCGATGTCCATGTCAGAGTTACTACGTCAGATGTTTAAATTTAAACGGAATTAAAGTTTGGGGGGTTATCGTGTTTATGAATGGTTATCAAATAGCATGCTGTGTTCGAAAGGAGTGCATCAGTGCTATCTTATCTACCCTCCTTTTCGTTTTTAAACATATTTAGGGGCAAGAAAAGGAATGAAATCAAAGGCAATGAAATCTCTATCAATATAATATTCATAATTCATGTATTCAGGCCGTTTATTGAATATCCGATATCGAGAACGATAGCTTGACAGTATTCACCGTTGATTAACTCCTAGCATTTTAGTATTATACGAACCATGAAATTTTTTAGTGACCAAAGACAGAGTGTACTATATTGTGGATTGGGCGTGGTTTTGGGGAGAGCATTTTTGAGAGCGGCAGGCTCGGACCCAGAGCGGTAAAACAAGTTTCAAAGCTCGATCCAAATCCACCCCCCTGGCCCACCCATCCAGCTACTGACTCCCGTCCCAAGACGCTTCGGCATGGTGAGGAACCGAGTTTTCTGATTTATATGTACCGGTACATATACCTCTATGCACCAGATATCCCACATATTGCGGAAATTGCAACTGGATCCCTCGCTTAGTGGGGCAACGAGGGGGGATAGATGCATCCTATCGAAACTCTTAAGCTTGCAAAAGATATCTTTCGTGACGATGCTGAGCCTCCTCCAGGAGGGTTCGATTACGCGTCAGGAATGTAATACTGTAAGGGAACCGGATCGACACAGGACGCGTGTGTATATTTATCTTTAGCGACACGTGCAGGAGTACGTCAAGCAAGTAAATGGTATCCACGGCATCACCCATGGGCCCAGCTGATTGTGTTTCCTTCGGCAAGATAGCTGTCAAGCAAGGAGAATTTAGGGGTAGGGCTGAGCAGCAAGCCACGGAGTGTTCGCTGGCTTGCAACTTTATTCCCTCCTTCGAAGCAAGGCTTCCTCCTTTCCTTGACCCGAGACACGTCACCGGGCTCCATTGGAATAAATTCGTGAAATTGTTTGCCTATCACAGATCGGAACTTTCAAGGCAATCGGCGAAATCAGCTCAAAATCGGTGCAGCGACAAAGTGCAAAGTTGAGACTTCGGACCTTCGGAGAAAAATTGAAACGGGAAAGGGGGCCCGGGGATTGAAGCCTTGCTCGGCCCTGTGATTGACTTCGAGCGGAAAGAGCCAAGTTACTTTGACCGAAATTAAGTTCCGGAGCGCTCCTTTTACGTCGAATCAGCTCCGCACCTGTTATTGTGCGTTCAAGCGGCAGGAGATTGTGAGGAAAAGGCAAATATTTTCACCCTCAGCCGTCGCAGTCAAAGCCAATGCGGGATGCGGGATTAATGTAAATAATAATGTCATGATACCATATGATTCCTCTAAAGAAGCTTAAACAGAAAGTTCCTGCAAAGAGGCCCGTGAACAAATCACAAGGGCTCGGTACACGTGATTCTACAACTTAAAATGACCTTTCCACAATTCCTGCTAGAAATCGCATTTTGAATTGGGCACAGATTCGCTATAGCTCCGCCTATTAATCTTAATTTCAAGCTTAATATCCATGTCGGTTTGTTCTGCCTGCCCCGGCCTGCCAGCCAGCCACCTTAGCGAGATCGCCAAGTGCCCCTTTTGTGCCCTTGTTGTTCCGCTAGCCCCGCGTCGGTCTAGACCCAGCGCCGAAAAGAAGTCCAGCCCCTCGGCGCTCCTGCCTCCTCCTCTGTCTTCCGCAATCCCAAGACCAGAAACTGCGTATTCCTTCAAGACCATGTATCCGAGACTGGCCAAGCATGTATTCCCTATAGTTCAAAGATCGATTAAACGACACTATTCTCATAGGAAACTAGAAGTTCTATCAAAAGCCACAAAGAATCGGTCTCGGGCGCAAAGAATGTAACATCATGATATCGATTAGTATCACAACGGCGTAGCGTCCCCGAGACTACACAACGGCGAGATATCATAAGAGAATTTCTGGTTGAGCTGATTGCTATATTTTCGCAGGCAATCCTTGTCAAACTATTAATATATTTTGATTGAAGCCGATTGTTCTGATTCCAATGCAATGCGGCACAACCAAGGGTTAATGTCACCCTTGTCAACCTTCATACCATGGCTGCATGTCCGCGTGCCCCACTTACTTGCTTGATGACAGACAACCATAACTGGTTTTGTAAACAACCATAACGTTGCAATCAAGAAGTAACCCAACAAGGTAATGCAACACGAATTTTATTCAATCTACAAACTTTGATTTCTTAACAGCACTTATTATAGTTACGGATCGTGGTTTTGGTTCAATTATTCAATTAAACGGAGTGCTTCTGTCGCCTCCGTTCTCGAGGCTAATCGCCTCCTGAATCTAACATGTACAAACATGCATGTATGCATAATAATAAAAAAAAGATTTTTGTAAAGAACGAACATTAACCAGTTTTGATCTTTTAGATGAAAAAACATTAAACAAATACTATAATCCTACGCCTCAAAACATTAGAGTTGCAAGTGGGGTAATAAAGACGCTACTTTAATTTCAAAAACAAACAAAATTGCTCGCCCTTAGGCGGAGCAGTGCCATCTTCCGCAAGCACCGTTGCTGACGGTGGTCTTGGATCCGTAGCTGGAGCTCTTCTTGAAGAGTTGAGTGCAAGAGGATTGGGATGGGCAGGTGTTGGTGATTCTCAAGTAGCACTTGTTACCGGAGTAAGAGTCGCTGGCGGTGAAGTAGCTGCCAGCACAGTCGCTCTTTCCGTAGGTTTGGTGCTTCTGGCAAGCAACGCAGCAGTCATAAGCGCTGTTAATACCAGCGACAAGGATGTCACCCTTGGCTCCGGTGACGCTGACTCCGTTGGAACCAGAGTACAAGTTGTGAGAACTGCAAGCGGCATAGGTGGTTGGGCCAGCGATGGTAGAGGTATGGGTCTTGGTGACGTTGACAGTCGACTTCTTAGTGGTGGAAACAACGCGGGTAGAAACAGTGGTGACAGTCTTAACAGTTGGGTTAGCGCAGACCGTAACGTAGACAGAGTTGGTGTGGGTGACAGTCTTGGTCTTTCCAGGAACGGTGCGGGTGACAGTTGGGCTCTGCTTGGTGATGGTGGTGGTGCAGGTAGCTCCGAGAGTCTTGGTGCATTGGACAGCGGTCGGGTAGCTTTGAGGAGCATTGTTGTAATAACCATAATCACGCTTCATATGCTCCTTGTTGTAGGAATCATCGGCAACATTGACGAAGCCATAAGGAGTTGGAACGGTGTATGCAGCTCCAGTCTTCTTGACAGTCACATCCTTTGTCGAGGTGTAGACAGAATTGATTGTCTTGGTGGAAGTGGTGACATGGGTGACATAAATGGTCTTGACGGCACACTGCTTCTTAACTGTGCATGTGGTCGTAACCTGCTTGGTCACAGTCGAGTCCTTTCCGGTGACGGTGTGGGTGGCAGCTGGCTTCCATGAAGTGGAAGTCACGAGCTTGGTGTTCGAGACCGTCTTGACGTTTGTTGGGACAATACCGTATGGCTTGTTAGCACCATAGGCGGTAGCGCAAGTCTGATGTGTGGCCGTAGAGCAGGCAGGTGCCGGTGCCGGTGCGGCACCATAGTAACCAGCATTGGCGAAGGAGAGAAGGGTGCCGAAGGTGACCAAGGCGCTTGAAAGCAATGTGGACTTCATATTGATTAGGAAATAAATAGTATAGAATTAAAAAAGAGTTTTAGCGAGAGATTTGAATGTCCTTAAAAAAAAACGAGTGTCTATTGCAAAGAGCTGCTTAATGCTTGAGTGCTGCTTGAGGATGGTGAGATAGAATAGAAACTTGGGGAGGAAACATGAGGTTTATATGCACTTCTCATGAGATACTAACGTAACGCCCGAGAGGGGCATCCGTACAGACTCATTCTAGATCGAGCGGTTCGAAATTGTGGATTTCGAGGAGGTGGCTGACGCGAACATTAGAGTTGCATGTGCAGCGCTCTCCCATGTCTGTGCCCATACACAGTACTAGTGCCTGTGAAGTGAGGTTGTTTCTCCACCAAATTTTATGCCCAGAATCTCATCTCGGCTGGAGCCAAAGAGTGTTGCTCACCAAAATAGTCCTTCAGGGTTACAACAATCCCTTTTACCTAACAGAAAGTGTTAACCGAACGTATCATACTTCACCTCCTTTAGCTCTCCTTGGACACCAATTTCCAGCCGCACAGCGCATCTTTACGTTTTCCTTTTTTCTCTCTTCAATTTCCACCAGCTGATTTTTTGCATATTCCTCTCCTTCATTGATTAATCACTCTCACTTACAATGAGTGTTCGCGGCCTCTCTGCTTGTCCTTTTCTAGATCTAGTGACTAATTAGATGCGAACTGGCGGCTGGTTCGAACATCCAATTATGGTTATTTCAGCTTGTAACTCGGGCATCTGCCGCCGTATATTCAATCATATCTAACCAAAAGAGCTTTTGCACGAGGCGGACACTCTAATGTGAATCTGTTTCCGAGTTCAATTTTAAAGGTATCTCGTGCGAATCAAAACTCACTCTGAATAGTATATCGATGCGATTCGCCCCTTGCTCCAATAAAACAAAAAGCAAATGGAAGGAATAGCTGAAAGAGGTAACACTATATTAAGCTACATTTACGGGACTTTTTGAAGCCCAATAATTCCAAGCTAACAGTTGCAAATTCGACTCGATGTAAGGCTTTAGAAGGTCACTGGGTTGTATATCCAACACCAAGAACAATTGCTGCAACACATGAATCATGGAGGAGTCAAGCGAACATTGTTGGATTTTGTGTGTTGTTGATCTTTATTTAGCCCAGGAGAAAAGAAAAGACAACCTTGAACCTTTACCCCGTGAATTGAAGGAAATATTAAAAACCGTTCTTACTTGCTTGTGGGCTGTCTTGCATTTGAGTGCAGGATCTTCGAGACCGGGCTAGATTTTGCCAATTTTTTGCAAATCTCTTGAAATGCAAATTGCAAAGACTAATCCCACAATGTGATGGCACATGCGCATTGATAGGAAAATTTCCCATCTCCTTAATATACCAAAACGCTTAGTAGCACCCAAAGAATAGGGTAATATCCAATACAATCACAGCGATTGTCGGGTAGCGGGTCTCGTATCGTGCATTCAAGATTCAGGGGGGAACGAAAGGTTTCCTTGCATACGCTAAATGCACCCGGGCGCCCGCGATGCTAGTGAGATTCGGATGCACTCCTCTCACAAGGTAATATTGTTAGGCAACCCCCTGACAGGTGCCTCAGTACCAACGACAACAGCTCTTGAAACAACAGGCAAGGGATTTTTTTTCGACCTGCCTCCGACTTGAGGTTCGGATACGGTTCGGGTTTCTGTTGGTAGAAAGACGCTCAAAATGGCCGTCGACGTGTTGCTCATTAAGTGAAACATGGCGCATGGTCTAAATATATGTCCTCTGCCCTTCAAATCCGTGCGTTTTTGACAAGAGTTACCACAAAACCTCGAGAAGTTATTTTATTTTATTTTTTATTTTTTATTTTTTATTTTTTATTATTATTATTATCATTTTTTTTCCCCGAGGCGCTCTCTGTTTCTAGCGGCAAGGAAGTCTGACCGGCTGCGTTGCTGTTACATTGGGCCGATGCGCATGCGTTAGTGTGTCAATGCGCCGCGACGCGGGCCCGGGCTTGTTAACTTTGGTGCCAACGAAGTTAGCCTTGTTTCCACAATCGTGCGAAGCTAGCCGTTCATGATGTCGAGGAAATGTCCTTTTCATATCGGAGCAACATAGACACTTTGGCGAGATCATTGATCGACAGTGGGGATAAGTGCGGCATCTCAGGGTACCGAGTTAACGTTTGCTGTGGGGATGTGACCTGTAGCGTCCTTCCATGCATGACATGGCAATTTCGCGGGCTCAAAATTTGATCCTTTGGCTATCAATATTCTGCCCCGCATTGCTTTTTCTTTTCCCGCCATGGGGCATCAATTTGAACCCGAATGCCAAGCATGAGTCGGAAGTCAGAGCGCCCGATAGTCCAAGACTGTTTTCCTGTTTTAATTCCTGTCATCCTATATATAATTACTTTATGATATTTCGAATCAGACAATCAGTGCCGATGCTTCGTGCTAGGTTCTATTTACACTCTCCGAATTCAAGGTTGTGGATGAATTGTCTTGTAAACGAACAGCTCATAATTGGTTACGTGTATTGATCGTTGGATCACACTCATATTTAAATTTTCTTGGATTCGTAGATCGGTGTGATCATGTAGGAACAGGGATTCGATGACAGGTCTTTTGCCAAAATAGATCAAGTGATTTGCAAGGTTTAAGCTTCTAAACTTTGAATTAAGTTAGAGTGGGTTGGCTAGATTGGGGACTGTTGCTTGCTCTAAGGAAGTCTAACAATGGAAAGTAATTGTTGGATAATCCAGCCTAAACATCTGTTGATATCGATCATGATCAAATGCGAATCCTAAGAGCAAAAAGCTAGCAGGTCATCAGAAAACTTGGGAAATGAGGGGCATAAACCTTGATCTTCCAATCAATAATCAGAAAATATAGAGTCACTTTCCACGAAATTTTGGCCAACTAGTATAACTGCATGAATGCTGTTTGCTGCGATTTATATTATAATGCTATTTAATGTCTTTGCAAGTGCGCTAGCATACTATTTCAAGCAACGGTCCGATAGTGCTCTCACTAATCGAAACTTTCTCATCAAGTTAATAAGCCCTATAATTCACGTCGTAGTATGGGATATCGTTTCCAGTTGCTTTGTCCTCACGGATGCTAAACCGTGGCCTATGGGATCTCTTTGTTATTCTTAGTTATACCTCCGGCGAGGGGCCCTGCAATTGCGCAACATCAATGTGTGTGTCTCCTTGTTTGTTGGTGTATCTGTTTCTACTAACGCTCTTGTAAACTCTGGTGTAGACTCTTGCGAGTTTCGAAGTCGTCGGTATTATAACTTGGGTCGTCCTGTATAACTGTATAGCGAAGAGGAGGAAGTTAAATCAGATTGTTCCCTGAAACCAGTATTACCTCGCCTGGAACGTAATGTCCAGCAATGCTATGTATGCCGGCAATATGAAATAACACACCCTCAACCGAACCCTTATTTTCAACCGGGTTTCTACCCTCAGCAAGCTGTATGCAAGGGGCTGTAAATCGACAGCAAGCCGTATACGTTCAACAGGCTCAATTTACTCAACCGATTTTATACGTACAGCATCCGATGTTATACGTACCCTCAGGTCGATAGCCGAGGTTACTGTTTTCCGTTTAGTATTTCTTCGATTATCAATGAAATCTCTACTAATTATAGTGAAATCTTCAGGACCTGATATTTAGCTTTACGTCACACGGTATCTAGGTGAGTAGCGTAAGGTTGGCGTTAGGAGTGATATTCTACTAAAAGTGATGGTTTCGGATGAACCGTCTGCTTTTTGATATTTTCGGCGAAAACCCTTTCTACTCCTGGGTGCAAACTTTATTCAATGTTGCAACTTGTCATGATGAAACAAAACGGTTCTTGATCGGATGACATTTTTCCTGAGACGCATTGTTACTTTTCGCCGCTTCCAGCGTTGCCGCAATGATGCATGATTGTACTATGTTATTGCATATATTGTGTTAATAATTTAGTTGGGTCATTTTGAAAGGCGTGTTTGTTGTCTTATCATCCTGACGTTGGTTCAAGGTGGGCTGGAGTACGAGACAGCTTAGGTTGAATGCAACTACTTAAGTACTTTCCCTTTGGTTTGGGCCATGGGAAATGATCTGATACCAACTCTATACATCTAACTATACCTAACAGAGGTTGCGACTCAATTATAACTTGTATCTAATCAATATTTTTGGAGTCATTGATGTGTCGACCATAAGAATCGTAACATCCCTAGACGATACTTGAGAGGATGGTTGGTCATGCAAAGGATGAATTGAGGTCGGACTCAAGTTGTCTCGAAAACCAGAAGCTGAACGCGAAGGACTCAAGCTGGTACGAGCCTGGTGGTTTTATTGCCAAGACGATGTATCCAAAAAGTCCAATGCATAGATCCACTAGTGTGTATTCTTGACAATAACATAAGGCATGTAAGAATTTGCCTCTTTTCGGAATTTCTGTCGTCTTTTGGTCTGCAGAATTTTTGCTTTGAGATTTATCACAGCGCAGCTTCATTCTTGGAACAATTATTATTCAAAATATGATTGTGAAAAACTCCTCACCCTTCCGCACTAGTCAAATCACCTCCTTTCAACTCTTTTGATCGACGTAATCTTGAATACCTCCTATTCCTCCTGGATTATCCCCAATCCCGGGTTCAGTCCACGCCGTGGACGCGACTAGCGACGCTTCATGTCTCTTCTTGAATCGGTATATAAAGTATGTAACCGCTATAATTACTATGGCACCCGCCCCAGCCCCGATGCCCGCGGCAGCCGCAGTTGACAACCCAGATTTGGAGTTCTCTTTTGGACCAGTCGTTTCGGTAGCCTGAGCATCCTGGCCAGTAGCCGAACTGATCGTGGCACCTGATCCTGGACTAAGAGTTAATGATGTAGAAGTTGCCGCTGATGTCGTTACTTCTGGGTTGCTGGCGCCGGGTCTTGCGCCAAAAACATAGATTGGGCTTGCGACAAAGGTATGGTAGATAGTGTAGACCGTGCCTAGCTCGGTGTATGTCGCCGCAACCCCAGACTGGTCGTAATAACATCGCGGGTATTGAGAGGTCGAACGACTGACACTGGGAATAAACAAGTCTGCGGTGTACATTGCGTTTGCAGTCCTGGTACCCGAAATTTGCAAAATAGCTCCTTGATAATAGAAATCGTAAACGACTCTGCTCGATATAAGATGCAATTTATCAGCGTATATCTCTTATGTGGACTAAAAAAGTCCTACGATATCGCAAATATTGGCTTCTTATATATATATGACAACTTACGAGGGACAGCATGGCCAAGCCGTTTCGGTCCCTGAGCGCAAATAGACGATATTCGCGTAGTACTCTCCATTTGAGAAAGAGTAAGTAGTCGTTGCCAGCTGCGGCAACATACTATACCCTGGCGGGCAGCTACTACCTGTGTAATATACCAACTCATTCCAGCTGGAAGGGCAACAAGCTCTATCAGCGGAACTGTGGCATCCTATACTATGGTAGGATGCTAGAGTAAGTGTGAGACTATCAGTAGGCGTTAGTGGTTGGTAATATGCTGCAAAGGCAATCCCATGGTTACAGCTAGGCGGTGGGGTGAGGCCAGTTAAAGTCCCAGCCGACTGGTAGGTCGCAATGGCGGTGGAATTCCCTGCAGAATACGCTGTAGCCTGAGCCTCGACGCAAGGGCTGAGGTGGAATCTAAAGAAGAAGAGTATCCAAAGAGAGAGAGGGTGTAATATTCTTGTCATATCCTCGACCTGAATTTGGTGTTAATAATCTCTTACAAAAGTTCGTGTTGTTACTATACTCAGAATACTTATAGCTTTGAGAGAGTGTGAAAGAGAGCGAGAGAGAAAGGTGTTAGGAACAAAGCGTATTTTCGTGATTAAATTCAATGAGTATACTCAAGTGTTTGCGTATGGAGCAGTAATAGAAGTAAATACCTTCAGCCTTTCAATCGAGATAGTTCTGCGGGATCAGGAGCAAGTTGCCATGAGCTTGGCGGTATTGGCGTTTCTTGGGTCCGAACCAAGTAAAATCGAACCGTGCTGCAGCGAGATGCTAGCACGATGGATTAGCGCAATCTAATCAGATGTGGAGATTCATTGAGAATTGGTTTGCGAGAGCAAGAAGGAAAGATCTTAAGACCCAGGTCGATACTGAGCATATCTTTGGGTATACTGGCGCCAGTTGGCGTGCGCATGCATAGGTGATTATGAGACTTAATCCCAAAAACCGATACATCTGAGAGGATAGGATCTTTCTTTATAATTCACTAGACACTCATTGCTTATCAGTAAGAATCTACTTCGCAGGTTATGCATGTATATTTCTATTTGTATATTTTTAAGTTTTAGTTAACGTTGGCCTTCACTGGAGAATACTTGAAGCAGAAGTGTAATTGTCCCAGCTTTTCAGTTGACCTTAAGCTGCAAGCCCAATATTTGTGTTGCTTGTCAAATATATTCCCAAACAGCAGGCTTGGTCCGACGGCCGCCAGCCCATATTTTAATTACAAAACTGGGCTTGGTCTCGGTCTCGACGTCTCGAAACCACCGAAATTGGCTTGGTCCTCATACGGCACGCTCTTGGCGCCCAAATTGTCAAAGCAAAGCCCACCTCGAGGAACTCGCGTATTAAATTGCTTGACTCGGCGTATTTATTAGCGCGTAGCAACTTGTCGGGATTTAAATCATGCCGTGCTTCATATGATACTGCGCGGCTGGTTTACAAGTCGACTCCAGATCGTGCATATGTAGAACGTTGAAACTATAAAAAGTTGATTCAACTAATATAGCTATAGTCGAGCTACTAGTAACACATAGCTTGAGTATTTGTAAGATCAATAACTAATCTAGCTCTTGCCACATGTGTATGCCGCATGTGGGTAACGGGGTTTGTAAACTCGCATGTTACTGATGATAATATACCAACGAATCAACCACACCGCGGCTTGAGTAAGCAATAATATCGTATCGATTCTCACTGATCTAATATCAAACAAGGAAATCTTAAGAGGTATTTACTGATATCATCATAGCTAGCGGAACTGCCGCTTTAGAATAGCACCCGTTGCGACTGCGAAACAACCCTGGCCGCACAACGTGTACAACCTTCGTGCTACATCTCGTTTATGATTTCGCGATAACGTAGGCTTGTAATAAGAATTTTTGTGAAAAGGAGAACGAACTAGCTAGTTCTCATATCTCTATACAATCTATTACTATGCTTTTTAAAATGAGCGTAGGAACGATATATATCGATATTGCAATACCCATCCTTATAACTTGTCTCGCAAGCCAGACTGCCAACCCTTATAACTATGCTTCGCCAGAATAAGAAGTCTTTTACTGCTGTGGGATGCTAACGGGATGACATATGCAGAAGTTTTGAGGGCTTTGAGAAGAAACGATGAACGCGAACGATCAATAAGGGTGTCCTGGCCGGCGGATTTAAAAGAGAAAACCCTTTAAAGGCCACTAATTAAATCAAATTGACATCACTAATACTACTTTGATATGAGGAAAGAAATTTGTTAGCTAATGGTCCTTCAAAGGTCGGAGATATTAGCTCTAGCGCATAGAGTGTCCCTTGTTTGGAATGTCAAGCTAAGCGAGTTCTTCGATCGTTTCAGAACTGATGCAACTGATTGAAAAGACCAAAAGGGAATGCATAAGTGCCACGAAGGCGGTACTTCCGTGTTGACCTTTCGGTTGACTAGAATACCAGTAGTAGGATTCCTTTGCAAATTTGATAGATCGTTCTTTTTGGGTTAGTGACAAGGTATTATTGAGATTATGAGAGTCTAAGATCCCGGTGGTTACGGCCAAGAAATCGATACCATTTTCGTATTGAACTCGAGAATCTACAGGCTGTTTCATCCCAACTTTCTAGAGAAATTCTCACAATGCAATCAAGATTCGAGAAGAACAATACGTCAGAACTTAGCTTAGCTTGATTTGAACTAAAACTTATGATTTGAGCTCCGTTTCCGATGCTCCCCCAGCCAGTAATAATTAAGCTATCTTATGGACTACCGGAGTATATAACTCCTACGAGTCATGGTGTAAAGGGATTGAGATCAACTTCAAGTACTTAATAGCTGATATTTAATATTTTCTACCGGGGGACGCCGTTTTCCGAAACGTTCATTTTCACTAGTCTTGTGGTCAAGAAGCTCAGCGAAAGCATTTTCACGATCGATCAGCGCTGGCGCATTTTCTCTCCATCATTATCTATTTACCAATCCGTTCTTTACTTTATTTTGAGAATTTTACAAATACCTAGCAAGGTTTAGGCATTAAAGAAATTGTCCTTTAATGGAATCGCCTATCCTCTCAATACATACTAATTTAATTTAGCAACATGAAATATTTTGCGATAATCACCTTATTGCTTTCGTCTTTTTTACAGGCTTACCCTCTGAATGACACAACATCTTCTCATTATCCCGGAAACTACACTAGAAGGCCTGATGATTTTTGGGATTTTCATGTTGCCGGTCACTCCGCCGGATCGTATTTACATAAACGTGACACTGGAAGATACCGCCTGCGGGGCAGAGCGGTAGACCCATCAGTCATCGGAGTCGGTCGGGGAATTAAGCAATACAGTGGATATCTAGATGACAATGAGAACGATAAGCACTTATTTTATTGTAGGGAATTAATTGAACCCTTGTTAATGTTAACTGCTGTGTTCAACTTGAATGCTAACTGTTTATTTGTCAGGGTTTTTTGAATCCAGGTCAAATCCTTCGACTGATCCGTTGCTCTTATGGCTAAATGGAGGACCAGGGGCGAGCTCCATAGCTGCTGTGATTCAAGGAGCAGGACCAACTCTATTACGGGGTAATAGGTTACAAGATAATCCGTTCTCGTGGAACAATCACGCATCTGTCCTCTTCTTAGACCAGCCAGTTAATGTAGGGTTCTCGTACGGCCGAACAACCTCGAACAGCAGAGCTGCAGGCCAGGATGTTTATGCTCTCCTCACCCTATTTTTCAAAAAGTTTCCGCAGTATGGAAACCTGTCCTTTTTTGTCTTTGGCGTCTCTTATGGGGGTCACTGGGTACCAGACCTTTCTTACGAAATTCTCTCTCACGCAGACCGAAATATCAACCTGAAAGGAATGATAATTGCGAACGGCCTGACTGACCCTCTGATCCAATTCGGTTCGATGCCAGATATGGGCTGTGGAAGGGGCGGTCATCAGCAAATTTTCGACCCTGGTACTTGCCAATATATGAGAAATGATGCCTTGCCTCGGTGCGAACAACAAGTTATAGAATGCTATAAGAACGGCAATCAAGGTGTCTGCGCTGATGCAGGTAACTTTTGTGAAGGCGAATTGCTGTTCGGCCCTACCTCGAGAGCTGGTATTCAAGTATACGATATCCGACAGAGAGCACCAGATCGTGGGAGCTTGAGCTACCAGTTCCCGGGTAACCCTGTTGAAGACTTTTTGCGCTCGCCGAATGTTGTTCATGCGCTTGGTGCTGAAGGCCACAACTTCAACGGTGCGGAAAATCAACAGATTCTTGAGCTTTTCCATAGGACCGGTGACATCATGCGGCCAATGCACGAATATGTACCAGCTGTGCTACAGCATATTCCTGCATTGGTCTATGCTGGTGACAAAGACTTCATTTGCAACTGGTTAGGTGTACGCGCCTGGACAGAAGCTCTCGAGTGGCAAGGAAAGAGCCAGTACAATGCAACCCCGCTGAAATCTTACATGGTGCAAGGCAGAGAAGCCGGACAGATAAAATCAGCCAACGGCTTGACATTTGCGAGGATTTATGGCGCCGGTCATGCTGCGGATCAGGCACGGCCAAATGAAGTCTTGCAACTTATTAATGACTTTATGACAGAGCAAGCCAAAAGCGCCAGACCAGACCCCGGATCGAACTTAAATACATACCAACCTAATGTGAACGCGGGCCGAGGTTTGCCTTCGGGCCAATACCAGTAACGTTAAATTGGCGTTTCTCAGCTGCAACCGAAGAATTGGTGATCCCGAGATGGTCTCTTGTCGAGTCGGTGCAGAGAGCGAAGTAGTTACTATGCATAGCTTAAGCCTCTTATATCTGAGGTCGCGTGTATATATATGAACACTTGCGAGTTTTAAATTTTCTTATATACGATGGCAACAAGAGGAGAATATGTACATATTTATATCCAATAGTAATAGAAACCAAAAACAAATCTTAAAATAGAATTGTGTGAATACTTCCTGGTCGGAGAATGTATATTTTTAAAATCTTCGTTCTAGCGCGACACTACATATATCATTTATTTCTTACGAGGAGTCCCGATGTCTCCAGATTCCATTTTGGCCCCAGGTGTCGCTAAGTTCGGTGTTGACTAAATTTGTTGAGCGTTGCATTTGCTCACAGAAAATCACTTTAACAACCATCTGCCATACGTATACACGTTAATTAGGAGCTGCAGCTCGTCAATGTTAGGAACATTTACAGTTTATTCCCATCCGCTTGTTTTACAGTCTGCAAATGCCACGTTTAGTGTCTTTACCAAACGAGATTCTTGAGGAAATTGTGGATCTATTGGTCCCTAGCTTTCCCGATGAGTGTTCTGATCATAAGGATTGGGGAGAGGGCCCACACCTCAAAGACCTCTTCTCTCTATGCCTCACATGCAAACAGTTGGAATCGGTCACCCGTCCACATCTGTTCAAAATTGTGGTCTTGACTTATCCAACTCGCATGATTCGCATCTTCCGAACTCTCATCGAAACTCCTTCGCTTCGGGAAATGGTCAATACCATGTCCATTTGTTGTCCGCTCGAGTTCTCCGACGAAACCGTGGACCCTTTTTCGCCTCGCGAAACATTTTTGGACGAAAATCCAGAGCTCTCGTTAAAGATGAAATGGGATCCCGAGACCATGGACTCATACGCAGCAGCGGTTTTTCGCGCTATTGGGCTCGATCACGACGAGTACAAAGAGTTTACGGAGGATGAATTGGAGGCACTCAACGACGGCAGCTACTGGATGTCTGTTCCGGATTATGCTGAACGCTCAGCCTATGAAGGAAGGTTGATGGAAGCATTAGCAGTAGGACTAATGGCATTATCTCTACGTTTGGAGCGTTTAACAGTTCGACGAGATAGCGTATGCGATTATCATTTCCAGGAGTCCATAGCATCTTTGATCGTGCACCAAGACACCGAAGACCAAGTTTTAAAGAATTTACCAAAGTTGGAATTTTGGACCGCCTCGGTGAAACCTTGGGGACTGAAGAAAGTTAGTTATTCTGATGAATTCTGGTCCTCTTTACTTCGAATACCCGCTGTGCAAACTGTATACGATAGTGGGGAATTGAAACTGAAACCATTTAAACCGGTTTACTAAAACTTAACAGAAGATAGCAGCTAGCTCTCTTAGCTGGGCACGTATACTCTTTTTGTTCTAAATAGATAAATATCATGTCTGCATGCTTCCTTCGCAACTAGGCCGCTCGACAATATCTTATCTTTATCAAAGACAAGAGTGCCTCTCTCTGGTCGCAGCAATAATTTCTCGAAAGAAACAGGCATCATTCTATTGCGTGTCCTAATTGGCTGTACTTAAAATTAAAATTCTGTTGTCTATAACATCTTCGATATCTCCAGTCGTTGTATAAAAACACTTATCGTTTTGTATTACATGGAAGCATGCCTAAGCGCCTTGCCGCCAACATATCCTGGGGCTGTATCGACAAATATTTTCCGCCCCTTGATCCAACTGACAGTCCATCCCCAAACCTTCCATGAGTTGATTTGTCCCGTACCGTAACTCTTTCCTAAGGTGATGAATATTCTCGGTTTGTCAAGAGGTTTGTATTGCTTCTTGACCTCCTGCCCTAGCAATAATGCATCGAGAGTTTCCGCGAGGTAAATAATTTGTTGATCCGTATTCGTGATCTGCTTCGGTTCGAGATTTCCTACATCGCCGATACCCCATACATTCGTTGTGCCTTTGACTTTCATGAAGTTGTCGAGTTGGACGCTGCCAGACTCGTCCAGAAAGCTTGGGGGTAGCCAGTTTGTATTTACTTGAACTCCAAACAACGGGATATAGAGGTCGCATATGAGAGTCTCTCCATTTGATAGTTGAATGGCAGTCTTGCCGTCAGGGCTGTCGGTCATTGTCTGGACTTTCGCGCTATGGATTGTCTGAACTCCTAGCTTTTGAAGACTGGTTTCAATTGTTTGAGTGACTGCAGGCAATACCCCTCTAGAGTTTGGGAGCACTTTATGGTTGGAATTGATGAGCGTGATCTCCTTTGTATTACCGTAGGCTGCTGCTAACTCTCCTGCGGTCTCGACGCCTGTAGGACCGGCTCCGGCTATAATTATGGAATTCGCTTTTTGAATTTTGTTTTGTAGTTCGTGCAAAGCAGTAAGGGTCGCTTCATGGGTGCCCAGCGATTTGAATGGCAAGTTGTGACGGATAGAGGAACCACTGGCCACAACGAGATGGTCGTAACATATTTCGCGTGTGCTTCCATCGTTGCAGGCGATATGAACCTTGCTGGCCTCAGATTCAAGCCTATTTGCTTTCCCTAAGACAAATTCAAAATTCTCGGAAGAATATTTCGAGAAGGCGGGTTGGATTGGGAGAAAGAGTTCATCGTCGGGTATTGCGCCAGGGACAACACCACGGACCGCGGCAAGATTCCAGTAGAAGTGAGAATTAGGTGAGACGAGGACAACCTGAAGTCCTTCGTTAACTTTCGGAACGGTGTATATTAACAACTTGTGTGCCAGCGGAAGGCCCGTAAAACCGGCGCCAACAATGACAACCGTCTTCATTTCGTATGTCGTGTTGAAATTGTAATAGCAAAGACCCCGTTCGTCGGATTGACTCTCAGGCGTATACTGAAAATACACAATTCAGATTTAAAGACAAAGTAAGAACCAATTAACAGTGAGGGATGATATCGAGGAACCGCTTGTAAACTCCAATTTGTTTGTTTGTTTTTTTTTTTTTTTACATTTTGATATCATTAGGACCTCCTGCGAGGCCGGCCGACCTCAGTATTTGAACCTTTTGCGTTGGAACATGTTGGAGGCTAGAACCAATCAAATGCGTCGTATCCCCGAGGCCGAGGCCGACGACCTGGGCCAGCTTGGCGGAGAAACAACCCCGAAGGTTTATTTTGATTTGAAGCTCAATCTTTGTTTATCTCATTTATGCTTCTCGTTAGCTACAAGCGCGGTTACGAGACTGGTTGACCCCATGTGTCCGAATTATACGACCCAGGTTCACTAGCTAGGTAGCTTCAATTAGCTCCCGAGATCCTCAGCGAAAATTACTTCCCACGGGTCCAGCTTTGGCTTCACGAAATGAGTGCAACTAGGTTCTTTCAAGCAATGCGATATAGTAAACCGAGCGCGAAGCCCAGCCGAATCCCGAAACAAAGCCATGTCGCTGCAGCTGCGGACCGAAAAAGACAACAAAGGAGACGATCGGTTGAAAATATGGAGCTGCACCAACTGTCGTCGTCGCAAAGTCCGGTGTGATAGGAAACATCCTTGTATACCATGCACTAGGCACAACTTCGAGTGTATATTCCCTATATCGGGTCGTCTTCCGCGCCGAACTCGTAATACTGGAGTCGCTAAACCCGGACCCGTGGCTCTAAAGCATGAAGAATTGTTGGGTCGGCTACGAAGTCTAGAGGCTATAGTATCAGAACTAGGTTCTCAAGTTGAGAATGCTGTAACTGGGGATGGACCTAATGACCGGGAATCTGGTCAAAATACGTCAAATACTGGAAGCGGAAATGGATCTGATCAGGCAAAATCTACTTCCCCCGATGGATTTGGCTCTATGGTGGTTGAAAAAGACGGCACTTTGGTCGTTGGAGATCGTTTTTGGTCAGTTTTCTGCGGCGAGGTGGGTTTACTATCGTATCTCCTCTTCATTTTGTCCGATACTAAAACTGCCTCGTTGTAAAGGTCGAACATATTTTCGAAGCAGTCCGACAACCTGAACCATACGAATGGGAGTCGCAGATCCAACCACCATCTTCTGGTCCAGTAATACCAGGACGAAATCATAGTGCTTTTTTCAATTTTCTTTTCAGACAAGCAAATGGCGTCGCACAATATGACCAACTGCACCCGCCTCCGGCGGAGATGCTCTTCCTCTGGCAGACGTTTGTCGATTATATCGATCCGCTATTCAAACTAATACACGTGCCATCGATGACGAGAATTATTCGGGATTTGAGAGGTCATTATCACCTAGTGGAGCCAGGTACCGAGGCTCTTATATATGCAATCATGCTGGCAGCAGCATCAGTTCTAACGGAAGAAGATGTAAGAAACACCTTTACCCTCCTCAGGTTAGAACCTTTCTGTTGTATCACATGAATTGTTGCTAATACATTTGTTAGATAAGTATAAATTTTTCTACAACCAAAGAGCAGCTGATTGCTCGTTATCGCCTAGGTACGGAACAAGCTCTACAAAAGGCTCACTTGCTTGTTACGATGGATTTACACACTTTACAAGCACTCGCTGTGTACATTTACGTGCTTCAAACCAACGGGGAACAAGATCTCGCATGGACCCTGACCGGGATTCTAGTCAGAACCGCCATTCGGCTGAACCTCCATAAAGATGGTTCTAAGATACCTAGCCTCGAGCCCTTTGAAGTAGAGATGCGAAGAAGGGTATGGTGGCAAATTTGCCTAATAGACGCTTGTAGTGGCTCACGAGGCGTACCCGAGCTTTCCATCTCCGAAAGCATGTTTAACACCAGACTGCCATCGAACATTGACGATGCAGATTTCAACCCTAAAAGTTCGAGCTTACCCGTCCCGGAGGAGCGAAAGACGGACGTTACCATCTTTCTTATCCGGTGTCAAATATGGCGTCAATTGACTCTCCGTTTGTTACCCCTACTCACCACAAAGAACGCACCGGGTCCGCAGTTAGACGAAATACGCACTTTATTCGCAGAAACCGTGGCCAGCATGCACAGAAAATACCTCGACCATCTCGATACAAAAATCCCACTAGACGGGTTTGTGACTGTCATGATGATGAGATTCTTCGCAAGGGTGCGGCTATGTATCCTTGAATTTTCACGTTCTCAGCCGTCATCTGGAATGACCGAGGAACAACTTACTGACGAGATTCTCTCACATTCAATTTCAATCATCGAATATACTCACACGGCACAAACCGAGCCCAGGTACCGTCCATGGTATTGGGCAATGCGGGATAAACCGCCACTATACCACGTTCTCGGCACGATACTCCAACAGCTGCTCACTCGCAAATGGGACGTAACCTTTGAGAGAGCTTGGGACGTCGCTTCGAAATATATGAATACGGTGAAGGAGGAAAATCCGCAATATGAGCGATTGATTCGACTGAGGGATATGGTACAAAGACATATCGCACGTCAACTTGAAAATACTACCTCGAATACTTCAACAAGATTACAGCCGCCGCAATTACACACGGATG
The DNA here is from genome assembly GCA_012184315.1 of Arthrobotrys entomopaga. NCBI lineage: Eukaryota > Fungi > Ascomycota > Orbiliomycetes > Orbiliales > Orbiliaceae > Arthrobotrys > Arthrobotrys entomopaga. The sequence goes on from LDDX01000025.1 coordinate 576,906, forward strand.
TCGGTGGTTATGGAGCAGCTGGCGATAGATTACCGTCAAATTTAAACGACGCTACTCCTTCACAATCATTTGATCAGGGTACTGCTAGCACAGATGCGGGGTCTACCCCTTTCGAATCGCCAAGCACTAATGCGGAGATGTCGGACGTGAATGGGTTTGGGGCGGATATTGATATCCCATTTGATGTTATCAATTGGCACGAATTTGTGAATGGGTTGGGAGACTGGGAGTTTCATGTTTTAAGTGGGATTTGATCTCTGAATGGCTGGATACCTCAGGAAGAAATGATCTAGATCCAATGTAAAAAATCAACTAATCTCAGCTCAACTTATAATTGAGTGTGAAAGTATGCAGAATCTATTAAGTTCTAAGCAATAAAAATTACAGGCTATAGGTATAACCAGCGTGATGCCAAAATGCAAAATCCAAAGACCCCATTCTCCCGCACAAAGGGACATACCAAACCACAAACAAAACAATAAAAAGAGAGTGGAAAATATAACAAAAAAAATAGATGTACAAGAATCAAAATCCAATTACTAAAGCATATTATTGACGCTTTTGCCGTTCCTCATCATCGCAAAAGTCCATGAATTTAATCAACTCATCTGAAAACTGATACCAATGAGATACACCTCCTTCTCTCGCCATAGCGGCTCCTTTCCCACCCGGCGCCCATCCTTCACTATCCATTTGTTTCGATAGCTCCTTCCCATTCCACACACCTTCTGCGAGTTCCCCATCGCTATCACGAGATCTCGGACGGTGGTATGGTCTATAGACTGGTAATAACCAATCCCAGAACCTCGGTCCCATTATTTGTAGAAAATTACGTTTGAAACCCACTCGCCAGGGGTGTAAGCCAGCGGGGGTAAGATAAATTTTGTAGTATCTTCGAGGTACGCCAACTGGTCCTTCTTCATCTGTTGGTATTGTTGGTGCCAAATTTGGCGACATGGTTGGCGACATGGTCGGCGACATTACTGGTGATATTACGGGTGATATACCAGGCGAGGCGCCTGGCGATAACGGAGATCGAGATGGAGACGCGTGACGTCTCGGTGAGGGTAAAGGTAATAATAAACGTCGCTGAAAACCTGCATCCATATCTCTGGTTCCGTCATTCTTCTGCCAAAATGGTCGAGTTTGCGTGGCTGGTGTTGTATTTCTGGGATTTAATGTTGTCGTCCTTCTTGTGGCCTCCATTTCTTGATTCGTGTCCAGTCTGGCGATAAAGTAACGTTTTGTCTTTCGGTCAAAATTTTCGATCGTACTACAGCCCCAGTATATCATTTGCATATTTGCAATGAACATTCCATTGATAAAGAGACCGAAGAATCCACCACTAGATATGAAGGTTAGCGGCTTGAATTGTATTCATCTTAGGATAAACATTACTCACATCGCTAGAACGGCAACCCAATGGCCATCGTCATCCATGAAACCGTATCGGTTCACCTTCTCTTGGAAAAAGTAGGCAACAGTGATTACAGCGTATATGCAAAATATGCTACCGTACGCCACAAACTGAACGAAGAACTTGTACGACGTTAATCCCACTACCCCTCCAACCCAGGGACAAAAATGATCAAAGTTCTCTACACATCTACCGATTTCCGAACAATGGTGGGCTCTGTCAGGCTTGTAGTTACCACATCTGCCGCAAAATCTGACTTCACCGGTCGAGTCGCAAAGGTAAATATTTCGAAGGAAAACCTGGGTTAAGGCTGGGCGCAAGGGTGACCTAGGCTGTTCGGCAGGCCGAGAAGAGAGAGCCTGGAAGCCGACATTTGCCGATCCGTTGGCATTATCCGCTGTCTTTTCGTTTGTAGGCGCAGCAGCTGCGGGAGGCTTCCAAGCTTCTTTTCCTTCACCGCTCGAGCCGTACGCAGTTGGCCCTTTTGGTAGAACACCGGGATTCGTCATGATCGTGTAAACAACGCGAAAGTATGTTATTGCCATACACAGCAGAAGTATCAGATATCCAACCATCAAACCAATAGCCGTGGCCGTACGTGGCGCGGGGTCATCTACTGCTGGCACGACGACGACGACAGGCACGTTACCAACAGGTTGAGGCGTATTATCTATCGGAGGGGGGTGGAGAAGATAGTGTACTACATCGCGACGACACGAATGGTTAGTTGACCCGAAAGAAACGCCCAACCCTCGCATCGAATCTCCAAGGCGGACTTACTGCATAACCGAACCAGATAGACGTATGTAGCGTACCCGGCCATGCCTGTTAGGACGAGAGGCATGAACCTCGCGGTCCAGATGTTGGCGGTTCGTTTGTCGCACATATTGCCGTCGTGAAAAGACAAGCCTCTTTGTCGGATGTCGGATGACCGGATGAAAGTCGGCAGGCCAGTTGGATTTCCGAAGTGCTATGGGTCAAAAGGATATCGATCGGAAGATATAGCAGAAGCATGATGATGCAAAGGTCTGTTATTTTTCCGGCAAATCGCGGGGCGCTGGCGGAGTTTAGGTTATTGCGCACCCTCTATTGGTCGCAAAGGAGGCGGTGTCCCTGCATCAGGCGAATTCCAATCCTACGAACTAAGAGACGATAGAGGGACGAGCCATGGAGATAGGGTTGGATGTATGGAGAGTAGTTGGCACGAGCAATCCAGAAGACGGAAGGGGCAGTCGCGATGGAATCCGCGCGGTCTGATTTGTGACATCACGACGCTGGGAAATGAGAACAACAAGGGTCTCACCAGCAAGGAACGCAGCTTGGCGGCGCACCTTCTCCTGAAAGGGGGAAGTGGCCGATGTGCGTTGTTGTGTTGTGCGTTTGCCCGTCCGAGGTTGATTTTTGCGTTGAGATGTCAAAACACCCAACGCAGAACTGACATCTGCTTCACGCTGGTTAATTACCAAGATTGGGTTTCACGTGACCTTTGACGACAAGGCTGTCAAAACAACACAAGTTCTGCTCATGCCCTCATGCCTCATGTCCCGAATCCGAACCTGGGCTCCGTTGAGTTCGCTATGGGATTTCAATAGGTCTCTAAGGAGCTTCCTAATCGAGAGGAAATTTGGCATAATAGCTAGTCGCGATAGGTTACGTATTTCATCGCACTTTTTTCCCGCAAATCCGAAATGCTATCAGTTCAGAATAAGGAATGACTGTCGCATGCGCGAGGCTCGGAAGCAAGTTAGTGTTAGGATCGAAAACTCACTAGCGCCGCGTATGATGCAAAATCGAAAGCGTGGGATCATTCAAAGGAGAAAACTTTCCAAGCTTGTAGATCCGGCGAGCCCGCTGAAGCAGTAGTCTTGCCCAAGGATCCAGAACCCGCTTCTACAGTGCCGGCTTAAGCTTGCGCCCTGTCAACTGATCTGGCGTGAAGATGCACCATCTCCGGAGCAGTAGAACGAAATATGAAACGAACTAGTGATGGGGAACGAGGCTAGACAAAAAAACGCGTGATGAATGAAATTTAAAACGGTCAATCACATGTACAAGAGTAATTAAACCACGTTTCAGGAAACTATACTTTTTCTTCTCCATGAAGGATCATTCTATCAGTTACCAGGGAAAAAAAACATTCAGGCCTAGTTCGCGACGCAGGAGTCTGCGGGCTAAGAATGTTCGCGAGGAAATATCCTTTGTAAGATTATTACAGCGAGCTCCACTTGGTCATGCCCTAAAGAAGTCAATAGAAGTAATTACTGATAGATTTGCACTGAAAATGCGCACACTGAGGCGCAAATCAAGTCGGACAGGCCGTACGATCACATGCTGGCTATATTGAAAAAGACGGTTGTAAAAATTGGCTTACTTTGGATGGTTTACGTTTGCTGCGGTTCGAATGGCATTTCTAGAATGCAAATTGCAAGCCAGCGATAACGCCTTGGAAAAATTAGCACTCGCTCCACGCATTGAATGCATCATAGATGAAAGTACTTGAATTGTTTGATTAAATCTGCTTTCTCATATAAGCGGTAGCGAAGCTAGAATTAATTCAAAGTAACTTTTTAGCAAGTGGAGACGCTAGAAAAAATTATTTGGCATTGTTTGAACACCTCAAAGTTGTGACTACACAGACGGTTAGGTTGCTTTGCAAGGGTTGGACTCCCGCGTTGCACTAACTGCATGTATGACAAAATTAACTGCGCACTCATATTTGCGAACTCGTATGAATGCCCCTTCAAACTAAATCGATAGAAAATTCCTTGGTGATCCACTTCTTGGGATTAGAGACTAGTTATCGCACTAGAAAATAGAAAAGCACTGGATTCTTTAGTTTAAGTGATAGCCAAATAACCGCGGCCATATAGAAGTCAAGCGCCAGTGCGAGGCTATCGAGAAGGATCGATCGCACGCACCGCCCGAACCAAATGTAAACGTCGTCAGCACCGAGGGTCGTCATAGATTTAGCTATATTGAACCATGTTTTGTTTTCCGAATTTTGAAAATGCCACTTTGTCAGGCCATCGAGACGCAGGTCGCAGACTAAAACGCGGGAAAACGATAGTGCCAATAACTATAAAACACGGACATTCCCCACCGTCACTATCAACCTAATTCTTCATCAACATCACTCAGAAAAATCAATACATATATATCTCTTCTATCTCCCTTCTATAGATCTATACCATTCAATTCAAAACCACAAACTTACAAGTTTCCCAAAACACAATCTCCATACCAGGAGCTTATCCATAACGGACTCTCTATTTCCAAACAATCAAACTCCAGGCCATCCGGTCTTTATCCCAAACGAAGAAGTTCAAGTTCAGTACCTAAGCTCAGACCCGCGATTGAGACAGTTAGGTCGACTTGAAAGACGACCAAGCCCTCTCACACTTATCTCAGATTCACGAACCCCGAGCCCCCTAATGTCTTACTACGGGAACAATTCCAACGGCCAGGCTGCTGGCAACCAGCAGTATGGTTATAGTAACCAAACTTCTGGCAGTCAACAGTTTTATCATGATAGCCAAACTGCTGGTAATATGCAGTATGCCTATAATGGTCAAAATCCTCACCGTCGACATGAAGGTGCTATGCAATCCAATCCTCGAGACCAACGATGTCGTCAACATACAGCTCAGGACTCTTCCAGGTCTTCTCAACATGCTGCCGAATACCAGGCAAGACGACACACGCACAACCGTTCTGAGAATAATGGACAAGAAGTTCGCTACACTACGGAACGGATGTGGGAATGTCACCTTTGCGATACCTATTGGTCTTTGGAGCGTCAGCCCTCTTGCGTCAACGATGGCCACAGACCATGCCAGCTATGCTATAGATTCGACAGGGTCGTTGACAATACCGTATAGGGAACCAACTTGGAAGAATGATATGGAAAAAAAATCTTCGCTCATTCTCGCCCTTACGAAAGTTAATGAATGCATCGCATTGCGCAAACGGTTTATCCTTTGGCGGATTTTTTTTGGGAATCAAAAAGTTTCGGAATACAATAGACGACGATATTAGCGATACCCGGGTGGCGTTCTGACCAGGCGTCTTTCCAATTTCCTGTGTTTATCCTTCTTTCCCTTTTTTCTTTATGCTTTTAGCATGGCGCAGTCGTTCTTCACGGGAGGCCTTTTGTTTATTTCCTTTTTCTTTCTCGGAGTTTCATTTTGGTATTTTGTATTTTTTTCACTCAACTTATGTCTACGACAGTTATGCATCTATGGACACGGAGTCAAACGGTATACGGTAAAAAGAGGCACTAAAAAAATTATCTTGCATAACTTTTCTTCAAGAGTCACAAGAGCAGAGTCTCTAACAAAACTGTCCTCTTCAAGACAAGTTCCGGTGTTTGAGGTGGCGCAAATTTCTCTAGGCGTTAGGCGTTAGGCGTTCGAATTCTCTTTCTTTCTTTCTTTCTTTCTTTCTTTTTGTTTATTTATTCATTTTTCATTTTTTCTCAGGTTGTTCATGGGATAAGGCGTCTTGGTTCATCATTTTTTTTTTTTTTTCGAAGTTTGATTGGGTTGTGTTGTATTTTTCTGCCTACCTTCGTTTTCCTTTGCGATTGTGCTGCGGCCTGTTCCGCATTTCTTTTGTTCTGCTGCATTGTTCCGCTTTTGCCTGCTTTCTTGATCAAAAAAAGAGAGATTATTTCGAAAAAAAAATTAGGAAAATTACTAGGAAAACAAAAACCAAAAAAATGCCAACTTTTGTCCTTCTTTCTTTACCCACTTTTTCCAGATCCTCCTTAGTAAAATTTCAATGCGTGCGAAGGAAGTGTGACCTGAGATGCGATATACAGTGCGAGTGATAGCTAAGGACATGTAGCGAAAGGTAGCCAAGACTAAGCACAATTAGACCTAAAGCTGTAGTTGACATCAGTGTGGGGCTTGACACTCGATGAATTCCGTAATTGTCACTTGAAAGCTACGCAACCGGCTTTGAAAATCGCAAACCCGAGGTTTTCCGAGCTTTGGACTCATTTAATCCTTCACCGATGGATAGTCGCTATAGACATAATTTAACTGCTAGGTGCACGGTGTGCCCCATAAATTTTAGAGATATCCACTTTTCTGAAGTGGCCAGTGGGAGCCTAGTACTATTCAATCGAACTTTGACAACGCAAAATCCATTGCTTCCAAATATTGTGCATGCAGCAGCGCTACAGAGCTCTGAAACTCTCGTCGCGGTCGTACTTGAGCTTTTCAACGGCTAAAATTCACATTTGTAAAATAGGCTTGAAGTTTCCGAAACGAGAGCATCGGCTGCGACCGCCCGCCTGTGCACACCAGACCCTTTCCAGTGTTCCGACGCAAGGCACCAAACCCAAGCGTGTTTCCAGTGATCGAAACCCAGCAGAAATGTAGTCTCGGGACGCAGAAATGTTTGGACGGACAAGGCGAGTATACAAACACAACGCCTGCACCTGATCAAATATCGCTCTTTCGGGGCTTATCAAACAATCCTCCCAAAAGAAAGATATCCTGTGCCTCGGGCTTCCAAAAAGGTTAAGCTTGCTTTAATTTTGCATTCATGCATGCAGGATATCTAGCTGAATCATCGTGCATCGCACAGTGGCGTTTTTTCAAGAAGGGATCTAGACATAACCCAGCCATGCTCATCGGCATCATATTATTGTTTCGCGTATCTACGCATCATTGGATCAAGTTTCTGGAAATTTTTTATTTCCGCGAAGATGTTCTATTTTTCCTTTACGCTATTCTATTGTTTCCTTTTTCTTTCTTTCTTTCTTTCTTTCTTTCTTTCTTTCTTTTTTTTTTGCGTTTTGGTAAAGAAATCGCATGGCGCATCATATCTACATTTTTGCGCAGCCTTCCGAGTTCTTCGAATCGACAATAGGCTATGAATCACCAGAGATGAGAAAGAAGGTTTTGACGAATGAAGTAGTCAGACTCGAGTTCCGACTATGGGACCAAAGAAAAAGGAAATTACAAGGGAAAAAAAGAAAAGAGAAAAGAGAAAAGAGAAAAGCAACCAACTGAGCCCAGTTACTCACCAGCATGTTGGGCGATTTATCTCGCCGTCATTTATTGCGTTTTTTCACCTTCAGATAAATTAAATTACATCTCATTGCTTCAGGACGAAACTGCTAAGGGTAGTTCGAGGCAAGCAGAAACGGCGATAGCGAAATGCGACGAGATGATGTTTCTGCTAGCTTGTTTGGTTGCGGAAACGAGATCCTTAATGTATATTGTCAGCCTAGCAATAACAATGCTATGTTTCTTCGCTAGCTTTTCATCGCGGAAGTGACCCAACACTAGTATTTTGCGTGCAATAGCGAGAGCTTGTTGGGGGGAGTGGGGTCTGGAAAAGAGGCTAAGTCCATGCATAATTGTATCATCTCGAAGAAACAAGGGCTTCTGATCCGAGGCTATGTTTTGACTTTGGAAAGAAATGACGGTATCGCCTTGCATTCCAAGGTCTCGAGAGATCGTTAGGATAGCTAGAACATGCACTTGATTGAGCTCGACCCCGGAGTCGACTGATCTCTTCGCATTATTGTGTACTAGTGCTCGGATTTCTGAGAAACCAAGCTTGAGCATACATTGCCAACACCAGAAATAGCTTCTGACTCGACAAAGGCGGTTTTTCATTCCCTTAGTTGCATATGTGGCTTTTCGAATTTAGTCAGCCGTGGTCACTTCATTTAGTCCAAAGCCATCAGAAGGCTTCAACTTTTCGACCCTGGTCATGTAACCGGCAACTCTCAGCACACCCATGATTCCACTTGTTTGACAAACGGTCCAAAGATTGCTTAAAAATAGCAGTTACACATTTAATTACTGCTTGATACTCCATGGCATGAGCTTCGGAGAAGCTTGTTTTTCTATTTCCGTGTCGTCATGAGCACTCGAGTCCACTGCATCGCGCATCGGCGAATCCGCTGTTGACCCAAAAGTGTTGGGTAACCGTTGTAAGATAATCAATTTCGAGCCGTAAACGCGCGGATATCGCGGCAAACCGGGAGTCATTGTTGTATTTTGTGCTACAACACAAACGGATGATACCGTGGTCCTGGTCATATATATATAGATATATATATATATGATCAGCTGGCAGCCTTGAAAATACTCCTTCGTGTTATTCCACGCCCTTAACAACATTAAAGACAATCAATTGAAGGTACCATTATATAATAACTACGATCTGAAGAGGGCGGACGAAGTAATACGCAATTTAAAGATGAACGAAGCACATCCCAAGACAACCAGTTTCACATCCATTATAAGAGATTTTACTCCCTTTGAAACATACTCTATGGTGAGACTGGGTAAAGCAAATTCAATGCGAATTGTTGCAGTTTTCTAACCCTTAAAATTTTAAATACATGAATTTTCGGGTAAAGATGGTCTCGTACCCAGAGACCAAGTAAAGATATGATTGTGTATGAGAATTGGAATAAGGTCATATGCGGAAATCAGAGTAAGAAGGTAGGACTAACAGCAAGGAACTCAGCTCTTACTTGACATTCCGAAAGTTCATTTACCTCGACGGTACATGGCCAAACTAGCTCTAAAACGCTGCAGATGAGCGTTCTGCAACTCTTGCCGCTTCTTCCTCGCTTCAAATTCAGCAACAGCCTTCTGAAACTCCTTCAACCTCTCCGCCTCTTCAGCATCAGCATCCTTCTCCACCAACCTCCTCACAGAACCCTCTGGCGAATAACAAGCAAACACCTCATCACCTTTCTTATCCGAGCCATCCTCAGACGGCACCTCCATGATGTCCCAGATTACAGGAACGTTCTTGCTAACCTCTGTCATTTCTGTGCTAGACTGGTTTGCTTTCGCGAAGATCATCTTCTCCTCCGACCCACATGCTTCTACATAGGAGAGCTTCTCCAAGATTTCGTCAATCTGCTGTGCCGCAAGAATTCTCATATATTGGTTGGCCTTAACGATCGTTTCAGGGGTTCCCTTCTTCTGAACGGGAAATCTCCACCCACGACACCGCTTCCCGTTGCATCCGGAAACAACAAACCTTAGGTGACACAGTTTTCCGAAAAACGTCAACCATGCGTCACACCACTCGCAGATGGCTTTGGTGGTACCTAGCTGCATGCGCAATCGGATTTTCGGGTTACTGCGTGGTTGGGAGCTAAGGTATACCGCCAAAGCGACGGCTGGGTGGATTGTGAATGTAACCTTCTTGAATTCACCGTATGGCTGCCTCTTGGATGGGAATGTGCTTTCCTTTACGAGCGGGTAGGCAAGGTTGATGGTGTCGCTATCGAGTTCCTCAGCCTTGTCACAGCGATTTGTTGCATGGCAGAACAGCTTCAGCATTTGTTGCGCGTCTTTTGGAAATACGGCATTAACCTTTTGTTCATTGGGGGCCTAGGATTGATTGATTGATTTATGAGTATACAGGAATCGTTACACAAAAAAAGACAGGCGACTGTCTACAGCTATATGGTAGATACTTACCTCTACGACCCTAATATCTGCGGCTGCCCGTCGATGAAGCACATCCAAAACCTTCTTTGTCGCAAGAGTATAATCCCCGATTTTTATGATCTTCTCCAAAATGTCCGCATTACGGACCACAATCTCCACATCTGGAGCTTTCGCCAACGCAGCACAAGACAAGGCAATGTCCACCAAAGCGGCATAATACGTCTCCTCCTGATCCTCCCCTTGTCGCTGGTCCTGGTCCTCGTTGTTGCCTGGCGCGTTCTCTTGGTTCTCGTCATTCGGAGCCCCCGCGGATGGGTTCTCATCCTCCTCTTCTTCTTTCTCTTTATGGTTGCCACCCATAAATCCGTCAGACAATTCTTTAACCCCCGTTGGACCGTTGGTCTCGAATTGTACAATCTTGGAAGCGAGTCGTTCCAACCAAAATGCGACATCCCAGTCGGGACTATCCTTCGAATATCCTGCCCTTTGCCCGATCGAATCGGAGAATCGTTCGAAACGTTCGGGATCTCGGACGGCAAACCAGTATGGATGGAAAACAGTATCTCTGATCTTCTGGGACTTTTTGTATTTCTCGTCCACGAAATGGCGTCTCGCACCGTACTTGTCTCCGGTATGGATTGCATTCTGCAGTTTCCAAACCCGATGGAGAACCTTTGGAAGACAGGCTTTGAGAATATCTGGCAAAACCATATGAAGAGCATTTGCCCTTTCTGTCTGATTTTGAAGGTTGTATTTTGACCTTGCCTCCAGGAATAAGGTGCGAAGGAATTCGGAATGCTTTGCCCGCTTTTGAGCGTATGCGGATTCGGCAGGGAAATTGGCTTGTTTGTCGCTTCTCGCAAAAGTGATGAGTGTCTGCTTAACGTGCTGCTGAACATCGACAGCAACGTCTTCACCTGGCTGAGTGGTCAGAATTAGCGCGAGAGCTTGCTGGGCCGTGAGACTGCGATCTCGAGGTCGGCAATATTCGGGCTTGGCTTTGCTGACGCCAGGATCAACAAGGGCGACCAAGTGCATATCGGCGTATGAATCTTCGTAGGTGTTTAGTTCTAACGGCAAGATCAGATCCGGCAGATAATACTTTGGACATTCCTTCTTGAACGTCCCTGGATCTGGGAATTCCTTAGCAATAAGAAGCGCACGTTTGGCCATATTTGGTGATTGGAATTTTTGATTCGGAAATGCTGAAGGTGCGGATGGCGGAGCGGAACGGAATATTTAAAGAAGATGGTCATGATGAACGGAAAATACATTGTAAGAGCTTCCTATATATTTTCTACATATCATGCATCAAAAGCAATGCTAAATGTCATAGAAATCGTTGTAGTCAAAGGCGATATTTAGGGTTTGTTGAAACGTTTAGACGTTACGTTTAAACGTTGATGTTTTGGGGAAACGTCTGGTGCGGGAAAGTTTGGGACTTGCATCTATGCATATAAAAAGGACAGTCCCCGCTCTCAGCTCAGCCACAGTTCTATTCACGCACGCACAAATATGAAAAGTTACAAATAATACAAAAATAGGTTACAAGGCTGTCTATCCATCGATGTTAAACCAAGATGCATCGTAAGGTATGGCCATAGTATGGATAAGATGTACATAAAATAACTTCAACTTCACCGTCGAATGTGAAAGTCACTCGCAACGTTACACATGCAACCTTCCCGTCGAGCTTCTGGTTTTACGAGACAACTAACTACTTAAGTACACACTACCAAACACTACGAAAAATTAAATATCAAAGTAGAGTTAGCCTCGTCCCCAGAGTAGAGTTAACACGGTGACGGGGGCTACGAGACTAGAGTTAACAATACTTTAACTATATCAACGGTACGTTCAGGGGTCACAAAAGGTTTTCTTGGAAAGAAATTCTTGGAAAGAAAAAAGTATCGATGAATTAAAAATGCCTACTACAGTACTTCCACATACATAAGTACCTAAGTATTTAATTTATACTTCGAAACGAATTTGAAAAAGAGAGAGGAAAAGCAAAAAACAAACACTTAAACCTGTCGACATTGCGATATGTGTAAAAACGAACAACCAACAAAAAAAAAAAAAAACAGTAGCATTATTTCTTTACATGACCTTATTCGAATATATCTGATATGGATAATGAATTCGGATCTGCGAACAAGCTACCAAATATCGCGAAATCCGCATCATAGACTAAGAATCAAAAAAATTGAATAACAAACCAAAAATAAATGACGCCAGACGCTACAAATCAATCGCAAAAATTAGTTTGCAGGAAGAAAAAGCACAGAGTATAGATGGATAGATAAAATATCGGGGGAGATTTTGGCGAGTATTGAATATCGTGTAGCGAGGATAGAAATAATCTGAGGCTGTTATAGGAAAAAGAGACAGGTACAAGTAGCAAGGGAAAGCGAAACAAAAGGAAGTTTTCGTGCAAAAATGAAAACCGCCAAAAAGGAAGAAAGAAAAAAAGGAAATATTAAGACAAGAGCTTTGAAGCTGCGTCAGGCTTATTGTCAGTCATGAATCGTACCGCCTTCGTTTTTGTCATCAACTGCGCGTCGTATATCTGGGAGGAAATTATAAAATTGTGATTGTAGAGGGAAAAGGTTTATAGAGATAGGGAATATGACCAAGGATCTGAAACGGGGAGAGATAAAGAGGCTTGAATGTATCTGAGTTAGTTTTCGAGATGGGGTAAGAGTGATCGTTGCGGGTAGGGGAAAATTCAAGAACGTTGTTGTTGTTTCCAAAAATCAAGTGATGCGATGACGTCCTCTCCTCCATCGTCTTCGTAGGCGTACAAAATCTATCATTCAGGTTAGCAAACCATTCTGAAATCCAAGCTAGCTTTGCTATTTCTCACCTCTCTTGAGCTCTCATGGAGCATACGAATGTTCTTTCCAGGAATGATGGTAACCATCTCTCCGCTTTCCATATTGCGGATCTCGATGAAACTTGGTTCAAAGGCCAAAATATAGGGCGGTTGCAGAGCGAAAGCTGTAGGAGACCCTTCCCACTGTATTTGCCAATCAGGACGAGCGCGCCAGCCATTTCTATTGACGAAGAAAGAAAAGTCACTGTAGTTTAGTAGGAATTCTCCACCGTTAAGTCGATAGATCGCAATTGGCTTGACGTTCTCTCGTCGTTGCACAAAGTCTAGCGACGTATCGGCGGGATCCAGCAATGTCTGCGTTCCGAGATCGTCTAAAGAAACTACTTCAAAGCCCTTCGTGCAGCCGACACACAACTTCGATTTGAGGAAGTGTATAGACGACGCTTCGGATGGTATGTAGAATTCCTAATAACAAAGGTGAGACATATTTCACAAATGGCCGTGCGTAATGAGATGAGACTAACCTTGAAGAGTTTCAATCCATCTTGTCCTCCAGCCAAAAGTTTTCTGAACGCTGGCTTATTTCTGCCCTTTGCAAGTGTGTCCATAGGTTCATACACTTTCACTGTAGCGCTCATACTACTATTCTTGACGCAACATACCAAAACACGACCGAGACAGACACCCGTTTTGAAAAAGTTGACATGACCTTGGATACGTTTATGACGTTTGCTCGCCATCGCGCTGTCACCGGGCTCGGTAATGGTTTCGATGGGGAAGGAATAGGCGGTCTTGTCGGAGAGTACCAACAAGATTTGATATTCTTCGAGAACGTCGACTTGAGAAACTCCAGCCATATCTATCACTTTCTTCGGAACACCTTGGGCTGGAGAGTTGGGGCGTCTGTCAGAAACATAGATACCCGTGTCGGTGCCGTAAACCAACTTTCGTCCGCCGTCTAAATTCACGCGTTAGGAATATGGAAATGATAGAGTTAGGACAAGGAAACCCACCCATTGGGACAAGACAATTGACCTTGTTGGTGCCAAAGTTGAAGAAATCGTCACTGAGAACTGTCTTCGTGAAAATGTTGCTTCGTTCGCTCAAAGCGGTCTGTTGAGCTTCGATATGTTCCATCCACTTGCGCCTGCCAACTATGGTGGAAGCAAACAAACTCAAGACATAACCTCTCTTTCCCAAGTGCTGAAAGGTAATAGGGTACCCGCCTTTCGAGTTTGCATCTGCTTTCTGTTGGTTTCCTATTTTCGGTACAAGTGAGGACGGAGGACGTTTGATGCCTCGTTCCGGAAGTACTTCTGCCATCTCGTTGATAACGAGAAGCTCCAGGGGTATTGGCTATTGAGGTTAGTAAAGATTTTCATTGTTGAGAACAGTATCGTTTTACTTACCCTCTTATACACCTTGTATTGATCCCTCTTATTAACCACTTTTATCTTGACGAGCAAGACAGCGTGATCAAATAAGAAGGCCTGGATATCACCGGTACCGGTATCTGTCGGGCTTCGCTTCAAGCTACCCTTAAAGATTAACTGCCGTCCTTCTTCTGTAAGCTTCAGGTCAACCTTGTCCTGTGGCGCAAACTGCAGCTGCTGGTCAAGTTGCATGAGATTGAAATGATTCTCCGCCCTTCCGGATTCGACGTTAACCTTGCTCAAACACTCACGAATTGCCTCGATAGCTTTGGGCAGATCCTGCTTGTCCGGGTTGTCGTCCGCCGTGTTCTTCAACACAGCTTCCAAAAGGAGCGGGTATCTGGCAAGACGAGTGGTCGGCTTGGTCAAGTAACCATTCAACTCCAGCTTTCTCGACTCCTTCATTCGTTCGGTCTCTTCAACGAACCGCGCGAAAGCGGGGTTGCTGGCCTTCTCTCGCTCGAATTCGTATTTGCCGTATAGTTGATTGGCGCCATACTTAATGAAGGGTTCAAAATGGGGTACGTATTCCAAGAAAATGTCGCCGATGTTGTGGATGACTGCATTACTCTGCTGGCGTCGGGTTAGGGCGTCAGCGAGCCTCGAGTTGACGCTGTGGACCTCCAGAATGTTGGAAAAGACCGTGCGAATGAACTTTTCACGTCGGTAGTCCGGAATCGGAGATTGGGTGTTTGGTGCGCCGCTTCGTAAAGGTTTCATCCAGAAATCTCGAAGGTACTCCAAATCTTTAACGAAGTCTCGTTCAGTATATATGACCTCACAGATGACTTCCTGTCTCTTCTTCTCCGAGTCCGAGACACTTTCGGCGACCTCTTTGGGAACGCTATGTATCCATAGTTTTTGCTCCTTCTCATCACCATCATGCAAACTTGACCTAGAAGATTCTCTCTTGAGTCCAGGTAAGGGCTGCATGTTGAGACGAGCTTGTTGTTCGAGTCTGCGGGGGCATGCAATAGAGTAGCAAAGTCGGTCTCGGGTACAGGTTGGTGAATAGCATTCGGTTAGAAGCGTAAACACACCGTTGACGTCCGACTTATCTTCGTCGACCAATCTTTCACGAAATTGATATACCTCATTCCCAGAATCTCGCAGTCTGTGATCGTATGTAACATCGTGGAAGAATTTCTGGGCATCTAGGGCACGGCCGAGTAACAGGGCCAAATTTCTATCGCTAGTCTTGATGATATAGGCAATCATGTCCACCGCTTCGGCCCCCGTGAATGCAGATTTGTATGTCAATTCGTTCTTCATACGATCACCGATCTGTATTCGTTCTCGGAAAACATCAGCCACCTTGGACAGCATGGCAGGGTATACCAAAGGCGTTCTCCTAGAAGCCGTCAATATCGTAGACTGCTGTGACGCCATAGTCTGAGCTCTGCCGGACTGTGATGGGTGTTGTTTTAGTACGACAGCCGAGGAATCCGGGGTATATGTTGTAGGAGTGTTGACAGCCGTCACGCTCGAAGAGGTACTAGCGTAGCTTGGAGTGCGAGGCTTGGCAGCCGTGGTGATTGAACTGGTGGAGGTTTGTGAAGCTTGGGACATTTGTGAGTCGCGATTTTCTGGTCGCATCGCATATGTACTGCTGGAACTCCGTTGGGAAAGTACTGGTGAGGAACGATGCGCCGCGATGGGAGAGTTTTGGATCCGGTCGTCAAAATGAGGAGACCCGCGAGCTTCAGGCGCAGGCATTCCTCCCACATTCCCACCCGGGCCTCCGTATTGTTCTTCCCCAGGGTCTCGTGGTCGAAAAGGTATTACCCTCCCGCTCATAGTCTGCGCCCTTGGAACATCCCGACCATCAGAAAACGTTGAAGTCATCGACATCGACCTTTCATCAACACGCTCTGGGATGTTTCGTCCTGCTGCTGTCTGGCGAGCCATTGGATTTACGACCTGGTTCTGGCCAGGTCGATTAAATCCACCGGGGCTTCCTTGTTGGAACGAGCTCGGCGGAGGGCCATATCCGGCGAGAGATCTGGAGCGATTCGGATCGCTATTCATAGCTGGCCCCGGGTAGCCTCCTCCAGGGCCCTGAGGGGGGTAAAAGCGACTGGGTGGAGGTCGGTTGAAGCTCGGCGGTGGCATACGTTGATTTTGAGGGTACGGACGACGTTCAGGAGGTTGCTGATGGTACTGCTGAGGAGGATGATTTTGGGAGTGATGTTGAGGATGTCCATGGTATTGGTTGTGCATCGGCTGCGGTGGGTGCTGAGGTGGGTGCTGCTGCTGGGGCGGCATGGGCCGTCCGTAGCTCCCATTGGGCATTCCCTGGGGTGGATAACCGTTATGTGGTTGTCGTTGATTTGGAGGGGGGTAGCCATTGGGTTTTTGATGCTCGTAGTTGTCATTGCTCCCATCGTATCCAGGTCGTTGCATGTTTCCCATGGTTTGGGATCTCGAGGGTGGTGGCATAGGCGACTGGGAGTTCATCGTCTGCGACCTACCGGGGGGTGGAGCCGCCCCAAATATGTTGGAAAATGCGGCATCTCTTGTCGACGACGAGGGTCCGTTATTGTAAGCACGACCGTGCTGAGGCTCAGCCATCTTCTTCTTCCTGTGAGTGGGTACCGAGGACGAGTCAGTAAGCAGGTTTTCAAAGCCAAACTTCCCCTAAAAACTCAAGAAAGTTGATATAGAGAGATATCATAGATTAGAGTATCGGAAACCCCGGAGAAAGAATTTACTCACGCCTGAGTAGAGAAGGGCGTCGGCGCCGAAGTTTATCGATCCCCAAAAGGCCAATTCAGATGTCTGGCATCGATTGGTCGATCGGGATGGAGGTGGTTGGGTGAGAGGGCGAAGATGTGCCGAACAAAAAGGTCACAAACCCCTATGTCGCGGCGAACGAAAAGTCGGAACCAGGCGAGGCCGATGGGTTCTTCTGGATCGATCAATCGGAGAGAAAGAGTCCCGACCCGTGGTCTCCGCCGCGAGTAGGGGATAGAAGAAGGATTTTTGCCAGAGGTCGAGGTAGAGTAAGGAGGAGGTTCTGGCGATGGAGATGCAGATTTGAAGACTGCAGGTGACGATGCTGCAGATAATCAAATGGAGGTGTTGCTGCAGAAGGGAGACGAGCTCTCTTTCTCTGTGTCTCTCTCTTGTTTATGCTCCTTGGCTTCTTTTTTTTTTTTTTTTATATCCGACGAAGCCCTTCTCACGATAGGGCTAGTGTGTACCTCGTGCGAATGTGGAAGATACTTCCTTTTCGTATATCCGTGCGTGTGTGTGTATATATAGAGATAGCAGGAGTCGTGCTGGGGACTGCCTAACACTAGCGGGTTCTGAGTGGTTGATGGAAATACGTGTAACCGAGGGCGATGCTGAGAGCGGTAGCTTGGGTGCGTCCCTGTGGATCTTGCTGGGGTGGATGGGCCTAGTTTGTGAGAGACGCGAGATGGCTCCGCTCGAGCTGGCCAATGTGAATTTGGATATATAGGCTTCTATATATCGACGGATGAGAAGCGATGAGGGCAACGTTTGAAGGTGGTGAGAGCGGTGATGGTGATTGTTTGCAAGTCGACGGGAGGTTGATGAGGTTGAGTTTGAGCGTCGCCAGAAAAGAAGGAAGGAAAGGACGTTTCTCATAAAGTTAAGTTAACCTCCTGGCAGCTCTCTCTCACTTCCCCCCTCATCAATCTATCAATTCAATGCACATTCCAATTCTAACTCAATCAACAGCACTCTGCTGCTATCCCCCATGACTAGCCAGATAATCTAGGACAACTATGCGATCGAGCACTCGAGCTAGGTGTCGTTCTCTCGCGCGTTTCAGGTTGATTACGGCCTAGCTGAACGCCTTGACATCATCATGATAATACACACACACACACACACTTTGGAAAGCATAGTATATTAGCCGATATCCATCCCATGCCACCACGCCCACTAGCAGAACAGGCTCTCCAATCCCGCCAATGCGATTTTATTCGATTATTACGGCGATCTTAATCTCAAAGAAAGAAAGGGAAAAAAAAGAAAGAAAAAGAAAAGGCCCATCCACGGAGCAGTTCGGAGCCTCTTCGTTCGCGCGACATTCGCGTTTCGTACCTGCATGATGGCTGTTGCAGCCCATCACAACGCCTTATTATAGCCGACGGTCTCGTCGCAGGTGCTCGAGTACTTGAATATGACGAGTGGAAATGGGTTTTCTTCGCGTGGTGGTATTCAACGAATATATATATCCCAGACCACGGGATACGAGATGGGATACACTTGCCTGTCTGGCATGTCGATGTCCCTCGCCGGCTACATTGAGTCTGAAGTCGGACATCTACCAATCTTCAACTAAATTTTGAATATCAAATATAGAATATGCATGGACAGCCATGTGGTGGTTGCCGTCGATCAGATTTCTGTGGATGTCACCCCGTTCCTACCGTCACATCTAAACTACCGCCGTGATGCGGTCAAATTTCAAGAGCATTATAACTTGGTGTCGTGCTCTTGAATCTATTCCCGAATCATTGATGCTGATGAATACTTGAGGACATCAAATATATTTGGCCTACATATGGATCGTTTCAAATTCGTCGTATTCCTTTGCGGAGCTGCTGCCGCCCAGCAAGTCACCACTACTACGACTACCGTCTACCATATAGTCCAAAATACAAATGTCGCCGTCCGACAATTGCAATGCGATGGTTTCCCAATGTGCAGCACGGTATTATGGTCTACCATGCATCCATCTCCTACCGTAAACACAGCTGTAGAAACCTTTATCGCATTCTACATCCACGAGACGGACGATGATTGTCAACAATTAACATTATCGTTTGAAGAAGACGGAGGGATAGTTCTAGCCCCCCAAGAGTCCGGAATACCGAAGCGCATAGCTGTTGAACCCGGAATTGACCTCCCGTTACGGTTCGACGGCGATAACAGACTGAGAATTGTAGCGAATAACACCGATGACTCCATGCAGAATGATGTGGTCTTCTGTCGCCCTATCAATCTGCCCGAATCTGATCCCGATAGCTTACCTGAATTATGTCTGTTGATGCACGGCAATATCGAAATCCTTCAGCCGGAAGATATCCAAAAAGGCTTTAACCTTGAAAATGGTAAATTATCTTTGGATGTTCCGTATAATAACTCGGACGCAGACATCAGGAACATGCCGGCAGATTGCAGTCCCACTGGCTGTGTCCGCCATTTCGAAAAAGTCTGGAAGAATAGCTTGAATGATGATAAGAAACGAGACGGCTCAAATAGTCGACCGCTCTACAGTTTGTATTTTTCGACCACCGATTTGACAGTCGTTCCTAGCGGCTGGACTGCTGTGAATCTGGGATCATATGAGGAAGAAATAATGACAATGAAGATACCCAAAACCCTGTCGGAGACCACAACTTTAGAAACCACGACTGAGTCCGAGGGTTTTAACTCTCAGTTCAAACCCAATCCTCTGGAAGAGGCATTCTACTTTGTCAGATATTACAGACTAAACAACTTCTGCTCATCGCTGTTAAGACTTGAGAGAACGACAATCACACATTCCGCAACATGGGTCTGGACGGTGACTAGTACATTCACTTTTCCTCTCACGACAACCACAGGCGTCGAGACGATAACGAAATACAAATCCACTATAATCAAAGCAAGCACCACAGTATACACCGCCGCCACTACCGCCCCTAGCACCAACCGCCCGTCACCAACCCAACCTTCTCAGACTTCACGCGCGGTCGCCACCCCAGACGTCCTTGCTAAATTCCCCAAATACTTCCTCGACGCAGCCTGCATGGATATCGTATTCGACGATCCTCGCGGCCACCCAAAAGAACCACCGGTTGAGATAACATCCACGAAAACCACAACCTCGACTACGATAATCGCCTTAAGACCCACCCGCTACCCCGCCACAACCACTACCTCCCTGTCAAAGACACTAACCATAACAGCTCCAACCGCCACCGTAACCTTCCCATATGAAGGATACCTTCTCCTCTACGCCAACGATATCTTCTCAGTATACCTCGGCGGCGATCCCACTGAAGGTTTCCTGAGCCTCAAGGAAGGTTTCATCGGTGTATCATCCTTCGCGGTACATGATCCCATCAAAGACTCCTACCGACTCCGTCTCGTCAATAATAACACAGATCCATACTACTTGACCGTCGGAAACGATCTGCTGGATCCGGTGATATTGAACGATAGGATGATGTGGACGCAGGAGTCCATGTTTGATATCGATTCGCGAGAGTATGTATGGTTAAAGCGGAATGGGACGTATGGAAATTTAGGGTTTGGGTTTGATGTGAGTGAGAATGAGGGGAGAGATACACTTTATGCGTGTATATTGGAGGGGAGAAATGCTTATCTGTATTATGGGGAGAAGGGGAATAAGGACAAAGGACCAGGAGGGTTTGGGGAGGAGAACTGCTTTGATATTCCGGGTTTGAGTGCGGGAGATGTTTGGCTGTTGATGGTTGGGAATACGGATATACAAGATGCACAATTTGAT
Organism: Arthrobotrys entomopaga; assembly: GCA_012184315.1. Classification (NCBI taxonomy): domain Eukaryota; kingdom Fungi; phylum Ascomycota; class Orbiliomycetes; order Orbiliales; family Orbiliaceae; genus Arthrobotrys; species Arthrobotrys entomopaga. The sequence goes on from LDDX01000025.1 coordinate 597,517, forward strand.
TAATGTTGGAATGGAGATGAGACAGCTTGAGAGATAGGATTAACGTTATCAGTTTGTATTTATATACTTAGTTCTCTGGCACCGAGGCACCGAAACCGAAGCATATTATCATATTCAATTTAAATTCGATGTCGTTGGATTCAATTTGAAGTTATTTGCGTTGTTGCTGTGTGGCATTGTCCCCCATTCGGAAAAACGCCAAGAAACCAGGTTTCCAATCGAACAGACGCGGCCCTTTCGGTTCCCATTTCATCATCACGAATTAAACCCAGCCATTTCCATACCCTCTCGCGAACGAACGAACGAACGTTAACTCCTTCGAACGGACAACCGCCGATACCGCCTCCTCGCACACTTCGTATACGTATACGCTACTAGGTGGCACGGCCTATACATCTGAACTTCAAGATTCCCATATAACACACTTACTACCGACCGGCCGACCGACATACACGGACTCGGGAAGGCCACAGTTAAGGGTGCTGGAATACCATCCAGGTTGAAGACAACGGGAAGAGGAGACGCACAATGGCAGATCATAACCCCCTCACGCCGGCGTTCGCGCCGTTCTTTGGAATGGTAAGATATACTCTACTTGGACGCAGCCACGAGAAGAACTATAGGATAGGAACCAGGCTAACCTTTTGATCACCTTGTATCCAGGCCGGTATTGCATTCGCCGTACGTTTAAAACCCCACCTACACCGTCCACACCGACGGCTAGATATACATTACATACAAGAAGCGGGTGGATACGGATGGATCACTAACATGACAAAACTTCGTTCGATTCAACTCTTACAGATGATAGGTGGCTGTACGTTGTTTCCCTATAACCCTCCCTTACATCCCCATCATCATCCACCACACACAAATTCAAATAGCAAAAGTTGCTACGGAGACTGAGCTGACATGATACGAATTTTGACAAAAACGAAACAGGCGCTGGCGCCGCCTTTGGAACAGCTAAATCCGGCATCGGCATCTCGGGGGTCGGTATCTTCCGTCCGGAATTGATAATGAAATCGTTAATCCCCGTTGTCATGAGCGGTATATTGGGCGTGTACTCCCTCGTCGTGGCGGTGTTGATAGCGGGAGATATGGGACCCGAGAAGAGTTATTCTTTGTTTCAGGGGTTTTGCCATTTCGGGGCCGGTTTGAGCGTTGGGTTTACCGGTTTGGCGGCGGGATATGCGATTGGGAATGTTGGGGATTCGGTGGGTTTTCTCCCTCTACTCTCCCTCTCTTCCTCTCTCTCTTTTTCTTTGTGCCTTTTAATTATGAGGGGTGGAAATTGGGTCTAATGAAGGGTTTATTGGTTTAGGGTGTGAGAGCGTATATGTCGCAAAGCAGGGTTTATGTTGGGATGGTAGGTTATATCACCTTATATCCGTGAAATCGTATAAAGGGTGGAATTTTTGACGTCTCTTTTTTTAGGTTTTAATTTTGATCTTTGCGGAAGTTTTGGGACTTTACGGGTGAGTTCTCTTGATTAAATATGGTAAAAAGGGCCGTGATGAGCTGATTTTTTTCTGTCGGTGCTTACAAGTCTTATCGTCGCTTTGATTCTGAATACTAAGGGAGGTAGTTAAACGCGTTTGCTATAAGTGAGTGAGTGTTGGTGGGTAATATAGTAGCGCTTCTTTTGGAGATTTGATGTGTGCAAGTGTGTGTCGTGAGACATATATGGACGGATGGTTTTGAATGGGTTGTTGGTTGGATTTTGTATCAATAGTACGGTTTTATTGGCATTTTATAGAAGCGGCATACCTTTTTCATCTATATTATATAAGTACTTGTGTCTGATTTGGGATGTTATATTTTTTGGTTTTGAGCTCGATCGATGGAATATAATGAATCTATTGTCCCTTGTTATCGTGTTATTAAAGTAAAGTACCTAGCCTCGTCTCAGAACATATGTTGTATATTGATTGAATCTTGCTATATATAGCGTAGAAGCGTTAGTTTCTGATGATCGATGGTCACTGTACGTACACACACGCTTGAATAACTAGTTATCTCCGACCGTATACTGAAAATGGTAGTAAATCATGAAAGGCCAAACGGAGACCTGGTTAGCTCGAGGAGTTGACAACCAGAGTTCTAGATCTACCTAGGATTCGGACGAGCGGGGCAAACGCTGCAGCGCGAGCCACGGGAAAAAAAAAAAAAAAAAAAAAAAAAAAAAAAAAACGAGGCTTGCAATGGAATCCGATAGCTGAACGTTCGAACGTGCATGTGCATTTACGCAAGTTCAATATCAAAAAGCTGACCTCGTCGGCTAGATTTTCTCGCTCTTTTTTTTTCGATGCGGTAGAACGCCATTACAGGTATCCACAAACGCCCAGACCGAATGATGCAGGAAGGTATTATGTCCGAGCCGCCCCGCGCTCACATGGCAAGTTTAGTGTAAGGAATAAGTCCCGAGGAGTATCAAACACGCCCTCATTTCAGATGTCCGCATCACGCTTGCAATAATTAATAGCTCTTGGAAACTCAACTTCCCCTTTCATGATGAACATCAGTTGACACGAATTCGCGGATTGTTAGCTATTAGGTTACTGCGCGGGGCTGGGAGGGAGAGGACAAGTTTGGTGGAACATAAAACCCGATAATATTTACATTCATTATATTACATTACAAAAGATATGGTAGTATGATTGAGGTTATCACACAGGATTGATTACTCGTGTGCTCAAAGAGATATCAACTAGTCCAAACGCCAACATTTCAGTGACCCCTTAACTGGCAGCATGCATGCATGCATGGCATATGGCAGGCGACTCGAGTAATGTGAAATGCATTAAATGACGGCAGCCTTCGTTGACCGCCGCCCGTCCGGCCTTTAGCATATGCTAACTCGGACGGGTCAAGCTACCTACATACTACTTACTTAGTTAACTGCCAATGGCTCCGTGGCGGGAGGACTACCGTTGAAAAGGCAAACGAGAAAAGCTAATTAGCTAAATTAGCTAAATTAGCTAACGAACAAAAGGGCGATTGATTGCAGGACAAGGGGGGGGCCGACCGAGGACAACCTCAAACAACGGCTCAGACGCCCGGTAGTATGTAAAATGTAATGTAATGTAATAAATGTACCTGTCCCGAATGATATAACCGTCGACCCTGTTGATTGAGGTTAACTAACCAACTAACTAGCCCCGACATGGCATTTGCGCAATCCAGCCTTGTTTTCTCTTGTTCTTCTTCTTCTTCTTCTTCTTCTTGTTCTTTCTCATCGTTAGTTTCTTTATTATACTCAACTTCTCTCATGCCCCTTTCGTCGCCTTAGCTTCGAGCTCCTCCTCTCCTCGGTCTTTTCTCTTTCCATATATATTCTTGACGTATCATTAAAATTCTTGGAGATGATAATTATATATCCTTCAACGTTCGTCATCTTTTATCATTTATAAATTCTCACTTTACCTTTCTCTAGCTTGCATGCGTAATATGAGAATTTGTCTCACCGATTAATTAAAAACTCTCTTCTTAACTCCCGTATTATATATATATTCGTATACACTCTGAATCTAACAAAGATACATTCGGCTTCCCCGTGCCTGAGATAATTCAAATCACTCGAACACTAATCCAAACCTTGATTTTCGTCCCTCCCCTCTGCCATTCGCCTCTTATCGCCTCGTTCGGCTGAGGTTCAGAATTCCTACCTTTTTTTGAGTTCACTGGGAACCGAACCAACGATATTTGAGCTTTTCAAAAGCTTACGTTCCTCGACAGATAACAAAGGTACCTTGAAAAAAAAAATAAAAAAAAAAAATAAGCTCCAGAATTTAAAATCATAAAAAACAGGTTTTTTAAGAGGAAAAAGGAAAAAGGAGGCAGACGCATGTCTCAGTCTTCACAGTGTCTCTAAGCTTAAAACGAACCCATTGCGACGGCGACAGCCCTTACGGCCGCACCTCGACGACGTCCTGCAAACTTTCAAAATCGAACTCTTCGGACGGCGGCGCCCTCGGTGGCGGCTTGTATAACAATAATAATAATAACAATACTGCTACCACGAATTTCACCCATCCGACCTTCGATTTAGATATCGAGATGACTTCCACTGCAACTAGCACTTCTACCACTCCGCTGCCTTTATCCGGTTTTCTGCCTGTTGCTGCCACCCACGTATTGCGCTCCTCCCCTTCGACATCGCCGTCATCGGGCTCGTACTCCGATAATACTCCCAAAACCGTCCCGATAACCTCCGCGAATACCACCAGCAACAGCGCGTCTAGTAGCAGCAGTAGTAGTAATAAGAATAGTCACAATACGAGCATCACCAGCGGCAATAGTTGTAATAGTGATAGTAATACCAATATCAACAGCAGCGGTGGACCCTCGCAGGCAGCGGCAGCGACAGCAGCAGCAGCAAACACCAAAAATTTAAACCCGATTTGCAATTCTTATTTCATGTCCAACCCGCTGGTGCTCTCGCCGCAGGTAAGCGCAAACTGCAGCGCCGCCCTGCGCGATTTCCACTTGACCGACTCGAATTCCGGGAACAACTCTCCCGCTGCAAGCTCGGATACTTATTTCGATGAGGATTCTATGGAGATCGAGATGACGATGGAGGATTCGTTCGGTAGTGGCAAGTATGTAGCATATATATTACACATCTTAGTTTCCCCTTGTCGTACTTATTTTTTTTTTTTTTTTTTTTTTTTTTTTTTACTTGCACTTGTAAGCAATGCGCAGATATGGGCAATTGGGTGGCACAAGAAGGATAAACCGATCCTTTTGACCGTGCGACCCACTTCCCCCCTCAAATCCGGAAAAAAATTTTAAATTGGAAAAAAGACGATGGCGCGACAGTTTTATAAAAGCTAACGAGAGAAATGTCGGTTTTTTCCTCCGCAGAATGGACGTAACGCCACAAGCACACACAACCGGGGCGGCGACAAACCCGCGAGACAACAGCTCTACCACAGTCTCCGGACCTCCGCAAAAGATCTCGTCGATAATCAACGCCCGAAATACTGCCGAGTCGCGGAACGCCTGTCCGTCGCTAGACGCGAACCAGTTCGAATTGCTGAGGACATTGGGCACCGGTACCTTTGCCAGAGTATGGCTGGTTCGTCCGAAGAAGGAGCATAGGACTTCCGGGACGGAGTTTTATGCGTTAAAAGTGTTGAAGAAGAAGGATGGTATGTGTGTCGAATTCCATGCATGCGTGCATATCGAATATTTTGTGCTAATTGCTGGATCCAAAATGGATGGATAGTGGTTAAACTGAAGCAAGTAGAGCACGTGCTCAACGAGCGCATGTTGCTGAGCGTATCGCGGCCGCAGCCTTTTATTGTGGATTTATTCGCTTCCTGGTCGGATCGGGAGAACTTGTATATGCTGGTAAGAACGCCAATTCTACCCAATCGCCCATATATATATAAGTATCTTGGTAGAGGGTATACGGTTGCTAATTTATCTGTTTCTGTTATGATATAGCTGGAATATTCACCCGGCGGCGAAGTCTTCACATATCTACGCAAAATGCGACGTTTCAACCACATTCAAACACAATTCTACATCGCCTCTGTAACATTAATATTAGAATTCCTGCACGATCGTGGGATAGTTTACCGTGATCTAAAACCGGAAAATATCCTGCTGGACGCACGGGGGCACGTCAAACTTGTGGATTTCGGGTTCGCTAAGAGTATCGGATCGCAGGAAACCTACACTTTATGGTATGACAAACATAATTTAAAACCTCACCAGACTATTCTTTTGCATTTTACTAACTAGGGACAATCAATTTTTCTTAGCGGAACACCGGAATACCTTTCCCCGGAAGTAATCCAGTCCCGCGGCCACACAACCGCAGTAGATTGGTGGGCTCTCGGCATACTTACGTACGAATTCCTCTGTGGATTCCCACCTTTCTACGATAATAGTCCCTTCGCGATATACGAGAAGATTGTACAGGGGCGGATATCGTTTCCCGCAGCGTTAGACGAAACGACGAGAGATTTTATCGGTAGATTGTGCGAGGCGGATTTATCTGCCCGGTTGGGGAATTTGGTGAACGGGGCGAGGGATGTTAAGAATCATTCGTTCTTTTTCGGGATAGATTGGAAGGCGTTGGCGGAGCAGAGGATGAACGGACCTTTGGTTCCTGGTGAGTTTATATATATATATATATATATTCTCCTCAAATTATTCTTGTAAGAGAATTTTTAAATTTTCTAACGGTTATTTTGTTTTAGAATTGTCTTTTCCAGGAGATACGAGATATTTCGATGAGTATCCGCAACCATCACCCGATTTCGAACCGTACAGACCGACCGAACACCCGCAAGAAGAAGAATTTTTCAAAGACTTTTGAATCACAAAAGAGAGAAATGAAATAAAATGATTACACGACGCGATAAGGTTGATTTTTTAAAAAAATGTTTGGAGTGGATATTAAAGGTTGTATAAGAAGTTTTTAATGTACGACGCGACCATGTTGATGATATATCTATATTCTTCAAGTTTTTGGTGGATTTTCTTTTTTGTTGAATGATCGGATGGAGTTATCTTATTTTTTTTTTTGTTCTTTTTTCTTATTATTTAATTTGATCATACCTACGGCTGGCCTTGTGGGTCTTATTTTCATGCCGGCTATATATATATCGAATTTTCTAAATTTTCATGATGCACGCATGCATGATGCAGTTTTACAAGAGTTTTGTACAAGTGTATTTGCGGGATTTAATATTTGTGAGGATGGTTTAGTGATTTGAAGCTTTGCTATACTATAAATTTGATGCTGTCTAGTTTTTAATTTTTATATTCTTTTAAGTCTTTATATCTTGGTTTGGATTGTTTCGTGGTGCAGGGGAGCGAAGCTTTGATTCTACTAAAGGAGGAGCTAGAAGCAGGTAGAGCAATTCGAATATTCTCGTTTTTGGTAATTGAAGATTTGATACACTATTGCATGCCGGCCTACTCAAGATTTCTTTCTACGTAAGCTAGAGAGATATATAATTATTTGTTAAGTTTCATCTTTTTTGGTATATTCTCGAAGTAGTCTCGAAGCCAGTTCTCGAAGCATTCCCGCCTAGCCAGATTCTATTACTACGACTAGCCGTTTGATAGTGGCATCTTTCCTGAACCAATCGAGGTATCGCTTTGCAAAATTGGTGCTTGTATTTGATGGCGCAAGTTCATTGCTGATTTACTTAACATTAGTGCATGGTTTACAATGATAATAACAAAGAACTACATCTTGATTCATCAGTCCCTGGGTTCGGAGAACGAGTAGCTCGACATCTTACCTTTACACCTGTACTGTTTAATTATCTTGTAAAGTCTGCATACATGCATTATTTCATTTGATGTGAGGCTTGGTTAGGTACCAAAGATCCAGATCTCGGCAATCTCAAGGTTTCTCCAGCAGCTTGTGGGTCCTCGGAGCTCACCCCGGCCGTCGAATCAAGCTTTGAGCGCTGCATGTGAAAGATGCAAACTCTAGGCAATTTGTCCAATAATGCGGGGAAGCTAATATAGAGACATGCTTGGTTTCGGTTTCCCTGCCAGTCAACAATTTTTTTTTGCTTTCGAATCTCTCGAATCTTTTGGCTGGAGGATAAAATGTTTGCGACGGCTTGCCTGTTTTAGAAGGCACGAGAACTACAACTTAGTTACGCCTGGCCCGCCCGTCGAGTTTGGTCGGAAGCTGGGATGGGAACACGAGAATCGGTTGGGGGCATGTAAACTTGCATGTTAATTATCCTGCGATGGAGTATCTAGGTTCTTGACCTTGGTCTTGATTCCGATCTAGGTCCTATTTATTCCACTATTCTCGAATACCACCCGTTCAGTTTGGTCGGCATTGCATGACGTATATTCTTGATACCTCTCGACGGCAACCAAACACACTATTATCCAACCAGGGACTGCATTAGCCCAAAGGGTTATAAAATCTAAAATCGCTCGAGATGTTCAGAGCTAGAATCGCACAGCGGTTTCGACCTTTCCGGCGGCATACTCCACAGCATAATTTTCGTGCGCCAACGTCTATTCACGCCAGAACATTACTCACAAAATCGACATATGCTGGTCCTCTTGAAGTGCGTTAACGTTCTCTTGCTTTCCCCATTTGGCGCGCATATAACACACAACAACGCATACATACTAATTAGCTAACGGCTTGAAAACCCATTATAATATTATTAGCCGCCTCTCCTGCTCGATACATGTCACGGATATCTTAGTAAAATAGTATCCAAACATGGAGACCGCACAGCGTATATACTCCTTTTAGAACTATATATATAATCATTCAGCGGGATTCAATCTTACTAATTAAGATTATTTATTTATACGTTTTCATTCATAATGTAGCGTCGTATCCTCCCACCAAAACATCCGCCTCACATACAACGAGCTCGACGCGGCTTCCACCCGTCTAGCTCATGGTCTCGCAAATCTAGGCGTAAAGCAAGGATCCAGGGTAACCGCCTCGCTAGGGAATACCGCCGAGTTCGCAATCCTACACTATGCGGTTTTCAAACTTGGTGCGATTCTCGTACCTCTCAACCCGGCGTTCACAAGCGCACAGGTGAAAAGCGCGCTGAACCATCTGGAGAGCGAGCATTTGATTCTATCAGCGGAGACGAATTTACCGTTCAAACCGCCTAGGAGTAATGTCGAGTTGTTGAATGATATCATACCCGGTTTCGAAGGACGGGGGAGAAGTGCGAATGGCAAGGTGGAGACTGAGGTTGCACCTGTGAGTAGAGAGAGCACCACCATTAACTTAGAACCTGGTCATAGCAGAACCGTTGGGCTCAAATATATGGTATCTATATCTAGACACTACGTAACGTCGTGATAATCGACAACTCGGCCGGCAGAATCGATCCATCTACTTTTAAATATTTCTCAGCATACAACGATGTATACCAAGATGGCAGATCGAATGCACCTCCGTTAAACGTGGATATCAGTCCCGACGATATTTGCAATATTCAATTCACCAGCGGAACCACAGCGATGCCCAAAGCCGCGTCGCTAACGCATATTAATATTTTGAATAACGGCAAATTCATCGGGGATAGGATGAGACTCACAGAGAACGACGTAGTAGTTTGTCCGCCACCTTTATTTCACTGGTATGACACAAGCCCTATAACAACGCTATGTTAAGCTAGTCGTTAATGTAGATTTCATATATATGTAGCTTCGGATGCGTGCTTGGATACTCCGCTTGCATGACACATGGCTCTACAATAGTCTTTCCGAGCGAGGCGTTCGATCCTATGAAATCTTTAAGGTCGGTGCAGGATGAGCAAGCTACCGCGCTATACGGCGTGCCGACAATGTATATCGCCTGCTTGGAGTTGCTCAAACACGGTAAAGTTGAACGAAGAGGGTTCGAAAGGTTGAGAACGGGGATTGCCGCTGGAACCACGATTCCCATAGAATTGATGAAGAAATTGCACAAAGAGCTGAATTTGGTGGATTTAAGTGAGTATATGATCCTAAATGTCTAGGTTACCTAATTCTTCATGATACTAATTCTTTACTAATTTGCGATTAGCGATATGCTATGGCATGACGGAAACATCGCCGGTGTCGCTTATGACATTCCCAGATGATCGTATGTTCCTTCCGATCCGATGCTATGCTAATTTTGGAGAGGAATTACTTCTGTTAACCAAAAATTCTGTGTGAATAGCTATCGATAAACGGACGAGTTCTGTGGGTAGACTTATGCCCCATACGCAGGCAAAGATCGTAGATATCCACGATAGATCAAAGATCTTACCAATCGGAGAGAAAGGTGAATTGGCGACCGCAGGATATTGTGTGAGTAATCATCGAATCCTCAGTAAATATCCAGAATACGAAACTAAAAAGTGATATATAACCGCTACCAGCTACAAAAATACTACTGGGGAGACGAAGAAAGAACCGCAGAGGTGATGGTATACGACGAAGATGGCACCCGTTGGATGTTCACTGGTGACGAAGCTGAAATGGACGCAGATGGGTTTGTCAAGATTACTGGTAGGATTAAGGACTTGATTATCCGCGGTGGAGAGAATATCCACCCGTTGGATATCGAGAATTGTTTGTTTGAGCATCCGAGTGTGGCAGAAGTTTCGGTTGTAGGGCTGCCGGATGAGAGGTATGGTGAAGTCGTTGCCGCTTTCGTGGGACCAAGTGAAGGGAAGAGTATTAGTAAAGAGGAGGTTAGGGAATGGGTTAGAAGTAAACTGCCGAGGCATTTGGTGCCGAAGTTTGTGTTTTGGATTGAGCATTTAGATGGCCGGGTTTTGCCAAAGGTGAGTCTGGATTTACTAATTCAAGGATGTAATGGAGGATTAGCTAATAAATGCGCTTGTTATAGACTGCGAGTGGCAAGATTCAAAAGTTCAAGTTGGTGGAGGAGGGTAAGAACATGTTGAAGGAAGGAAAAGAGCTCGATTGAATGGGATGCGGATGCTTCTCTAGGGTCAAATTTTGTTAATATGTGTATGGCCCAGTGATCTCATACTGGATAAGTGCTTCTTCAATGGAGTGAAGAAGTGTATTTGAAGAAACTTGCATGCGCATGCTTTGGAGGAGTTCGTTTGCTGTGACTTATTATATTTTATTTAGAATCTTTCAAAATATCAAGCTCAATAGATCGCCTGTCCAATTATTTTACCAAAATAATCAAAGCCATGTAAGCTGTGGGGCAGACCACCAAGCTAGATGGAGAGACATGAGGGTCATCCAACTATTTTAGCTATAAGATGCCTGAAATCTAACCGAAGTGGCTTCACAAGAGAGGCATGCAGATACGTATACACGTGCAGACGCTCCAGTTGAGAGCTTCTCGAAGTCCCTATTAACATACCTTTAGAAATTTCCCTTTCATAATTATAATGAGATCATTGACGCTTTAAAATTTATCATATACTCCATATCCCCTCCTTCCTCTTCCTCTTCTCCCTCTTCTTTCCTTACATTACATCTTCACCAACTAACCCTTACTTAAGCATCAAAAAGTCTCCCACCAGTTGACATATGCAAAAAAACATCAATTGATCTCAACTTAATCAATTGTTTGCCTCAAGGACGCGAATAAATTTATAAAACTTGAAAGGCATCTACAGGGGCCCCTCCCTTTGAATGTTAACCCGTCGGAGTTTCGCTTTGTCAACTCCAACTTTTAAAGCCTTTCCCCGATATTATTGCAACCTCATACCTGCAGGTTGGTCTCGCGGTGTTTGCAGCTTAGCTTGCTCGTTCAATCACCTATCCTAAACCATTCTTCTAAGCCCAAAACCATCCTACGTAAGTTCCTCATCCGTCAAGCCTCGCAGGTCCTTCTATCCCAACCTTCGCAAGCTTCAGCACTTGCTTTCGTGCATTTCGACAGCTTGTTTGACCCATGCTTACATTTTACCACACATTGCAACACGCAACGCAGTTTCAACTCAACTGATTGAGGCTAACAGCAACACTGTCATCACTAGCCTTTCGTTGAGCTTCTTGACGACAAGACTAATCACTATCCATATCCAATTTACCAACTAACTATTGTCTATCCAATAGCCCGAGTACAGTTTAGAGCGTATTGCATTTAATACTTAAAAGGCTCTAACACTCTCTCGGAACTTCAATTTATACAAGTCTCGACCCTGTTGGTCGCGATCATTGTTCGAGGGACATCTAGAACTCCACGGTTGAAGAACTTTAAGCTGTCTTTCACACCCAACATGTCTCGTCCACCGCAAGGTAACTATGGAGCACCAGCCTCTAATACCAACCGTGGCGGTGGGAGATATCGTGGACAAGTATCCAACTATCAGCAGCAAAGACAACCTCCTGCGCCGCAAGCATACGGCAACGATCCCGAAGATATACGTGACATGCCAGCATCAGCTCAACAAAATAGGAATGCCTCATCAGGACAACAAACCATGCGTTCAAACAATCGAGGTCGGTGGAACAACCGAGGCCGGGCGAGACACCCGACGCATAACCGTCCGCCGCTGCAAATCGCGGGAAACCCTGACAGACCGGCACCACGCCCTCAACAGCAGAATCGAACTCCACAGAACGGAAATATGGAGAACGGAGAAATGAACGCTCATCTTTCCGAAAGAATTTTAGCCGCAAAACGACCAGATCCTAAACAGAACAACAAGAAAGATTTTTTCGAGAGTAATATCCCTCGCAATCGCCTGGTAGAAAAATTCGAACGAGCACCGCCACTCGAGGTGGACGGTATCGAGGATAAGTGGAGGAAGATTCCTGAAGTTCCGACTGCTGCTGAGCTTTTGGAAGATTTGGCGATTCCAACTAACGAAATCGGACAGCCATGGGACTCTGTCAATGACTATCTTGGTACACACTATGAATTACTCCGCGAAGACTGCTTTGCACCGTTAAGAGAAGCTGTGGGCCGATTTAGGAGGGAACCAACAATGGATGACGAGAGAGACATCTGCGTCTACGAGAACTGTCACGTCATCGGTACGACCTTTACACATAACTTGGGAATCTGTATCAAGATGAACTTTTCAACCAATCGTGCCAGAAAGAAGATTCTCTGGAAACACTCGAAGCGGTTGTGTCCGGGAACACTAGTCGCCATGAGTACTGACAATTTCACAGATGTTATCAGGATTGCGACGGTTGCGGCGAGGCCGTTGGAGGGATTAGACTATTCTTTTCCTGAGCTCGAGGTTGATCTTTTGATGGAGGCGGGAGAGCTAGAGGTTGATCCGACCAAGAATTGGGTAATGATCGAGTCACGAAATAGCTATTTTGAAGCGTACAAACACGTCCTCAAGGCTCTCCAACGAATGGATCTAAAATTCCCTCTTCACAAAATCCTCACTTTACAAGACACGACAATCGAGGCGCCGAGATACATTCAACAGAATTCAAACCTTGATTTGACAGCCTGCTTCAATGATCAGTCAGATAGGTCCCTGCAAAGTGTCGATGTGCTCGAAGGCTTCCCACGCAAGCGGGATATTACCACGAGTATGGACCAATCTCAACTTGATGCCGTCGAGAGAATCATGACGAAGGAGTTGGCAATTGTGCAGGGTCCTCCAGGATGTGGCAAGACCTTTGTCAGTGTCAAAGCTTTAGCGGTCATGATTGCCAATAAAAAGCACAACGATCCCCCCATTGTTGTTGCCTGCCAGACCAACCACGCTTTAGACCAGCTCCTTCGTCACGTACTAGAGTTCGAACCAAGTATTATCCGTCTTGGTGGCCGAACTCAAGATCGAGACAGGCTATATAAGAAAACATTATACAATGTCCGCAACGACAGCCCTCACTTTGATGTTCAAGGTGGAAGGTTCCTGAGCTCGAAACGAAAGCTGAGAATGTTAGCCATACAGGGAGAAAAGCTTATGAGACTTCTAAAGGAGGGATTCATGACACCAGACGCGCTTTTGAAGTACGGTATTATCACGCAGGCACAAAGAGACTCGTTCCAGAATTTCGCAGATCAATGGGCTAAGCCCCCATCGGCCCCCGCTGGTTCTCTCAACGACCCGCTTGATGATGGCCAACCCTCGGCAGGAAGTTTCATAGACCCGATCTATGAGTGGGTTCGTCAGTACATGGTTCCCGTTCTTCGAGCAACAGAAGCAAATTTTGAGTATGAAGAAGACGAACTCGCGTACGAAGCACTCAATGATCGCGAAGAAGAGTTTGACGACGAATGGGATGGTAAGTTGAATGGCGTTCAAGTTCACATTAATAGACACAAGGAGATCGCTAGAATGAAATTTTCAAGCGTGGAAATGGAAAAACAGATCGATAAAGAGGTAAAAAAAGACGATGCATGGAAAATTCCAGAACATCTTCGACCGCACGTCTACGCTAGGTGGGAAAGAAACTTTATGGCGGCGATCGAGAAGGAGATGCGAGTGGTTGCTGTCGAATATGCAGCGGCCGTGTCTGAACACAAGATTGCCAAATGGGAAAAAGACGCCGTTCTGCTCGCCCGAGCCAAAGTTGTCGGGATGACGACTACAGGTGTGAGTAAGTATAGAAGCTTGGTGGCAGCATTGGAGCCAAAGATATGCTTGATTGAAGAAGCTGCCGAGACTCTGGAAGGTCCATTGATTGCAGCTTGCTATCCAAGCATTCAACAGTTGATCCTTGTCGGGGATCACAAGCAGTTAAAGGGCCATTGCAGCGTTCAGAAGCTCGAAGGTGCACCGTACTTTCTTGCGACGTCGATGTTCGAACGGCTGGTAGATAATGGAGTTGAGTACACAATGCTCAACAAACAACGCCGCATGCGCCCTGAGATTCGAAAAATCCTGGCGCCCATATACCCAGACTTAGACGATGATGATCTGGTTATGAACAAGCCATCGATTCCTGGAATGCAAAGCAACATTTTCTTTTGCACGCATCGAGTTCCAGAAGAACAGGATGAGACGAGTAAGAAGAACAAACACGAAGCTCAGATGACCGTCAGTCTTTGCGGATACCTTGTCGACAACGGAATCAAGCAAAGTGAGATCACGGTTTTGACGTTCTACACGGGGCAAATCAGAGAAATCGCGAGACAATTACGACAGCATAAAAAATTGAACGATGGGAAAGAAAGAGTCCGTCTGGCTACCGTCGACAGTTTTCAAGGAGAGGAAAGTGAGGTCATCATCTTGTCATTGTGTCGAAGCAATCCACAAGGGTTGATCGGATTCTTGAACGTAAGTTTCCTTTGCCTTGCAGCGCTTAAAAGAGAGCTCGGTCCGCGAGACCGGGCGAGGCTAGTGCTAATTGATATTTCCACCATAACAGGTCTCCAATCGTGTCTGCGTTGCTCTATCCCGGGCGAAAAGAGGCTTCTACATGTTTGGTGACGCTGCCTTGCTTTCGGAGGCAAATGCGTTATGGTGGGATGTCCTGCAAATAATGAACGATAGGTAAATCCAGACAATATTTCTTTCCCTCTCTTGTAGAGGTTGATAAATTTGACCCTACCCTAAGACATATCAAACTACTAATACCATCGGGATATATCCAGGAGCCCTTCCGCACTTGGTGTGTCGCTACCACTGTTTTGCGCACGCCACCAGAAGGTTACCCAGATGCAAGGTGAGTTCCCACGAAATTCCTTCCTGGATGTTCTATTAACCATAATCTTAACATATACAGACCCCCCAGATTGGTATGATATTAATGGCGGTTGCAAAGAGTCGTGCGGTGGTTATCTCGGTTGTGGACACAAATGCCATCTCAAATGCCATCCGTATGGGCCTAACCCTTCTTTTATCTTCTCTATTTTTCTATTATATAACTCGAGAGGGGACCATACCATGAGCTAACTACTGATTATATATAGTTACGAGCATGATGGTGTCAAATGCATCGCAGAATGCATGAAGCAACTCAATTGTGGTCACCGGTGTCAGAGACAATGTCAGCAGGAATGTGTTTGTGATACCTGCAAGAAGCGTACCGAACAGAGCAATGCGCATATGGACAAACTATCTGCACGCCTATCTGAAGTCAGAACCACGGATTTGATGCCTGCGACTCTAAATCCGAACAGCACGCGCAGAAAAACTACGGCTGAGGTTGCCGCAAGCGGCGCACACCCGCCACCGGCGGCTCCGGTTCAAACAGCAACCAGAAAGGAGAAGAAGGATGATGAATATCCTCCTTGGGATGCGCCTTTATCGCCACCAGCGCCGCCTACCCAGAACAAATCTCAACAAGAAAATAAGAAAGAGGAGATGCTCCTTCTTGACCTTGACGAGGAGCCGGCGAGTAGCAGCTCAACAGCAATTCCAAAAAATGTACAGGCCCTAGATATGAACAAGTATCTCTTACCTATGAATAAGAGCGAAGGGTCTGCTTCAACGTCGAGCAGCCAACGAGAGGAGAACAGGCTCATGGATTTGTTGCAGTGATTTAGAATGGTTGGTGGAAACTTCTGCATCTGTCCATATTTAAGATCAGAGGAGTCTATAACTGTTGGTTATATTCCCGTCAATCCTACAGCTCGATAGAAAATTTCGAAAAGGCCATTCCTGTTACATACTTAAGTACTTGGGATATACTCTCATCACGGCCTTGCCGAATCTCCTAAACAAACTCTGTATTTAAACTTGTGATGCAAGGCAGCAATTGAATGGAAGTGATAGATCAATAGATACTTGGGTAACTTCCTGCCCCAAGGCTAGATAGATACTACTGTAGAAGCTTTTGTTCCAAAAACATCACGCCGATAAATGCGTTGCTCGATCTGCAGGGGGATCCGTGTAACAACGCCAGACCCGAGCTTAATTTGGCGCGACGTTCAAGATGGCTTCGATCGCGCCCAAAGACCGTTTATAACATTGAATAGTCGATACTCCGACACTCCCTTAAGCTTCCACCTCGGAGCAATATTTTTACCATGGATTCTTTCGGCGGGAACCATTCAGACGACGGGAAAGGTACATTTCCCCATCAAATCCCACTCACTCCCTACCCTCAATAATCCTTATTTATCGGCCTCAAACACTCACGCGATGAGCTCTCCCCCCAGGTTCCGGCCCCTCCTCCCCCGAAAACGATGTCGAAGACACCATGATGGAAGACGAAGCCGAAAACGAAGAAGGCAGCGACAACGAAGAAAAGGAATCGGATAACGAAAACGACGATGACGACGATAACGACGATGACAACGACGACGACAAGGAAGCCGACGCCGAACACGCCGACGAAGCCAACCAGCAGCTCCAGCGCGAACGCGAAACATCCTCCGATGCCGACGTACGGTGGAAACCGCGAGTGCGGCCCGGGGCGGACACGGCTACCACCTACGATATCATCCCTTATGTCGCTGCGCCGATGAGTACGAGTATCCATGCGTTCTGTGCGACGCCGTGCATGAAGTGGGTGTTTACGGGTGGACAGGACGGGTATATTCGCAAGTTTGACTGGTTTGCGAGTATTAACGGCAAGGTGCCGTTAACGGTGGCGCAGAGGCATCCGTTTGTGGATTCTGTTACCAGGGTACGAGCTTCAATTTGTGGAAGCTTGAATGGTTTGATGCTGAATGGTTTGTCTTTGAATAAATAGGCTGGAGTTTTACTATCGTATTGGGAGAATGAAGAAATTCCGGGTATGTTGTTGAGAGCAAAGGAGTGGATGGTACGGTCTAGGACTAACTGGCAAATACAAGATAAAAATAGTCTATCTGTTGAAGGCGACGACATCAAGATTTCGCCGGTTTATTCGTTAGCGACACAGAGTCAGGCGTTGTGGTTACTATCAGGGCTAGAGGCGAGTGAGCTATGCACTGTTTTTTCGAGTGTAAACTGAGACTAATGGAGATTGGAATCAGAATGGTAATATAAATTTACAATCCGTACGGCACGACGAAGGCAAAATAATCACGGTACTCCGGAAACACAAATCAACAGTATCAGTTCTGACACTGGGTGCGGATGAGAAGTCGTTGATTTCTGGTAGCTGGGATAGGGATATCTATGTAATCACCGGCTTGTTCCTTATTTTAGATGGATTTATGCTTACCTGCGTTTGTAGGACTGGGATTTAAATAAAGGTGAAGTTGTACGAACATACGGACCGCAAGCCGGTCAGCTATCTGCGATACAATGGCGGCCACAATCGGTTATACCGATACCCGTAGAACGGCAGCCGGTAATGACCGGAATAACCTCCTCTGCGATATCTAAACTTGCGAACGGACTATCGAATGGTTTGAAATCGCCAAAGCAGGAAGCAGATGCTGACGCTGACGCTCCTGGCTCCCCGGCTTCCTCGGGTGGCTTTGACTCACTATTCGGCGGTGACGACGATACGGACGATCTTTTCGGCGGAGACCTTACCAATGGGCGAACGGCGCAGAATTCCACCTTGGCAATAACCGATGGTGACGATGATGTACTCATGGGTGAAGCACAACCAGCGGAACAACAGTTGATAAACGAAAATGCAAGCGTGACAGCCGCCCCGGAAGTACCAGCCACTACCACCACGGACACACAACAGACGGAAACGGTAGGGGATATAAGCATTGATATCCCAGATACACGGGAATCTCAGGCACCAGAACAACCTCGTTCGCCGGGGGCACATAGTGCGTTAGACACCAACAGCTCTGACGTCTCATCCAATATTTTTCTCGCGGCTTCTATTGATGGCATCGTCCGTGTATTCGACCGGCGGCAGGAAAGGCCGATTACCAGATTATTACCCGGAAAGGGTATCCCGCCGTGGAGTATGTCTGCATGTTGGGGTGTTGACGGCAATCACATCTACGTTGGGAGGAGAAATGGTACGGTAGAGGAGTATAATATCCACAAGGACTTCCAGACCTCCTGTCGGACGTTGAAATTCCCTGGTGGCAGTGGGGCTGTAAGCTATGTTACACCGATGGTGAATGGGAGACATCTAGTTTGGTATGTATTGTTTTTCAGCCTCATGAGGTTTACTTTTTCTAATATGACTTTTTCAGCGCGTCTTTTGATAATTTGAGGCTGTACGATCTTAAAGATGAAGAAGGGAAACATTCTAGGGTTCCATTCTTGATCGTACCGGGGCACCACGGCGGCGTTTTGAGTTCAGTTTGTGAGTATTCTTCCCCTTTTTTTTCAATATAGACGGTGGGCTCGCATTAACATGATTGGGTTTAGATGTCGACCAAACGAGTAATTATCTGCTTACAATGGCAGGAAATAGAGGCTGGGAAGGTACAACTACCGAAGTTATGTTGGGTTACGAAATTGTACCGATGTGAGAGTCGCGTCCTGAATTTTTAAACGAGGGATAAATGTTCATATCGGGTTGTCTCTGTCCTTCGGAGTTATTCACTCTCTTTTTGTCTTTCTCAAATCATTTCTACCATTGTTGGAGTTTACCGGGTTTGTACAGTAGCATGATAATACTCTGATTGGAAGTAAGATCGCTAGAGTAATTTTGCAAGTCCGAGTGCATATGCAGGAATTAAGATATCAACCCCGCGGTTGGGTGGAACACGACAGAACGGAGCTGAGTGAGAGTTGTTTGTTCACCGGTTCGTATGCGGGTCGAACCGCGCATCTTCGGTGGGAGCCAATTGTGATGGAACCGCATTCGGGAATTGAACCAGGGCCCTTGTTTATGTAATGCCGAACTGCGATCACCAGCATAAATTGTACGGGAATGCTACCACAACTACGGGTGGGCCGATGCAAGTGCGGGCATGACGATAGCAAACCCTGCGTCGACGGGTATGATGCACAATTTGGCGTTGGATCTAGGAAGGTAACCCGAGCTAGGCTTCTCTAAACTTCACTATTGGCCTTTTAAGGCGAAATTCAGGTGCACCATGTAATCTGTAAGATAGAGCTATATAGAACGATTTGTTATAAAAGCGTCAATGTTTCCTCATCGAAGGTTTCTAGAACTCCCCTCCTCATCATGATCTCAGACATCCTCAGCCCCCACACACGCCCGATCTCATAGTCCGCGATATATATGTGCTTATCCCTAGCTTTATAATTACAACATACTGAGTTTTCGAAACTTCCCTACTGTAATACAAATATATTCTTTTACTGATTGAGGACCAGATAACACCGATCTAGATTTATGTCTACAAATTTACAAACATGCACGAAACCCATATGCATATGAAAACTTCCATGCGATATATACCCCAATGAAAAATGCCTTGAAGAACCAGTGGATTTACTAGGAAGAAATGAAGGGGCCCAGTAGGACAAGTAACCAAATTTAGACAATATCGACTTCTTTCCTGATTTATTTTAAACCATAACCATAGCTAATCGAAACCCCAGATGCCGAGAACTACTCCTAATATTGAATTTTCATTCTTTTTTACCAAATATATATTATAACCGATCCGCGATAACTATCCGTATTCGGAATTTGCGAAAGACTACAAAAAGGTATGATACCGTTGTTTTTTTAGCTAATTCAGCGGTGGCGTAGAACTATATTTCGAAGTGGAGGGTATATCTGCGACTAGACCAACTTACGAACAACTTGGGAGGATTCGAGGCTAAATTCTGGAGGAGTAGCGATGTTTTACATGCGTTTATCTAAATATTTGGGTATCGAATCGGGAAGAAGGGCACATTTACAGATATACGATCGAGAATAAAAAATTCATTTATTACCCAAATCGAAGAAATACTCCCCATATCGTAATGACATGAGCAAAAGTGACATAGCCGTGATCCATCCAAACGCCTTTTCTATAACCCATACCATCTACAAACTCCATCCCAGTTCTAGAATTCATTAAACCCCATTGCTTATATGCCCAGAAATCTACGTATCATCTTCCACTACAACCGTTTCGCCTATATCGCAAAGTCCAATCTCCTTTCCCCAAGTATACCCCTCTTTTTCACAGCATTCCCGCCACCTGCGAGGTGGTTCCCGTACATCCTCATACTATTCGTAATAAAACACCATCTTAGCCATCAAGAACATATAACACTCAACCCAACTTAAAAAGGAACAAAAGACTCACCTGTCCACTAATACCCGCCCTGATCGTTCCATAATGCATGCCTATACTCCTCTTACTCTTAACATCTTTGTGTATACATATCGAGTCCTCTGGCGACGCATGCACGGTGGACATGAACTCCCTAGGCAGGAAACAGCCGATAGGTAGCAGCGCCAGATCGAACGGGCCATATTTCTCTCCAATCTCCGCGAAAGCAGGACACGGCGGGCGATCGGTATCGTTATCGACTTCGGAAACGTAGCGGTATCCCGTATCCCCTGAGAAATACAACTTCTTGCCCTGTCCACCCTGTCCGTCCTCCGCTACTTCCTCTATAGCCCAAGAACACCACAGACTTTGTTTCTGATCTGTGCCCGTGCGGTTTGAGTCGTGCTGGCTGGGGGTGCATATTATATTCACACTACCCACGCCGTCAACCTTCAGCTGTCTGGCATCCCACCAGTCCAATTCGGTCACATCGTCGTCGTGTATCCCACAGCTCACAAACCACTTTTTCAACCCTAACCCGCAGAAGAAATGAACTTGTCCTGGTCCGCGAGTTGCGTAGACGTATTTCACAGTCGATAGTTCCAAGTGATCGTAATGGTTATGCGATATCACAAATATATCCACCCCGGGGACTTCCTCGAGTTTACACGGCACGGGAACGAACCGTTTCGGTCCCGCGAACCATACCGGACTCATACGATTGCCGAACACCGGGTCCAAAAATATTCGAACCCCGCGATCCGCGCCCTTTCGAGAGGTGGTTTCTATTAGGAAACTGGCGTGACCGAACCATGTTGCCTTGAGTCCCCTCTTGTCGACGCCCCAGTCTGGTGAGCGGACGGTGACGAGTTCTTCTTTGGGTGGGATGGGGAGGATGGTGTTTTTGGAGAAGAATTTGAATTTGAGTGCTGCCCAGCCGGTCCGTTCGCCGCCCGCGGAGGGCCAGGGGTTGCGAAAGGATGTTGGCGGGTTGCCAACGTGGTGCGCTGGTGGTTCTTTGGACGGCGGGTCTGAGGTGTCCGGCGTGGGATGTGGAGATACTGTTATCGGGGAAACCATCTTGCGATATACGATTTGCGCATGAAAAGTGGTTGCGATTTATTAATTCAATGGATGATAGTTGTATAGGTGGTTAGAATAATATTGAGATATATCTAAGTCGACTATAAATGGGCATCGAGGTGGCTGATAATTGGCGGGCTGGGGACTGGAATTAAGTCCCCCGCAAAAGCCGTTAGATGCGAACCAACCTAGGCACTTCCGACAATGAATTCATCCCGCCTGAGCGAACCTGATCGATAGATTTCTATTTTGTCTATTCGAATCGCGGTGTTCGGCTGAATTTGGCGAATTTTGGAGTTCGATTCGGAACCCCGTCGGTGCAAAACATTGGCCGAAAACCTCCGTCGGACGAATCATGTTGGTCGTGTTGAAACCGTGGGATTTCCGAATTACCATTTATAATTTGGACGAGGTAATCAATTTGCATCCTCATACAAATGATACTCGAGTTTCTGGGATTCATATATGGCATACGAATGATGAAATGGCCAATCTATAGAGACCCTCTTCGACCAATAGGGTAGCTCGTGGGCGCCCATGGGGTTCTAAGCTAAGCTAGCTATCTAGCGCCGTTCCGCATCATGACAACGACCAGTCTAACCCACGCGGCAACTAGTCCTCGACGAGGAATTTAACTGGCATGTAGTGTCGACCGCTGGTTAAACTATACTCCGTCCGCATCCTGAACATTGAATCGGAAGAGCGAGGCAAGATCGATCCATGGCAATATCACAACATCTGACGCGACGGATAGCTCGGAAATATACACCCGCACCGAAGACAACCTGGATGTGCTAATGTTATTAACGTACTATATCTATTTTGATTGTATTCCCGAAATAATTCGAAAAAGCTGCACGCACACGTTCCAAGATCTCATGAAGCTATGCATAGCTCGTTCACATAAAGCTAGATCCCACGATCCCACTCCCACCGTATGGTATACCTCTAGAAGCATAACACTCATATAATTATATAAATGCATAACAATCTCAATTCTTCAATGTATTCTTCCACTGTATTCTGTAAATATAACACAAGGAAAAACCAAGAAAAAAAGTAAGTAAGTACTTTCCCGTACATACGTTCTACCCAATAAACTCCTCGATAGAGATATATATCCTAGACACACTAGTATAATATTACCACGGCGGTGGTGGTGATGGTGATGGTAAACAATAAAAACAGAACGGAAACGAAAAATAATAGACTGACACAAGGAAATTATAATGGAGAACACAAGGAAAGGTTGTAAAAGCTAAATGAAACGACTAGTGAATGCCGTGCTGTAGTGAGTGGTAATGAAAATAAGCAAAAGTATTATACAAAGGAAAAGGGTTTGTGTTTTAAGAAACAAATTACAATCATATCTTGATTTTGAATTTTGATGCATAAGTGCGAAGGGATTAAAAAAGATGAGTAGTTTAATCCAAGCAAAAAAAAAGAAAAAGAAAAGACACAGCGTTCAAAAAAATGTACAGTGAAAGAATTGCCGTCAGAAAAGGGGGGAAAACAATGCCATCAATATAATGCTTTTGCAATGCTTGTCAAAATGCATTTCAAATGATACTTAGGAAGAGAAGTGGGTGATCACGACGAGACCGTGGCTCGTGGCATCTCGGGAGAGGCTGGTTGATTTGTATGAACGTGGTTGTGAAGATGGCTGTGGACACTAGGGCGAGCGCCTTGACTACTACGCCTAGCCGCTCCTCGTCGGGGTAAAGAACCGACATCGTGAGCACCTGTATTACACGTTAGTATATATTCAAGATCGAATAGTTCAGTGAATTAAACTTACCATCGCAACATTCTCGGACATTCTCCAACCTCTCGCGCTCGCGATCTTGTCGTTCGTATTCATGTCGCAGGTCTTCGGCGCTATCGTTGACTTCGCTTGCATCATAGACGGAATGGAAAGTGGCACGGCTGGCGCTTCGGCTACCTCTCAAGCTACCAAACGGAGCAGCGGATCGGAAAATGTTGCTAAGTCTCGACATAGAGCCCTGCGATTGAACGGTCTGCTGGGAAGTTTGTGAAACATGTCTCTTCGTCATCGGTGGCTTAGTCGGGGTGACGGAGGCTTGGGTGGTTCTGCTATGGTAGGAGGAAAGCGATGGTGCCTGGCGAACGGTGGCGGTCGAGTACATCGGGTCGAATTCACGGGTATCCTCATGCATCGAAGCGCTCACCTCATCGGTTTGTTCTTCAGCCTCGATGGCTTGCATGCTCTTTTCCATGAGGTAAGAGAGGGCGTTCAACCATGTTTCGTGTCGCTGGCCGGTTGGAGCGGTGAACTTGATAACCTTTCCGTCAGGAGCATAGACAAGCAGACTCTTCCTATGGAGCCCGGGTGGCTGTGGGTTATCGTCGGTCACGACCTTAAGGCCTTCAATGCAGACACTCTTGTGACCAGACTGACCGCCTGAATTTGATGGATCATTGTCGCTCCAGTAGAGAGTCTTGGTGTATGGATGAACCCAGAAGAAGCGTCTGTGGCGGTTACTAGAGAGACTGCTGCGGGTCATGTTGCGGGTATACTTCCACATATATTCTCCAATCATCGTCTGGGTGATAGCTTGGATTAAACGAGGGTCATTGGTCTGGTCACCTGCCCGGCCGATGCCAGGAAGTGGGTTTCGTTGCATCTGGAATCGCTCATCCAGGTCTGAAGCGAAGGATGATACGCTAGATCGTCGGGTGGGAACTGGCGACGAGACATTGCTACGGAAATCCATCGAGCGTCCGGACATTTGACGAGCGGCCTTCGGGGTGAGAGTGACATCGGCGGTACGGGTGGAGACCGGGCTGAGAGTGGGAGCGGTATATCTGATACTATTGCGCGACGCAGATGCCGGAGCGAGAGGTGGTCCCATGGAACCGGAGCCGGTACGGTGAGCAGCAATCTTCTCATCAGCGTTGAGTGGAAGTGGTGGAGCATTTTGGAAAGTTCTGATGCTATTCGCGCTTGGTGGTCTGCGCAGGGACTCCATTGAAGCTCCACGAGATCTGATGCTGCCATTGCTGTTTGGTCTGAAAGTCTCGAGAGCAATACGCTTGCCCTTGTCCATGTCACCGTAAACGGATCCGCTCTCGCCATTCAAATTGACAGAAATCTCACGAAGAGGACCTTTGCCGTTCAATTGACTAGAAGTTGGGCTGGTGGTAGCGGTCTCGTCAGTAGCGATATGAGGAACTTGTCGTCGAGCAGCAGCGGCAGCGGCACCGAGGCTGAGACCTGAGATACCACCCACAACCAAACCGGAGTGAGATGAGTCGCGAGATTGAAGCGGTTTCTCGACCTCGACGATGCGCTCGACGGGAACCTCCTTGATGACAATTTTTTCAACCTCAACGATACGGTCAACGGGAACTTCGACCGTCTTCTCGACAATACGGTCAACTGGTACCTCGACGACTCGTTCGACAATCTTTTCAACTTCAACCGGAACCTCGACAATGCGTTCGACAATCTTCTCGATTTCGACAATCTTCTCAACGGGTACTTCTCGTTCGATAATCTTTTCAACCTCGACAATCTTCTCGACTGGTACCTCCTTCTCGACAATCTTTTCGACAAAGACCTCGACCGGCACTTCGACCCGCTTCTCGACGATGGTCTCGACGGGAACTTCTCGGTCAACGATACGGTCAACCGGAACCTCCTTCTCGACAATCTTCTCAACAATGACTTCAACGGGTACCTCGATGCGCTTCTCGACAATCTTTTCGACCTCAACGATTTTCTCAACTGGGACTTCTCTATCAACAATCTTCTCAACCTCGACAATCTTCTCCACAGGAACTTCCTTCTCGACAATCTTCTCGACGATGACTTCGACAGGAACCTCCTTGGTAACAACCGTCGTGACAATCTTCTCGACAGGAACCTCACGTTCCACAATCTTTTCAAAGGGGACCTCGACGATTCTATCAACTGGGACCTCGACGATCTTCTCAACAGGTACCTCGACAATCTTCTCAACCTCAACCGGCTTCTCCACGATGACCTCCACGATTCGATCAACCGGCTTGTCAATAAAGACCTCTACTGGCTTCTCGACAATCTTCTCGACTGGTACCTCCACGATCTTCTCCACAATCTTTTCAACCTGCACCTCAACAATCTTCTCAACTTCGACCGGCTTATCCACAAACACGGTCACAACCTTCTCTACCTCTCGAATCTTCTCCTCCATTGGCTCGGTCATAACACCAGTCTCGGCGTATGTGACACGATCACGCTTGACAGGTTCGACGGAAGCAGACTGCGGCTCCACCAGTTCATCGTCACTAGCACCAGAACTGAGTTCCGCCAGTTCCGCAAACAAACTCCTAGAGGCTTGCGTAACAGCAGACTGGGGTGTCCCCTCAACGCTCGAGTTACCGGCGCCGCCCAGTTCCGCGAACAAGGAACGACCACCGCTAGCCTGGACAGCAGAAGGGGGGGTGTTCTCAACGCTATCCATTGGTCCTCTGTTCATGAAGAGACCGCTATCGCTGACACCTCTTCTGCCACCACGGTTGATACGTAGCTTGAGACGTTGTTGCGACGCGCCACGGATAGTACCGAACGCGTCTTCATCGCTTTCATCGCTCTGGATGGGCTCGATTCGACTCCTCACGCTACCACGACCACTGCTGCCACCCTTTTGACTGCCCCGGTCACTACCCGGTCGCGATCCAAAGTTCGGCTTGGTGATGGGTCTCAAGAAGGCTTCGGAAACACCATTGGCGCCCGGTGTAGCGAATGGGGTATCGGTTTCGGTGTCCTCGCCGGTAGATTCGGCCATGCTCTCGGCGCCGGTTTGGAAGTCAGTTGTCTCGGCTTCATGTTCATTCGCGGTTTCGAAGGAACTGCTCTCGCCGGCGGTATCAAATCTTTCTGGGCCTGATTCCTCTGCTTGCGGAGCGTCGCCGCGGACAGATTCGTGATCTTCCCAGTCCTCATCACCAATCATGGTCACATCTGTGCGAGTCTTGCGATTGTCGCCCATCTTGATAGGTGGACGGAGTGGCTTCTTGAATTTACCGTCATCGTTGCGCTTGCGACGGGTGCTGCCGCTCGCGTTGCTAGCGCGTTCCAAGCGGGCTTGTTCGAGATCGTCGCGGGCATCTTGGAGCATGCGGCGCAGTTCCGCCTTTTCAGTCTTCTCACGGTGGATGGTGGATTTGAGGGATGTGATCATGCGATGGGCGTGGTGTAGAGAGCTCTTGAGGGTTTCGGTCTCGAGCATGGCATGGCGAGGGGTGGCCTTGTTTGGAGACGGTGGAGGGGAGTTTTCTGGTGTGTCGTCTTCCTCACGAACGTCTTGCGGGCCGAGCTCTGAGGTGTTTTCGGAGTGGTATTCATCGTGACGTAGCCTAGCCCGGTCCTTTTGGCTCTCTTCTAGCTCGGCGGAGAGTTCGTCAATCTTGCGCTTGAGTGCTGCTCGTTCAGTTTCGTTGATTGTCATGTTGCGCTTCATGCTGGCGAGTTCCATTTCCGTTGTCTTGTGGCTAGATGTTGACGCCTCGATCTCTTTGGCATGGTTTTGCTTGATGTCGTACATCTCTTTGACTAGCGATTCCTTTTCAGCAGCGACAATATTGACCTGCGAAGCCAATCTTGTTTCCGCATCCTTTGAAGCGCTGGCGGCAGCACGTAAATCTTGCAGGCTGAGTTCCAGGTTCCAGTTCTCCTCCTTGTAACGTTGTTCCGACTCGTCAAGGACCTTGAGACGTGATTCCTGCTGCTCGGTCTGGAACTCGAGTTTGGATTTCTCCATCTCGATGAGTTTGATCTTTTCATCTCGTTCATTGAGGAGGTTCTGCAGCTGTCGGACGGTGACGATGAGGTTGTGGCCGATGTCTGTTGCGAATTGGATATCTTGCAGACGGTTCGGTTGATTCCGCTGTTTTCGGGAAGTGGGAGTCTTGCCTGGCGTGGTGGAGGTGTAGGATGGCGAATCCGGTATCTATTTGCGGATCCAAAAGGGAAAAAAAAAAAAAATTAAATTAAATTAGCTTTCTGCGACGGCGACTGCAAAATCTATAAAAACATGACCTTTGCGCTTTTGAAAAACGTACCCCTAGATGACCTTCTTTCGAAGGTGTATCGTACGCGCTTGCAAGATAGGCTGATTTAGAGGCACTCGCGGAGAACGCCCTTGTGCTCTCCCGCCCGACGTCATCGTATTCCCTCTGTAGATCCTCGAGTTGCTGTCGTAGGTCCGGTGAGAGTTCGTCGCCCTTACTATCTTCGACCTCCTTCAGGCGATCCATCAGCCGTTGTTTTGTGGCTCGCAATTTCTCGCCGACATCGCCGACGAGTTCGAGATGTTTGGTGGTGTCTTCGATTTGATTTACGATGGTTCGGGAGGCTTGTGAACGGGTTAACGGGGGGTCGGCGAAGGATGAAGGATTTGGTGGACGGCGAGGGGTGACGAAGGGATCGTCGAAGCCGGAAGCCATCTTGTAGTCTCTCTTCCCAGGCGGGTTCGAAGGGGTTCGATCTCGCGCCCGTTTTGATTTGAATTCTTCCTCGTTCCTTATTTAAGGGAGGAACGAGAGCGGTTTGGAATCGAGGGTTTTAGGGGAGGAGGGAGGTAAGGGATAAAAAAAAAAAATTAAACTTGGATAATATTTTATCCCCCCTTCTTCCTCTTTAATTATTTTTTTGGATTTTTATTTTTAAAATTTATTGAGTCGTCAAAATTCCCGGCCTTGTCGAAGAGGAATGCGAAGAAGGCAAAGAAGGTTTTAAAAAAGGGTTGAAATTACGGCGAGAAATTTGACGTGAGACGGATTTGGCGGTGTCGCAGTTAGCGTCGTCGTTCGGGAGGAACGTCGTCTGAACAACAGCCGCCGTTAGAAAATTAGAAAAAGAAAAAGAATCTTGCTTTGACTACGCGCTTTCGAAGCCGCTGTTCCGAGGAAGGATTTGATGGGAACAAGACTGGTTCGTAAGAGACCGGGAAATAGTAAGATATCGCTCGTAGCAGCAGCTGATTAATATCTGGTTTGTCGGGTGAATAGATGTCGGTATAATCAGATGGGACGATGTTGCGTGTCGACTGGAAATTAAAAAATCAGATTCGTAAAAGGAGAAGTTACTGATGCAATGATAAAAATTACTCTGCCGGATGAAAGATTAGAATACTATCGACTGGAAAAGTAAAATGGACTGCGAATAGATGAAAAAGAATATGGAACGAATGACGAGAAGGACGATGAAGTAAAAAGAACAAAAAAAAAAAAGCACAAAAAAAAAAAAAAAAGGTAGTAAAAGGAATGACTGGAAGGAAGTGTATCAAGCAGTAGGAGCAGTGATCTCAGAAGAAAGGTCGTAGAACCATACTATCCATTCCAATCGACGAGATTCGAATATGATAGGTGATGTTGATTCTGAACCTGTTCTTCTCACACGCACACAGACGCACTATCTTCACTTCTTCTTCTTCTCGGGGAATTTTGGCGATGCGGGGAAGAGGGAGAGAGGGAAGGGAAAAGGGAAAAGGGAAAGGGTTTTGAGAGGATGGATCCCAGAAGAATTGAATTGTCGGACGAGAGAGAGGGAGAGAGAACGTCTCTTTCGGATCGAATCTGGTAGTCCAGCAGTCTTCTGTCCGGATTCAAACCTTTGTCTCAAACAAGATCTCTATGGCTTACTTGGGTTAAGGGGGGGAGCGTTTCTTGTATGGGAACGAGATACTCAAACCGGTTGAATGCAATAATTCTTGACTGCGATGGAAAGAGTCGCGCGAAACAGAAAGGAAAGGAATGGATGGATGAATGGGGAAACAGACCCTCGTCCGTGTGTCCCAATTAACACTCACTTGTTTCTCGTGTCGTGATTCGCCAGTTAATAGAAACGTATTATGATATTAGAACGCCAGCTAATAAATCCAAGGCGAACCGAATCGAATCGCGAAATTTTCGAAAGAAAAGGGACTAAAACGAATTGAATTGAAATTGACGAAAAAGGTGGCGATGATGTCGGTGTCGATGTCGATGGTGAAAGAAGGAGAGTGGAGGGTTGGAAAGAAGGAAGGAAGGAGAAGGAAGGGGTGAAGGGGTTGTGAAGAAGGAAGAGGGAGGGAGGGAAGGAGGGAAGGAAGGTCGACGACAACGACGACAAGCAGACGGGGATGCGCTTAATATTATTATTATTCCTCCCTCCTCTGTTTACATTTTTGCATCTTTCAATAACAATACATCTTCAAGCAAGGAAGCTTCCTGCCGCCAGCAGCTAAGTAACTCTGTTATTCATTGGGTAGCTCCTTAGCTACTGGGTTACTCGCTGGGTCCCTCGCTGGGTTACTTGCTGCATGCATCGATGCATTGGCAAGGGACCCGCAGTAGACGTATCTCGACCGAACCCATGCAATATATTACAGATTTCCGAGCTAAACAAAGCTCAAGCTCAGGCTGTGAATGGGACCCGTCGCTGTACGGAACCCGCACGGCCGTCTGTCCATTCGATACCGAATTTCCCCCCTCGCGGGTATAAACAAATCACACCTCTATTTTTATTCTGACGTGCGCGCGAGCGAGCAAAAGGTCTAATATCGCCATCATATATTAACACCAATTCCCTTGTACGACCGTTACAATAGATTTACATATTAATCACGATCAGGTGTATGTACCGTGGAATGTATTCTCTCCCGGATTCACAACAACGTGACTGAATTTTTCTTTTCAGCCAGATGCCCCTTTCTCCTGTCTTGCCACGTACAGGAACTTCCATCACGCTGCGCAGGTGCCTTGTGTATATATACGGTATACCATACTTCATAGTAGCAAAAATTTTTTATCCCTTCTACGTCTGCAGTGCGGTTAGTGTGCGGGTGGGTGTGTACCAGACACAGAAGCTACCCACATGAACACCTCATGATACTGAAACACCCATCCCTAAACTGAAAAGTGAAAGCGAGAGCTGCCAGCTTCCCTTTCCCTTCCGTCCCTTTGCACCCCCCCCCCCCCCCCCCCCCCCCCTCCTCTCCTTCTTTCGCCTCCGTTCCACTCCGTGGGAAAACTGACCGCCCTGGGCGCCGAAGGAAACATGTTGGACAGCAACCATGGTATATTTTCCCTCGACGTGTCGCTCATGAACCAAGTAAACTTGCGCAAGAATCTCCCCCTGGTAACTATATTTTCTGTGCTGTCTTCCAGAAAAATACCAGTATCGCGAAAATACCCTTGCGCACGCGGGCGGTCCTGGGCCAAATTTCGGTTCCAAATATATGGTCTTTTCTTCCGGTTCTTCCAGCTCTTCCAGGCGAACTGATGTCAAAGATTTTTTTTGGGCATTGTTTGTTTTGATATTTGATCATCTTGTATTGACAGCGAATGCATGCCTGCTTAGCCCGAAACTTGGATCTTTTTTCGTGTTCGGACCGGGGTCGGTCGGTTGGTTGGCTGGCTTTGCCCTGCTGGCCGGTTGGCTTGGTCCCGCTAATTCTTAATTCTTCGCTGGCTGCACCTCCCTCCCGCGCTGCGACTTGGCTTGGCCAGCCCGACTGGCTGTCTGCAGGCGACGTGGGGTAATTAAGCCTTGCAGCAAACTCTATTATCGCATTTTGCTGGTGAAATCCAGGGCGACCCTCTTTTTTCGTGAGATATGGGTATTGATAGCGTGGCTGCACGGCAGATGCACACAAAAATATTTATTTTTCCAGGCCAGTCGTTTGTCGTCGCTTGCTTTTGCTTGTTGATGAGTCGTTTTCAAACCTGGTCTCGCTCGATCGCACCAGTTCAACCTGATTCCTTCCTTCCTTCCTGTGAACCTGGGTTTTTTTTTCATGTGCTTCTCGTCACGTTCCTTCGCCATGGCCTGTCGCGAGATCGGTTCGTGTTGTTGTTGATGTTGGAAGTGTGGCTGACAAATCCACCAGCCACTTTAGTCGATGCTGTGGCTTAGTAATTCAACCACAACTCATCCTTTGCCTACAGTCTCGGCACTTTGCCTGCCCTTCATCTTGATATCTCCATCATCCATCACCACCATCATCACCACCTTCCTCCATTGCCATCACCAAGCTTCGCCCTCAACCGGTCGAACATAATAGCAATATAAAATACCCCATTAAAAAAATGTCGGACCCAACATCTACATCTCTACCCGACACCACAACATCAACATCAACATCAAAAGACCCCCCAGTAACCTTCTTCAAACGAAAAGGCAACAACCGCTCCAACCTACGCAAAAGACCCCCAACTCCTCCCCCAAAAAACAGCGACAGCGATGATAGCGACTACTCCTCCACCGACGAAACCACAGGCGCAAAACTCCCCTCCAAACGACGTAAAACAAGACACAACATCACAACCACATCCTCCTCCATCAAACCTCTCGACGCCGACTCCCAACCGATAACCCAGCAAACCTACACCGCAGACCGCACCACCACCATCTCCAAATCCGACGATGCCACGAAACGTTCAAACTGGCATAACGAAAACGAGGAGGAATACCTGATCCGTAAATCCAAACCCGCAAACTCCACAGATGACACACCGGTGGACGACGGGGTATACAGAGGTGCATCGAACTATAAATCATTCATCCGCAAAAACCCAGATTCGATCCAGAATAAAGGCAAAATGGGACCCGTCAAGGCTCCCACGAACGTACGACAGGTCGTCACTTTCGACTTCGCGCCGGATGTATGTAAAGATTACAAACAGACCGGGTTCTGCGGGTTCGGGGATACGTGTAAATTCCTCCACGCTCGCGAGGATTACAAGCAAGGATGGGAGTTGGACCGGGATTGGGAGATCGGGAAGAAGAAACCCGAGAAGAAGCAGCAGCAGCAGGGAGATGAGGATGAGGAGGAAGACGAGGAGTTGAAGAATATTCCGTTCGCTTGTGTGATTTGTAAGGGGGAGTATAAGGTTCCCATTGTGACTAAATGTGGGCATTATTTTTGCGAGAGGTGTGCATTGCAGAGGTATAGGAAGAATCCTGGTTGTGCGATATGTGGGGCTGGTACGAATGGGATTTTTAATTCTGCGAAGAATTTGCAGAAAAAGTTGGATAAGAAGAAGGAGAGGCAGAAGGCGAGGGAGGAGGAAGATGGTGATGGTGATGGTGATGGTGACGTGGGGAGTTCGGGAATTACTATTGAAAAATAGGATGTAATATGCGTATGGGTGATATTGATGCCGCATGGGCTCAGAGATTTCCTGTATCCAAAATAAGGTGGTTCTATCTTGAGACGCGTGAAGGAGTAATGTAATTTGTAAGATATAGGGACATATGGATTTAAAAGTTATGTACTATTATTATATTATGAGAACAGGTTAATCTCAAATACATATATTCAACATCAATAACCATCTTAAATATATAAGCAAACTACGTGTCCATATTCGGGGATCGATCGGTTGTCATGCATATCAGCGATAGGCAAAGATGTAACAAATCCCTATCTGTGATATATATTATATATACTATATAAACACCTCTTCTTAGCATGCTGATGTATATACTTAGTATGCATCGTAGTAGTGTATAACTGCATATGCTTGCTACTCAATAGATAAAATATATCTAGACGTCTGAGGGAGAAAATGCCAGAGGTGGTTTTGAATTTAGTTAAGATGTACACTCTGATATAACTTACATATATATGCATAGAAACTGGTTGGAGGCAGGTGTGTATGAACTTCGAAGCTTCTAGCATATCTACAAAACAATATACTGAATTTATAAATGATACTCGAATTCTGCTCATTTTGACCGTTCATAGAACGTAGGAGAATGAAGGAGGTTGGTCGATCGAAGACATGATATATTTATTCATTAAGAAAGATATATTTTAGTGATTCTAATCCTCAACGTGCATATTCCAGTTCGATGGGATACGTATACTAGTACTATAGTTGAATGCTTCATATACGGTATATATATCGGATCCTTCGATCCAGAGTCGACAGAGATTGTGACTCCATGCATGACCACTCCACCGTGCTACTTACTTAGTAATTATATAATTATATATAATATTTAAATATTAAGTGTAAGAGTCAAAACCTACCAATATTGGAATACTAGCTTAGTATTTAAAACAATGCGATGACATCAAGGAATGAAGCTTCAATTGGAGGCAGTGTCACAGATTGTCTCGTATACCAAACGCTCAACGCGAAGGTCACAGACTCACACCCGTCGCGGCTTGACAGCACAATGCAACACATTGGTGCTAGCCCCCAGGTGCTAAGCTAGCGCCAGACTCAGCTAGCACCACTGCAGGCTAAGCTATAGCTAGCACCCAGGATAACATCCAACATAGAGAAGCGTTGCGAAGGGTTGTGCGAGACTAATGCACAGTATCGGGCCCAAAGGTATTATAACCTCCAAGTGTGAATTAGGCTAACACCAGAGGCCAGCAGGGCTGCCGCATTTTAGTTTAAGTTAGGGAGTGTACATATATATATATAGTCTTATAACAGCAGAGTTAACTAGTTGTATGTAGAAAGCTTCGAAGGTATAACAACAATATGAATAAGCTATATAAGTGATTAGCTAGAGCGTTTTGTTAAATTAAAACAGTGAAGTTATACTGTGTCTCCATATGATGTTAATCGAGCTCTAGGGCTAGCGAAAGACAGGCTGGGAACGAGACTAAACTAAACCTGACCATTAGGATTAATAAACGAAAGTCCAAGTGAGGGCTTGCTGACCTTTGGCGCTAACGGATAGATCATTTCATGAATTCGAACTTGACCAAAAGTTGCAGCCTCGCGGCCGCGAGACTGCAGACCTATATGCATGACCTGATCCATCCTATCACAGAGACTCAAACGTACATTACATTAATACTAGACGTGCGGGGTAAAATTTAAAAGAGAGAATCACCAAACCAAAATCAACAACATAGATAATCCAGCTTTCGAAACGTTAAACAAAAACGGCGCGTATATGCGAAGTGTCTTTCCGAGAAGATGGTACTTGATCCGTTATCAGCATTGGGCATCGCGGCTGCTGTCGTGCAATTTGTTGACTTCAGCACAAAGCTCATTTCCAAGGGGAAGGAGATATACAAGAGCGCCGATGGAGTTACGATCACCCATGCGGAACAATCAGCCCTGTCATCGAGACTTGCCCAACTTACTAGGGCTTTAGCAGAATCAATAAATCCGTTTACAACTCGTAATGCGCCAACACCTGCTGAAGCGGCCTTGCGTGAGGTAACGCTCGAATGCATGCAGTTTGCAGAAGATTTCAACGACGCAATCAACCAACTTCAAGTCATCGGTGGTAATCGAGTATGGAAGTCCTTCCGTCAAGCTCTAAAATCTGTCTGGAACAAGGACAAAATCGAGCAACAACTAGTCAAACAGGATCGCTTACGGCAACAAGTAATAATCCACCTTCTCGTTTATATGAAGTATGTATAAAATAACCGCGAGATATCGTATAGGCATAGTATATTTGGTCCTTTTCTAACGAAATGTTTTATATATAGCGAAAATTCCAAAGCCGTTTCTACGAGAATTGAGAATAGCCTAAAACTTACGGAAAGAAACCTGTTGGCTGAAGTGCGACAATGTAATGATGATATGAAGCATCAAATCCAGGCACTTTCAAACAACTTGGCTGACTTGACTGCGCAGACAAGGCAGCGGTCGAAACACTCAACCCAGGACAAAGACGCCAATTTACGCTCTAGGGATCAGTTACTTGATGACTGGCTGGCGAATAATGAAAGCTCAATTGATTCTTTACTCGACAGAGTACAAAGAAATGGTGAAGCTCAGAAACAAATGAGCTTTCAACGCAAAGTCCTCGATAGCCTCTATTTTGAACGGATTGACGATCGCTACAACATGGTAGATGAGAAGCACGAAAACACACTGCAATGGGTTTTTGATATCCCAGAAGGGCGTCAGCCAGAGTGGTATCGGATCTCCGACTGGCTCGAAGGGTCTAGTAGTATATACTGGGTGTCTGGAAAAGCCGCATCTGGTAAATCGACCCTGATGAAATGGTTACTTCATACAGATCGAACGAAGGTACTTCTGGAACAATGGTCTGGTGAGAACGCTCTCTTGATTGCCAGCTACTTTTTTTGGAGTCCCGGCAGTGATACACAGAAGTCGTTATCGGGGCTCTATCGCTCCATCCTTCGCTCTTTGCTTCTGCAAATGCCTGATAGGATACATCTCGCTTCACCGGCTAGATGGCGTTCACACGACCTAGAGCTAGCGCGCTTTCCTTCTTGGACTGATACAGAGCTGTTATTCTCCATCCGAACATTTGTGAAAAGTACAGCTTCGATCGCGCGCATTTGTTTATTCATTGACGGCCTAGACGAGTTTGCTGGGGATGACCATCAAAGAATCCAATTCTTGGACATTTTGAAAGAATCGTCGGCAGAGCCTAATATCAAAATTTGTGTCTCGAGTCGTCCGTGGGAGATCTTTAAAGATGCCTTTAATCATTGTCCCCAGTTACGGCTCGAAGATTTGACACGCGAAGACATCGAGAACTACATAAATTCGGAGTTAAATGCAAACGAAATATTCAGAAATTTACGGCTTCGTAACGACACCCTTTGCTCGCGTCTCGTTTCCGAGATGGTGAAAAAGGCGAGCGGAGTCTGGTTATGGGTTAGATTGGTGGTACGCTCTCTTTTGCAAGGTTTGCGTAACAAAGATACAGCCTCGGACCTCTTATCTAGGCTCGAAGCAATCCCGGCACAGCTGGAGCAATTGTTCCTGCAAATGATGTCACTAATCGAGAGCATTTATCGTCCAAAGGCTCTAAAGTTACTCAAGATAGCCTTGGAACGGAGTACTCCACCCACACTTATGGCGCTGTCCTTTTTAGGTGAAGAAAGCCCGAATTTTGCCTTCGACACTCCGCTGGCGGAGGTACCCTCGGAAGCGATAAAAGAGCGCTTAGAGCTGGCAGCTAAACGTGTCAACATACGATGCTTAGGCTTGTTAGAAGTCGTGGGCTCCACTAGCACGGATCACCAATTTCTTCACGAACGCGTTGAGTTCCTGCATCGAACAGCGAGAGATTTTCTTAGTGACGTTAATAACCAAGAACTTCTCGGGATGGGGTCGGTAGTTTCCTTTGATGTCGACCTGTTCATGTGTTATGCATGTCTAGCGCAAATCAAGATGTCAAAAATGTCTTCGGAATCCGCAGCCATACTAGTCGAGTTAATGAGCCATGCGGCTTGCTTAGAAGAAAAAGACTCTTCTTTGTTGACACCTTTGCTGATATCTCTCAACGCCCTGTTAGTCGCCAGAAAGAAGCAAAACTTATATAATACAACCTCGTACCTTGCAGAGGCCTACGGAACTAAATACACAAAGAATATAAATATAGCTCAAGAATTCGAAGGGCCGTTCCCTCTTCTATGCTTCGCTATTCGGTACAACCTAGCCAGACATGCTCTTAACATTCTCGCATCGGATCCATCCCTTATATATAAAAGGCATGGACGACCGCTGTTATATTACGCCCTATGCCGAGGCGCAACTGGGAAAAACCGAATAGCCTTGGCTAGCAATTCGAATGAAGTCTTATCGTTATCCCCCAACGTCGATATTGTACGCCTTATCTTGGTGCATCGCGGCAACCCTAACGAACGTGTTAAAAAAAGGCATTCGGTTTGACATCTTTTCCTAAAATTGCTCAGCGAACTCGAGAATGATTTTGAGAGTGCCGAAAAGGCACATTTGGAACATTGGCTACATGTCACGGGGTTATTAATTCGCTATGGAGCGGAGCGTTGTAGTCGACGCTCAGTAGGGACAAGGCTCGTATTTGGGGAGTTTAAATTGTTTGATAGGGTAATTATATCGCGAAATATTTTTGAGAAAGCATTTGGTAACGTCGAGGCAGAGAGGTTAGATCGCTTGGCACATAAAATGTACATTACTGGACAAAATCTGGCCATTAATGTAAGGAGAAGGGTCCTTTCACATAACGTTCGAAAACGGAACAAAGTGTCATAAATTATGATGTATCTACAAATCTACTCAGCCACCATCGTTTTAGCTAAGAATCAGCTGATCAGGCCTATTAACATTAAACATTACTATTATAATAAAATTGCTACTACTATTACTATTATCAATGCTATTATCATTATTAAAATTCTATTATCAATATATCATTTCCAACCTCCTAAGACTATATCTCCGATTATACACCTGTTGTGCAGATTATACCCGTTGCGGAAATCATACCCGTTGATAATTTAAAATCCAGATGTTATAAGGGAGCAAGGCAATATTCATAAAAAAAATTTGGGATCCAAGGCTAACCTGTTGTATAAATCTAGTCTCGTCAACCCGCTCTGCCGCGATCGTATACTAGCACCAGTGGTTAACAACAATATCATTGATACTCAGGCCGATAATATGATACACTAAAAATAATAATAATAATGATAATAATAGTAGTAGCAGTAGTAGCAATCTTGTTGTAATAGTTAGTCGTCTTGTCAAGCGTAATATTAACATTATTAAATCTAATTACCAGCCAAATTGCAAAACGACTATAGTTGAGGCCTCGAGGCAGGCAGGCATGCTGAGCAGATTTATAAATACAGATGTTGATGTTTCCCCCTTTTTTCGCCCGCCATATTTTTACGTTATTTTATAATTATATAAATTATCAGGTACTACCTTTCCTACTAAGTATTTCTTTGTAATACTAATAATCGCTATATATATATGACAGCATTAGTTTTCCAATATCGTAGCTTTCTTGTACTAGAGCCGGTGTAAAAGAACGCTGTAATAATTATACAAAAGTAAATACGAGCGGCTATCAGATATTTTCGATTCCTGCTATTGAATTGTGCTTAGTTGTGCTAGGTATTGTAGTGCACCTAGCCAAGCCAACGCCACTGGAGCGTGCGCATGCGCATGTTGCTGCTGACCTAATTCCTAACCAGCATTTAGGTTATACAATTGTTTGCCGACGCGATGCAGCTTGCGTTGCTTTGGCCCAAACCAGACGTACGTACGAAGCTCGACTTCACCATTCCACCATCAACGTCCCTCGCATCTCTACCGCCCGCATCTCATCGCAAAGCTCCACATGGTACTTGAACGTCGTATTCCTACTCTCAAAAGCTCGGATACTAACTGTATACTCCCAGGAGCCCTTTACTTTTGCAACCTCGAACCAGCTCAAGCTAAACGTCAGCGTTCGAATGTACGCAAACCTCCCTCGCCCACTCGCTGTCGAAAGCGCATACCTAACTTTCAAGAAATCACTAGACAAAACCTCGAAGGACACAAACCGTCAATACCATACTCTCAGCTGCTCAAAAATCCAGAGTTGAAATTCGTGGGGTCGAATCTAAGGTACTCTATACCTCTCTTAGATTTATCATTATCTCCGTCATAGGCTAACAAAAGGTAGTCCCGTATCAGATCTCTACATCTCTGTTCAAGTCTACGGCGACAATAAACCCTTAGGCGTACCCGTCCAAACCGCATACAAGTCCTTCAAAACTGCCAGAATGTTCGTCATCCCCCTTTCCTATAATATCCCGATTACGTTCATCTTACGGCTACGATAACAGCTTCGTTACAGGGCGCGGCTAACATGATGTTTCGAGAGTGAGGTAGATGGAAGGAGTGGCTTACGTTACCCGTTCGATACTGTGATATCCCGCGATCAGCTCAACTTGCTATTACAATATGGGACTTGGGTGGACCGGATAAGGAGGTGCCGTACGGTGGGACTACCGTACGGTTGTTCGATAGCGATGGGTAAGGATATTACATACGGCATCATAAAGACATCAAAAAGAAGAGAGACGGCTAAAGGTTGATTTAGGACGCTGAAGAAGGGTCGGCAGAAGCTAAAAGTCTGGCTCGATGCCGAGGCCGATGGGCGGATGGATACAGCTACGGACAGTACGGCGGAAAATAACGACGAAATGGATCGGCTAGAGAAGGTATGCCTACCTTTCGATTTCTTTTCGACCGCATTTTCGGGAGCTTATGAGATCTTTGTTCTATTATAGCAAATCAAGAAACACGAATCTGGCGAAATCCCCCGGATAGAGTGGCTCGATAACCTCGCTTTCCGCCAACTCGAACAGATCCAGAAAAAGTCCATCAAACGCACCTCCGACCACTACCTCTACGTCGACTTTCCCCGCTTCGACTTCCCCGTCGTATTCTGCGATTTCGAGTATCCCACAATAGCCTCACTAGCACAAGCCGCAGCGGAAAAGGAAAATGGAATCGCGACACCGAGTGCTAGTACCACAGGTCACGTGCCAACTACCGCAGGACAACCAGGCGCTGGCAGCATTCCCGGTGAACCCATTCCCGCACCGGTAGACGGCGGTATGATTCGAATTTATGACCCGGAAGCGGCGAGGGAAAGAGATAACCCGGCGGAATTGAAGCATATGAACCTCGTGCGCAGCCAACGCAACGGCCCCAGCGATCGAGATTTGAAACCCAACGCACGGATAAGAGATCAGCTGAACGACATACTAAAATACCCACCTACCCACGAATTAAACCCGGATGAGAAGAATCTGATATGGAAGTTTAGATATTATCTGACAAGAGATAAGAGGGCGTTGACAAAATTCTTAAAGTCGGTGGTGTGGGCGGATGGTAGAGAGGTGAGAGGCGTTTTAGAGCTATTGCCGAAATGGGCGGAGGTTGATGTCGACGATGCGCTCGAGCTGTTGGGACCGGCATTTACGAATCCGGCTGTGAGAACGTATGCTGTCGCTCGTCTTAAAAAGGCAGATGACAATGTGAGTACTTCGTATAAGCTCTTTGAAGAGATAAAAGGGCTAATGGTATTTTCTAGGAACTCGCTCTGTATTTGCTGCAATTGGTACAGGCGCTCAAGTTTGAGAGATTGCAATCTGGAGACCATAATTCGGAATCAAGTTTGGCGCAGTTTTTGGTGACGAGAGCATCGGAGAATGAGACTTTGGGGTCGCTGTTGTACTGGTATCTTGCCGTTGAGATGGAGTTTAAAAAACACAAGAAACTTTACGAGCGGATAACGTATATATTAATGCGTCAGCTGGAAGCGGTAAGTTGCGTTTTTTATAACGACTATTGAAAAGTTGATATTGATTAGAATATGCGATTCTAGACCTTAGAAGCACCCGAGAGGCCTAAGCGGAGCATGCTAGCCCGACAAGCACAGCTGAACAAAACCTTCAATAATCTCGCGATCGAGATTCGGGATATGAAAGTCAAGCGAGAGAAGAAGATTGAGCATTTGAAAACATACATTTCAGATCCAGCCCACGGATTATTACACTTTGATCCCCTTCCACTACCGCTAGACCCTAGTGTCATCGCCGTTGGCATGATACCCAGTAAGCCACGATATCCCAACAAAAATTCCCCACACATGAATTGCTAATATACATGTATCAGGTGAATCAAATGTCTTCAAATCTACACTCTCACCGCTCATGATCACTTTCAAAACAGCTGACGGCGGAAAATACCCTATGCTCTTCAAAAACGGCGACGACCTCCGACAAGACCAGCTGGTCATCCAAACCTTCACGCTGATGGATCAACTCCTCCGAAAAGAAAATCTAGATTTAAAACTATCGCCGTACAGAATTCTCGCAACAAGTCCCACGAGCGGCATGATACAATTCGTAGCGAGTAAACCCATCGCCACGATCGTGCGAGAATATAAAACCATCCTAGAGTTTCTCAAACACCACCACCCAGACCCCACCACGCGGGAAGGCGTCAAAGCCGATGTTTTGGATACCTACATTAAGAGTTGCGCTGGATACTGCGTTATAACGTATATATTGGGCGTCGGCGACAGACATCTCGACAACCTCCTCGTCACACCCGACGGACACTTTTTCCACGCGGACTTTGGGTTCATCCTCGGCCACGATCCTAAAATATTCGCACCGCAGATGAAGTTGTGTAAAGAGATGGTGGACGGGATGGGAGGTTCTGATTCGGTCTTGTTCAAGCAGTTCAAGGGGTATTGTTTCACGGCGTTTAGTATACTAAGGAAGAATGCGAGTTTGATTTTGAATCTGTGGACGTTGATGGTTGATGCTGGGATTCCGGATGTGGAGAGAGAGCCGGATACGGCTGTGTTGAAGGTACAGGAGAAGTTTTGGCTGGAGAGCGGGGAGGAGGAGGCCATAGGAAGGTTTGAGGTTTTGATTGGTGATAGCTTGGGGGCGTTGTTTCCGATTGTTATCGATCGGATGCATAATATCACGCAGTATTGGAAGTCTTGAGGGTTTTTTTTTCGCGTGGGGTTTTAGATGTATATATATTTTGGTGTTTGGGGCGTTAGTTTGTTTTGTGGAATGGTTTTATAAATAAATATACAAGGTTATGTTTTTATACCAAGGCCGCAGATATAGAGAAGGGGAATTCGAAAGTGGGCGTAATTCTGTGCCATCGAAAGGATGTGGGTCCCGATATTATCGCTTCCATTCATTATACATGCATAATATCACGGTGATAGAGGCGACTTTCAAAATGCCCTTCACGCCAATAGGCTTGGCGTTTTTCGACTCCCCTTTGCTATCTGGAAATATCACCTCCGGTCGGTAATTGTAACATTTGATCTAGGGAAGGTTGGCTGTACAGCCGTTCAGCATCGAGCACATCCGAATCGCGGTATCGATGCGTCGCGTTGTGGAACTGTGGAACTTCATGTCGGAATTGCTACATCAGTTAGCGCCAAAGTTGCAGCGTGCCTGAACTGTGCTACCTAGTCTCGGGGACGCTACCCTGCGCGCTTGGTGCTACCATGAAAAGCAGCGTCCAAATGTGGTCGAACAAACCCCACAACGTGGGGGTTCTGGTTCGAGATCTTGTTTAATAATTCGGATTGAATCGGTTCTAGTGACCGAGAACTTTTGACAATATTTTTTCATTTTAAGCTTGGTAAAATTATAGAGTGAGCCTCCTCCAATAGTCAATACAAGTCTTGGCTCCTCCATAGTTTTTACGAAAGTTTGTGAACAAATATTATTTTAATGCTGTATAAGAGCCCAACAGTCACTTTGAGTATGATTTGCAGTCTGTAAAAATACTGAGGTTCAAAGTAAGGTGTATTTCTGATTATATTTTACAGCTGGATTTAATTACGAAAATCCATTCTTAACTTCATGCAGGGGCTTTTAGCATGACCTTCAAAAGTTTTGAGGGGAAGCAGAATGCGGAGAACTGGGAAACATCTATAGAGTGTACCAGTATGTACATATAATCGATTATAATTGGTATTTGTGGAATATGTCCCAAATGGTCGAACTTTTACTTTTTGAGAGGATGGAGCTAAGTGCGTGCAAGGACCCCAGCCTGAATATCGAAACCATATACCAATTAATGAAAACTCTCTAGGTCAATCCATCCATTAAGACAGGATCGAACTTGTATTTCACAAATGTATTTTCTCTATCGTGATATTATATATTCTCAAAACGATTTGCTGTTCTCGATATCTGATCTGATAAGATTGCATACCCGGCTAACGGCGACACCTGAAGACAACTCATTAATTACTGTTCGAATATCGTCACCCGGGACCTGAAGAAGCTGGAGTAATGGATCCGATTGCTTTCATGTCGATTTCCTGTCCATTCAGTCTTTTCTTTCCTTTATTATTTTTTTCCCGCAACGACATGCCCTTCTGAAGATAGTCTGGGGGACGCTACCCTGAGAGCTTGGTTCTGAAGGCGAAGCTGAGACGGAATTTCCCAGCAAGTCTAGCACACACTTTCAGCAATCTGCTTCAGTACCTCAATTCAGCCGCAAACCACAAAACGTTCGCTTATATTCAGTGCCTGAGTTTAAATTTAACACTGTTAAAAAACGAAAAAGGGGGATTGATATAAAGGAGGCCAAGGACGGGAGGCGTGATTCCAATGGAGCGATCCCTGATGCCCAGACTCCACCATCCGCCTAGGCACACTCATCTGCAGCGGTGATCGATATCTCTTAACTGTAGGAATGCATTTCAACATTCTTGCTTCTTGGTATATTTTTGTTCTCTGGTTCGCCTCAGCGCTCGCTATCGCGCTACCGCAGCCTAATTTTGGACCATGGAGCCCACCGTACTGCGGACTAGTCAGGCCGATCATTCAATACCTTGAAGCGGCTCACGAGACGCAATTTTGTTCAAGTCTTATTCGTGTACCGGTTGTTACAGTGCGTAAGACTTGTACTCGGACGGTATCGGTGACAGGCAGAGTTTATACTACCGTCATAGTAAATAAGACTGCCTCTCGCGCTATAACTCGGACGGCTACTATGTAAGTTTATAAAGTTTATCGTCTACGAATTTATTAGATCTATAGACAATAGGACGAATACTTGACGGAGAGCGAACGCTAATTTTGTTTTGACAGAACTTCAAAGTCAACTTTGATTATTCCCGTCACGACTCTGACGCAACATATCTTGTCAACGAAGACTGTCACGGTCTCATCGATCGAAACCGTCACGAATACGCAATCCCAGACACTTACAACGCTGGTGTACATCACAAAGACGGTAACCACTAATCTTGTACTGCCTTCACCTACAACCGTTGAAACCACGGTCACCGATACGCATGTTAGTACTACTGGTTTGACGGCATACTCAACTACGACTATCGTCGATATCAATACTCTGACGATCACAGTGCCTGCCACCTCGACCTCAACATCAATCGTACAAGGAGTAACTACTATCACCTCGTATCCAATCGAACCCGACAAACGTTCCATCCCAGAAAATAATTGTCCCCCGCCGCTTCGCAAATATTTGCATGCGGATATATCGAAGGCGTGTTCATGTCTGCATATTCCGCGAGCGACTAAAACGGTCACTACCACTAGAGTTTTAACGAGGACAGTCGCCATAACTAAAAGCACAGTAACTAGAACTGCTACACACATTTCTTTTAGTACCGTTCTTGTCAGGAAAACCATCACGAAAGGGGTGGTCACAATACCTGCTACTCTGACGACACAATCCGTATCGGTAATCACGGTGACATCTACCTCTGCGATCTATACAACCATTACAGCGACATCCAATATCCTGACAGTACCTTCAACGTCGGTGGAATCGACAGAAATTGATACAATCACAAGTTACACCCAAGAAATAGTACTGGACACCACAATCTCCACCATACTAACCACCACTACAATCACGGCTACAACAATCCTAGCCACCGAAACTAGCACTCTAATCCTGGCAACGACTTCCGTCACCTCCATTGCCGCCACCGTAACCGTCACCAGCTTCCAAGCCACATCTACAGTTGTAGAATCACCTCCACTCAGCAACTTCATCTTAGCGATCCAACCCACCAACATCGCATCACCAGTTTATGGTTTCATCAAGGCAGTCCCTGGCGGCA
The DNA here is from genome assembly GCA_012184315.1 of Arthrobotrys entomopaga. Lineage (NCBI taxonomy): Eukaryota > Fungi > Ascomycota > Orbiliomycetes > Orbiliales > Orbiliaceae > Arthrobotrys > Arthrobotrys entomopaga. The sequence goes on from LDDX01000025.1 coordinate 642,384, forward strand.
CCGATCCGGTGACAGGTCAGGATTCGTTCATCGCAGGGATAGTATCAGATGAAACAGCTGCGACGTTATTTACAATCGCGAACATGCAGCTTTCAATTTCTGCTAACGGGTATTTTGTATCCATGAAGCCTAGCGATGGGTGTGCTCTTATGCGGTTTATAAATCCCGCGGGGATGGAGCAATCTGCTGCTTTGGGTGAAGTTTCGACGACCTTTTTCATGCAGTTTGGTCCCGATGCGAATTTCATCGTGTTTAGGAATTCGGAGTTTACAGTGGATGGGTCGGGGAGTGGGGATGCGGGGTATTGGTTGAGTGGTGGCGATGGGTCGAGCTCGCTGTATGTTTCGATGACGGCGGGGTGTAGTGGGACGGTCGCGGGGAATCCGGCGTATTTGATACCAGCATTTCTTTAGTATTATCAAGAATGTTGTTTTTGTATTTTGTGGAGGTGGGCTTTGCTTGGATGGTGTATCGCAGTTAAATTGTAAGACAACCGCAGTTTCATGAAGCAAAGAAAATTATAATATAATATGTTTGTAGGACGAGGTTAGGATCCGCAGATTCAGGTATTGACGTTGATATCTTGTAGTTTCAAATATCTAGCTATTCGGTCTTATATGTACGCAAATATATCTGACCTTGATGCCGGGGTTATGGCTTTTTGGTAATACGTAATTAGTAATTATAATTCAGTTTTTGTTTCGCTAGCCAGATGCCCAGCCGTGCTGGTCTTGCGAAAACTTGGTATGCATATTTTATGGATATTATTCCTTTGGCAAGTCTCTGTGACAAAGATTTCGAACACATTATTGTGATATCGATAGACTCGCTGTCGTGAATGTCTCTGGCGGCATACTGCGTTTCCAACTACCGTGGAACAGATTATTGTGGATTTAGTTGATCTATCCGCAGTGAATGATATTAAAGAACCGAAGGCCTGGAATCTGGACCTTGGGTTTAAAGCTAATAGTGTGTGCTAAATTCTGACAATGAAGAACGAAGTGGCTAAATCAATCTAACATCCGGACTATTACCCAAACTAGCCTTATAAACTTCAGAAGAATCTGCGTGACATCGATAATATATATGCATCAAAAAGATTCTTAGTTGCAACAAGGGAATCATTTTGCGAATATAATCTAGCCTGGACATAGCGGAACCTTGTTCAAGAACATCCGTTACCACTTTACAAACTCTTTTTTTGGTTTGCTCATAAAACCAGCATTGAAGTCTTCAGCTGAAAGGAAATCCGGACTCGGAATGCACAGCTCGTCACTATCTTCCTAATCTCTTATGAGACCAGTTCGGCAGGATTGTAAGGAATCCGCTTTTCCTGTCAGGTCTGCGTTCTTGCCAATTTCAAACCAAACTTGCAGAAAGTATGCTGTACTCGGTTCTATATCATTAAACGGTATCAGATCCTCGATTTGACTGAAATCATTCGGGTCAATGTTTTTGGAAGCAACCGTAGCGTAAAATTTGGCAAGTGCTCCTTCTGTGTCCAAGAGGGTCCATAGTGTTTGTAACCGAGAATCGACCAACAACAATGCTAATACGACGGAGCATTCAATGGTGTAACTTGCGCTCCACAATCGAATATCTTTAAGCATCTGGCGTACAGTATCGATTGGTCTGCCACCTAGAACCTGGAAAACGGCTCTTGGAAGATAAAGTGGACCAAAAGGGTTATCGCATATTTCTTGGCAAACATCGGCTTCCCACTGTCTTAGCATTATGGTAGAAGGATACCCTGACCACGCATATAGCTCTGGAAGCTTGCCAAGGGAGTTGAAGGCGATGACTATTTCTGAGCTGTGCCACAAGAAGGGGATTCTTCTGTTAATGAGATAGTCTTCTATATCTGGATGCTGTAGAAGCTCTAGCCCTCCATTTTCTCTTTGGTCTTGATACCAAACTTTCCAACTTTTTTCCAAGTGATTTTGATACGGTGTCAAAAATAATTTTAGAGGTGCTGCGCATAGGCATCCGCTGAAAGGCATTACTGCAAAATAGGTTATTACAAGTGGTATACAAGCTCCGATTAAATCTTTCCAGAACTGGACCCAATTTACTGGGTTGCCTTGCGGGCTTCCGGCGTATGCTTCTGCTTGCCGACGAGGTGATACCCTCACTAATAGTCGTCCTATATCATCGTCACTCTCGTCGCTTTCACTACACAATTTTGCTATTCTTTTGCTCCTGTATTTTTCCCAGATCTTCTGACCCCAGCTGCTAGCCAGAGCGTAAACGAATACCTCAGTTGCGAGATACTCGATATTAGGACGGAAGCTTGTGAGACCATTGAGATCCCCTTTCGCAATATATCCAATACTTCGGAGATTTCTGGTCTTAACGGCGAATATCATGTTCTGGAGTGAACTGAAATCCCCATCGATTGAAACCGCTTCCCCAAGACCGGGAATGTATTGCGTGACGACTTTAACATATTCATTTTGTGCTTCGATGGCGCCTTTTTTCGTGTCTATATTGACGATCTTCATGTGAAGGATATAGCAAAGAAAGCCCAATTCGGATAAACTAATCCTCTGAATAGGAACATCAACACCACAGGGAATAATATCGGCTTCCTCATACCCTCGAATGAGATTTTCAGATGGCGGAATCAAAAGAGCTGAAAGAAGGTTGGACCATCCTGCTTTTGAAAAGTAATACTGGTTCCCCAAGCTTTTCCAGTTTAGCAGGCGAAAGAAGAGCCAGGAGACCTTTTGAGAACCGGACAGCTTTTGAAAGGTCAACAAATCTGTTTCATAAATTTCAACGGTCGTCCCTTTTGCTGCTATCGACCCACCCGCCTCGATATACCAATTCTTATCGTCCGATGATATTATCCTCTTCTTTTCTAGTCTACTGAGGCTTGCCGTACCACCGTTATAGATATTATTTCTGACCCAGGTATCGAACGGTGTCCAAGGATCTCTTTCGGACATCATATCGTCGAGATTGAACGTCAACCGAGGATATAGGACTCTAATTCTCCAATTAGATACATCCCAGCGAGTCTTGATATGTGCGGACCAAGGTCCAATAGCGCCTTTGACACATTTATCTCGTTGGTTTGAGGTGAGATATTGGAGCGTAGCTTGCAGAAATCGCGGCTAAAAGAGCTACTCCGGCGAAAACAAGTGCGAGAAGCGTTCCGGTGTTATTTGCTGAACTTTGAGTTGTGCTACCCAATCCCGTAGGGATGCTATCTGAAGTTGCAACTGCTGTCGTTGATATTGTAGACGTCATGATGCAGTGAGAAATGGCTTCGGTGGTCAAGGTTGATGAGAAATATGTAACTCGTTGGTCTCGAGCCTAAAGTTCTTAATCTCGATTGGACCTCAAAGAATGTAAATGTGGAGATGCAAAAGTGTTTAGTGGTTTTGTAAGATCCCTACAGTCTCGGCACTAGACTGTGGTGCATTAAGATCCCTAATATATTTCATGAAGAAGGATTTTGCGACGAATAATCGCTCGGTTGAAAGGGTGGTGGAATGGTTGCCCCTCTTAAGCTCTTAAATATTAGGTGTAAGGGCGAAGAAGGCTTTGAATTTTCATTTTGATTTTTACCGCTGTGCGTAACTGTGTTTATACGCTTATGTTCAGTCTCTGGGGATCTAGCTTCCATTCACCACTCAGCCTCGACTGCCATGCTCATCTAATCGTAAGATTTCTTTTGATTCATATCTAAAATCGGGAAATAATTATATATATATATATATATATATATAGACGTGTACTTCCAAATCAAAGCCATCGCTCGGTGCGTATCGATATATACCCTTGGTCTGGTCTCGTCCCAGGCCTGCCATTTGAGACGTGGTTTCTCTAGTAAGCCCTGCGATACGCCTCAAACGTCGCCCCCGCGTCCATGTCAAACGCAGCGCCTGGAAACCTTCAAATCCAGGTTCATTTTTCTTATGCAAGAATGATTGCCATGCACCTCCGCGCAAAATTTGCAAAAGCATATCTCGAGTCGACCCTCTATCAAAAACACTAATGACGGCATCTATCCACCGATAAGATACTAGGAAGGCGGAATAATATGAATAATCGTTTATATTCGGATTGTGAAATAAAAACCGTACATTCTAATCAGCTAAAATTTAATTTAATATGAATATCGCGCTGCTAATAACACTAAACAGATTAAAGCCTTTGAATTCTGGAACTGATATCATATTATGTATTTTGCTTTTGAATATTTTGCCAAAATTATTGGAGATATTGTTGATGTCGTAGCTGCTTTTCGTAAGCAAATCCGGTTGCAACGTTGGAGTAGCGGCAGGTGAGGTTGAAGATTAGACAATTCGGCTAGTACGTGGTACGTAGTTGTGTCGATGGCCATGACCTGCTTCTCAAAAAGGATATAACTACAACTTGAATATACTCTTCTCGTTTCTAATCGGTGTAAGGTGGCCACGACGGATGACGATAGACTTTGGGGAATCCCGGGAAGGATTTCTATATCATGATATATATACGATATTGATATATCATGGTGGCTGGCTTCAGGCTATCTCTAATGCATTAATGGAGTTAATCGAGAGCTGCAGATCTCGATCTAGAGGTGATTCAAAGCAAGATCACGGTATAGAGTCGGGAAGACTCGACGGGGCATGGAGGCCTTACCACTCCAACTGGATCCTGGCGACATCCAGGTCTTGCAAGCAGTATCAAGCATGATCAGTCATTCGGATTAGTCATCCGTGGCCACGCTGCAACACATTCCACATCTGAGCTCGCTCTCCGGCACGTGACCATCCAAGGTTTGCTGCGTTGGGAGATGACAGGGATGCGCTGGTGTGAGGTATTCCAGAAGCGGAGTTCGGAGGTCGTTCTTCTGTACCACCAAGCAGGCGTCGCTGGGTTCAACCATAGCTGACACAACAATTACGCTATGAAATGTGGAAACTTGTGATCAAACATACGCCGGACAGGAAATCCCAAGTGTTTGCTTCGAGAAGTGGCAACGAGGACCACCAGCGAAGAGTTATTAATATGGGATATTATATTGATGGGGGAAATAAAGCCCATGTGAGATGGGGATAATTATGCAGGGTCGCTTGTTCCCTGCTGATTCGCTGACGAGATTCCGGCCGGACGCCGGACTGCGAGGAAAGTAATTGCTTGTTCTCTGACTCGCTAGAAACTCATATGCGGATTCCTCAGTTGCCGCCCGAGTCCTGTCTGATTACAACTTCGCGTTATTATCACTCTTACTACCATATATTATCCGGGTACTGGTTACTTGTTCATTTTCACACTCGTTCACAGAATTCATCTTTCTTCCAATTTCTCTCCTATCCCGTATTCTCGTTACCATCGCACAGCAGCAGGTGCTTTGCATATATTCACATGCTAAAATCAGGCCTGCATTCGTTCGATCATCGACCACGACTACTCGATACTGTCAACTAGCACCTGGCACACGCACACACACACACCTTCGCACCCACACGTACACATTGGGAGTAGCAGCGGCAGCGGTCGTCTTGGTAGCAACAGTAAACGAACAGACAAAATGCAGCTCTCCACTTGACCTCATTCCCGTTTCTGTCTAGTCTCCATCTTCACCTCTCTGCTCCCCCGGACTCTTTTCTCTCGCCTCCTCCCTCTGTCTCTCTCTCCCTCTCTGTCTCTCTTTTTCCTTGGTTCCATTCTCTTTTAGCCTGGGCGTTTAAGCTGTAAGTGCCAATGTGATAGCTCTCCACATATCAACCCCAGCTACATAGCTCTCCACCACCCATGCAAAGCCAGCCAGCCAGCCAGCATAGCTCCCCAGCTAGCTTTCCCCCATGCCTGCTTCCTTCCTTGGTAGCTTGCTTTATTATTCTATTGCTTGTCAATGGTATATAGCCCCCGATGGCCTCCCGTTTCTCTCATTTTTCTTGCTTCTTTCGTGATGTATACCTCCCTCTCTTTCGTATCAAAAATCTCGTACTCGTTTGTGGTGTATACGGCATAGTTGGTGGTGATAACTTGAAACAGCATCTATGGCTAACCTTATATTAAAATAAATAATGTCGAATCCACCAGTCTATTCCTCCATCTACTCTCCCACCCGCTTAACTCAACCACCGTTCTACCCGGGCCTCAAGAGATCCTACAGTACCTCCATCACAGACCTTGAATCCAACATGGCCCGAGTGCCTCTTGTCGGCCGTCTATACTTTCGCGAATATGTCGCCCTCGTCCTCTCCTTCCTCCTCTTGACCCTCGAATTCGTCGCCAGAGTCATTACTCTAGCCCTTCCCACCCCGATCATCAACTTTCTATACTCTCGTTCTCGTACCTTATTCAAACTGCTTCCCTCCACCCGAAAATCAAATATCGACCGCAAATCATCCCAATCTATCGTCAAAAAGATCCGAGATGCCGATGGATTCGTTGAAATGTGCGACATATGGGGCTATGACGCCGAAGAACACATCGTCCAGACCAAAGATGGATATCTCCTGGGTTTACACCGGATACCGCGTGCTAAAGACGAACCTAAGCCGAAGAGGGGAGAGAAAGGTCGACCGAAACGGGGTGTAGTATATCTGCACCACGGTTTAATGATGAATAGTGAAGTTTGGGTTTGCAATTTACAACCGGAGAAGTGTCTGCCCTTTGTATTGGCTGAGCAGGGATATGATGTTTGGGTAAGAGCCACTTAAAGTTTGCAATGTTGTGTGTACTCGGCGTCGACACTAACATATCTTTCCATTGTGGTTAGCTTGGAAACAATCGAGGAAACAAATACTCCAAAAAATGCATCTACACAAACTCCCAAGACACCGCGTTTTGGAATTTCAGTATTGACGAATTTGCCATGCACGATATCCCTGACTCAATCTCTTACATCCTACGCAGCACAAAGGCGAAGTCCATCTCTTATATAGGATTCAGCCAGGGTACCGCCCAAGCCTTTGCAGGTAAATATAAAACCCTTACATGACCCCCTACAAACCCATTTACTAACTATCATAAAACAGCGTTAAGTATCCACCCTGACCTTAATGAAATCATCTCCGTCTTTGTCGCCCTGGCCCCAGCCATGTCCCCAGCAGGACTCTACAACAGCATAGTAGACGCCCTGGTAAAAGCCTCTCCGGACGTCATCTTCCTCTTCTTCGGCCGTCGCTCGCTCCTCCCCTCGACCATGTTCTGGCAAAGCATACTTTACCCACCAATCTTCGTAACCGCGATCGACAAATCCCTAAAATTCCTCTTCAACTGGAGCGGCAAAAACATGTCCCTTCAACAAAAACTCGCCAGCTACGCTCATCTCTACAGTTTCACCTCCGTCAAGGCTTTGGTCCACTGGTTTCAAATCATCCGGAATAAGAAGTTTCAAATGTACGACGACGACGTGCAGAGTCCTGTCGGGTGGGGGTACGGGAGAAGTTACTACAAACCTGCAAAATTCCCTACGAGGAATATTAGCGCTCCCGTGGTGTTGGTGTACGGCGGTAGTGACAGCTTGGTGGATATAGAGGTTATGATGAAGGAATTGCCTTCGCATACTGTCGCCAAGGAGATTAAGCATTACGAACATTTAGATTTTCTGTGGGGCGAGGAGACCGATACGCTGGTTATCCCACATGTTTTGGAAGCATTGAAGACCTACGGGGATGATGCTGATGCGATGCCGGAGAAAGATGTGGACACATCTGCTTTGCCGGCTAATATTACCGGTGAACCACCAGGGTATAGTGAGGATGAGAAGAATGTGAAGAAGAACGATGAAGAAGCTAAAGATGGCGAGGTGTCGAGCGTGGTGTCGTCATCATCCGATGAACAGAAGGTTGTGGTTGCAGCGGCACCGAGTACGAATAACGACAAGGCGGCGTCAACTGCACCGTCTAGCATTGCCTCTTCGATCACGTCTGGCCCGTTATGGCCTTTCTGGCTCGGCGGTCGGACGAGACTTCATCGCTCTCCTAGCGTCGCGTCGTTGACCAGTGTTAGCAGTACTTGTAGCGACAGCGGCAAGAACCGCGGTGTGGTGTTTGGACCCAACGGTGTTCAAATCGCCGCTGGAAAGGCTAGCAGCGCGGTTTCTACGACTATTTTGGGCGAGGGGGAGGATATAGTTGAGAAGAAGCGGAAACGTAGAAGAATCAGACCTATGAACCATAGTATTGGCTAGGTTCTTACGGACTTACATATGAAAGTTGATTGATTGGGTTTAGTTTTTAGCGATACGGGTACTGATATATCGATCTTGTTTAATGACGGGCATGGATAAAAGAATGCTTTTTCCTTGATGGCAGCACGTTTTTAAAGGGGCTGCGAAAATTGAAATTTTTTAAGGTTGGGGTTTAGATTGTATACTATACAGACATCTGGCGTTTTCTTTTTTCTACCACTTTTGCAATTACGATCTTTTAATGCTCTTTTTCGTTATCAGCCCTGAGCAGAGTGCAGGGGATATATCTTGTAGATTATCAATAGGGAGTTCTGAGAGATTGCAAAGTCCTCAGTTATTACATTGCCTCACCGTGTGGAGTATTCTTGAACTTTCTCCACCTATACGCATACACCATAAGGCCATTGGTTTCCATATTGAATTTTCCATATTGAAAGTTAAAGCGCTCAGCTCAGTTGGAAGATTCCTAATCTGGTTCTAGGACGTTCTTTTACCTTCATATTCTATAACGGCTAACTACTCCTACTCTCCACCATGTTCTCTAGCAGTCTACTGGTGTTCCGTAGATTCAGTAAGTTTCCTTACCAGAAACTTCCAACCCAAGCTGAAAAGAGGTATAAAAGGAGGCCTATCTCCCACGTCCACCCCTGGCAGGTCTATCTTCTTTACACCTAATGTCATCAAGTTCGACTACATCATTAATAATAATACTTGTACCTATACCTATACCTCTATATATGTATATATATATTATTCTTACTCAAGCATAATATTAATCTATATACCACATGCACAAACCAAACCATTATGCTTATATAAGTCACCGAATTAGCGACGCGGCATGTGCATCTGTACGTTCGCTCCACGTGGTTTTCTGAACTAGATTTATTTGTCCACTTCACTTCAGCAAATTGAATGTGCTCACTAATTTTATGATATATACATCTATACAACGGACCCTTTCGATGTTTTTCGTTTTCGTATGGTATCGCTATATATATAAAGTATAATAAAGAAAGTTCACCTTTAGCACATGGGAAAACATCGATCCAAATATGATGACATTCGAGTCACTGTCAGATCTATCCCGGTGTTTTTACCACGTTAGCAAGAAATCATATTCTACGAGTATATCTGCGTCTACTAAATCATGTCCTATCACTATAATCGAAGTCCTCGGATATGAGCTTATGACAGCTCGATCGTCACTCGAATCGAAAACGGGAAATGTTCAAGATCGACTTGAATCTCTATGTCTAACTCTCATATACACTACTTCTCATAACTATTCTGAAATGATGAATTTCGAGGGTAAATTGCCACCAAGATCAAATCTAATTAGCCTGGAAACGACAAATACAAACAAGCTGACGGTGTGGATTATGGACTATGGGTAATTTTGCTTCATTCACAGCTTCGTCCTATACTCAAATAACCCTAGCACGAAATGTGTCATTAATAATTATTAGAAATTGTTACAAGGTTATATATATTGCAAGTCGCCATGAAGATCGCTATATTTGTATTTCTATAAAATCTCAGAAGCATCTTCATATGGTCTTTGTTGTACCAAATATTTGTTTAATTTCATGTTTGAACTAGAGCTAGAGATACGTTATCAGGATCCATCGATCGTATATGCAAGAATACCCAGTTGATATGGAGTATCTATGCCGTTTCCAACCGCAATTGATTATACTCGGAGCTGTCAAACCTCGCATGTGGACTCAGCCAATGCTGTCAACACCATGGACGAAATATCGAATATTTAAATATTATGGGCATAAAATTAGTAGTATGCTAGAAACTTCAAAAGGCATGATTTGTATGAGCACTTTTGAAGTACTAGAACTTGATAACCAAGACCTGTATGCACTATTAGAAAGATCACAAGTCTATCAAGCTCGAGATTCTGGAGTCTGTTTGATGAGTAGTATCTATATTTTCAGTTAGACATCGTCTTCATAATGACCACCTTTATCGTTTGTATAGTCGGCTGAAATCAAAAAAGAGGTAGTCGTATTTTCCATGAGTACAACAGCGAAAGTATTCCGCAGCGTTCTAGCAAACAGTACGCTCTAAATATACCATTTTACAACCAAAAAATGACGTTAATAGGCATCTATCACAAGAAACTATGGGAGGCTATATAGAATTACATACTACCACCGAATATGCAGTCACTAATTTGGACTTGTGAATATTATACACCTAGCACTGCAGAAGAAGAATTCATGTTAAACTCCTCGACAGAATACTTCCTCGTGCCTTTTATTACTGAGCTTGAGGAGAGAACAAAATTTTGGATATACGGACAGATCAACACATGGAGAAACTTACGGGCTACAATGGTCTCATATCAGTCTCGTAACCAAACCGTGGTCTCATATTTTATCAGCCGACAAATCATGAATTGGAACTTATTTATACACTCTAGCAACAAATATTACATCAAAAAAGAGAGAATACTTCAGCGACAAAAGAAAAATACCCGGAATACAAGAAAAAATAACTTTGCGAGAGTTGATGATCTAGACCGGGATTTTATTATCATAGAAGTGGCTAATAACCTATTCGAAGATAGTTATATGAAAAATACAATGTCTGTGTATTGCGGGAAGATTAAGATTCGAACAAAGCAAATGTTGAATAGTGTATACGAGTTTCGGACCGATCTTATATAATTACGAGTCTGGCAACGTTGCGAGACCATATAATTATGATCTTTATTACAAATTATCGCTATTGGTAACTTTCACATCTGGTTGGAAGCACGGGTCATGAATATTAGATATGCCAAAGATGGAAAACCAATATTGTTGGTTACACTTGCAAAGTTTTAAGGTACTCTAGTATTAACAAGATCAGGTGACTATATATATATCGCTTTATGCAAAAACATTATAGACTTTCTGCTGCGAAAGATCACATGCATAATTATATACAATAAGCGATTTGAAACGCAAGAAGCCAAACCAATCAAGGGGTTATGAGCTTCGAGGATTGGCTCACCCTGGTCTCGAAACCAAACCCCCCCAAAAACACGCTCACCCCATATAATATTCAAGAAACGTATAATTAATCAGCCAATATTATCAATAAACATCGCGCCGAGAAGCTAGAAGCCAATGATTATATGATTTTGAAGCGAGACCTAGAAACATGAGCACTTGGAGCCGCAATCAACAAATATAATCCATCAGTGATAAAATATAAAAATTGTGTATGATCATAATGAAGCTTATATTCTTTGAAGGAAAACCCGGCCTAAAGAGTAACACGCTTAACGAGTTTTTCTTTCCCTTTTTTCTTTTTTGGCGGAATATCCATGCATCCCTTTGCGTGTTTGATATCGTGTTTGAGAACTCAGCTTGTGAAACTTCATGACTGTGCAACTTTCGAAATTTCTTCTAGGTTCCTAAGGGCCGTATGGTTATACAAAAATAATCAATACAGAGTTTCGAAAAGGAAATGCCCGTCGATGAGGTGTCTTTTAAAATTACGGTGTGATATAAACTAGCATTGGGGTCACCAGAGAGCCTCCGGCACCCTAAGAGACTTAGTGTACGAAATAAAATGGAGAGGCCGAAATAATTGCAATCGCCGGATCCCAACCTCGCGTGTTCATAAGAGCGAACATATAGCCGCCTTAGTAATATCCGTTGGAAAAATCAAACCAAAACAGTTAAAGAGCATGTTCTACTTGCTAACGTAACACCACGTATCGTCACAGGTCCTGCGGAAATGTTCACGATATGACTCCCCCAGAATTGTTCTTCCAGACGGTCCATGTCGTTCTCAATATTTAAGCATCATTTATACCTGTTATTTATAATTTTAGAGATTGCCCTACTCATGTCCGTCAGTAAGTAACGTAAGCACATAATGATATGTCTAATTGTCGAAATGTTCAACCGGCCCAGCTTGTTTCTTGGCCTTTTATAATACATGATAGTTTACCCGGGTAGTGATGAAGAAGAGAGTGTATTTATTCCTAGTGTTATACGTCTCTACCTGTCTCGAAAACCTGATTGATGGTTTGGTTGCTAGTCTTCATCCTAAAAGAAATGTATCTATAAATAACCTGATCAAGTCACTATATCTGAATGCTTAAACAGCAATTTCCGCACTTTTTATATAGGCTTACAAATCGCGGAACGGGATTCGGTTCGGGAGTTCTGGATTTTAAGTTACCATAAGCGATAGAGAAAGAGGATCCAAAACCAAAGATCACCGCAGCGATCGGACAAGAGGACGACACGCTCGTAGAGGAAGTCTTTGAAGATGAAATGCTCATAAACTTGGTGTACGAGAGTTTCATATAATAATATGAGTTTTTGCGGGACTGAAAGTATGAGCGATGTGAATAGTTTTTGAAAACAAAGGGAAAGTATCGCAATTTGTTGGTGAGAATGAAATATTTGTACTCTCATTTATCAATTTTCAAGGCTAAATATTCCGTTTTCAATATCATGTTGTTGCCTTGATAGCAGAGCGATAACAAAATCTGTATCTAACCAATATTTCTAGCATAAATTACTGAATTAATTATTGTAGCTAACAGTGAGTGTCTTCTGTGATAGTTACGTAGACACTCAAAAGATTGCATTCTTCCCGGGAACATATTCTAGAAGTTATTGTGAAGTATTAGCATTTTCCTTAGCTTATACATCTTGGTTTCCATATAATGCACACTCTTTTGACCCCTTCCAAACTTTTACATTAACCTTTTTCTTTAATTATGTGCTTAGAAGTAATGGTTATATATATTTACAAGTATGTATCATGGTATCCCCCCAAACGATGGTTCCCGCAGCGTTAGTACAAAGATATCGATACCCGATACGTATCGATACGCAAATAAGATAATTAGGAAGAGCAGAGTTTGTAATATGTCTCCAGCACCAGTACTTAATCCCTCCACCATGAAAACGCCCTCTCCTCCGTCCACGTTTTCTCCACCAAATTTGCAAACCTTTTATAGTTATTTCTGAGACGATAGTATTAGCCATTCTATTATTGTCAACGCCATTGTTATGATCAGAAGGTTGGTTTATTATGTGCTGAAAGTTATGTATCTCAAAAGTGGTTTGATTTTCGTGCAAGAAGCTGGCACAGTAGCAAGTGCTGTAATATTGAAATATCAGTACTCAACCGACAGTCTGCAGTACAACCAATACTGTCCTTTTCAATCAGCTGGCCAGGACTTCATATACCTGCTACATATAAATCATATCAAAAAAGATTAATCGATTACTGTCGCGATGTCTACGCGCCTTACCCACGATGATTACACGATAGCTTGGATCTGCGCGCTTCCAAAAGAGCGTACCGCTGCTATCATGAACCTGGACCGGATACACGCAAGGCTCCTAAAACCACCTAACGATAACAACACATACACGCTTGGTTCCATCGGAGAACATAACATTGTCGTTGCTTGCTTACCGAAAGGCATGACTGGCACCGTATCCGCGACATCAGTGATCGTGCACTTAATCAATGCATTTCGGTCGGTTAAATTCGGGCTTTTGGTCGGTATCGGGGGCGGTATTCCACCCAAAGTCAGGCTTGGTGATGTGGTGGTCAGTACGCCGGATGGGCAGCACCCCGGCGTCGTTCAATGGGATATGGGCAAAGCGATAGTTGGTGGCGACGGTTTCGAACAGACAGGCACTCTTAACAAGCCTCCCAAATCCATCTTGACCGCATTGTCAGCTTTGGAAAGCGAACACGACCTGGACGGATCCAAGGTGCCTGAATTCCTGGAAGAATTGAAGACCAAGTATCCAAAAACCACGCATCCAAAAGTGGCATCGAAGTATCTAGAACCGGAGTTGGAAGACTTGCTATTCCGATCGGATTACAATCATATCGAAGGAAGTGGGCCTGAAGACAAGGCCTGCTCGCTTTGCGATAAAACAAAAATAGTAAATAGAAAGGCTAGAGCAATGAAAATCCACTATGGTCTGATCGCATCCGGAAATCAGGTTATCAAGGATGCTGCCTTCCGAGATACAATCAACAAAAGGTATAACGGCAAAGTCCTTTGTCTCAAGATGGAAGCAGCAGGGATTTTGAACGAGATACCTTGTATTGTCATACAAGGTATTTGCAACTATGCCGACTCCCACAAGAATAAATCTTGGCAGGGATATGCGGCAGTTGTGGCGGCAGCTTTCGCGAAAGAGCTTCTAGGATATCTACTACCGATCGACGTTGAAAGGGAACGCTCAGCAAGAGAATTGATTAAGGATTAGGGATACCCGGTGTGAACACTATTGTTTGTCTGTATTTCTAATCAATAATTCAATATGTAGTGCCCGAAAAAATCGAGAAACTCAACTTTAAGGTTATGACAGAGCCACCAAAAATTAAGATCCCAAGTTTCATTGGTAGAGAAGAAGAACTCAAGTAAATTCATGAGCAGTTCACGGCACCGGAACAGGAAGATGCACCGTCAATATGTGCAATCGTAGGGACCGGAGGAATGAGAAAGACACAGCTAAGTTTTAGGTTTTCGCACATTGCAAAAAAAGATTTTATTTAGAAGGATTGGATAGCAATAGCGCCGTAAAGCTGTTGTTGAGTTTGGCACGGTTACGAGACGCTCCGAATGGTAAAATGTACCTATATCCCGATATGAATATCGGCTAATATTCCAGTCGTACAGATATCCGAGGCGAAGCTCTTAAGCTTGTCGAAAGATTGGGGTTCATGCCTCTCGCAATTACCCATGCTGGTTATTATTTAGAAAGAAGAAGAGATAGTCTTTGTATTGGAAGTTACCATACTCTTTATAATAATAATACGTTGTTTGTTGTATACTAGAATCAAATGCATGGATGGAAGAGGGTGGATTATACGGATTTATACTTGGCTGTTATGAGACCCAGCAAAGGTATTTCAGCGTGGGCAGTAACATTTCTGACATAAATGTTTGAGGTCTTCGAAGACTGATCAAAGTTTCACCAATTGCCCTGCCGGATGGCATTTGAAAGATAATTCTCTGTATATCAATTAGAAGGCGTCGTTTGTTGTATAGTAGCGTCAAATTCATATTTATCTACATTTACAAATATACTCCAAAAGAGAGGACTAAATTGTTGATATAAGACTGCTTAAGATGATGCTCCCCATAAAATATATCAAAAGAGCGGAGTCTATAATATTATTAATATCCCCAAGGAAATATCACTACTCAATCTCTCCACTGCGAAAACGCTCTCTCTTCTTTCCACCTCTTCTCCACCAAAGTCTGTACATCCTCACCCCAAACCACAGCCGGACTCTCCCCACCAATCAGCACTCTCTTCTCATGAATTTTAACCTCTTCCTTAGTCATGACCACCAAATCCTGCAATTTCAAAAACACCGCTCCATCAACCCCCACCCCAACCGTCTCCAACCTCTTCTTCACTTGTACTTCATCCACAACCCCAGCTTCACCACCGGTAATCCCATCTTCAAACTTCCCAGGTACCAAAGGATACCACCTCACGAGCTGCAACCGGTTCCCTAATCCGCTAACCACACTTCGTCCCTTGAACACTTCCTCAAGAATATATCCCGCATCGGCTTCAGTGATCGGCACCTTCAGTCCTGGTAAATTATTCCGAATGCGACTTTCAACTGCCAACAACCCGTTCACGACCTGCGCGTAAAACTGCGGCCGAAATCTAGTAGCAGCAGGGAGATATTCCAACGGGTATTCCGCCAGTTTACACAATACGTGATTCGCAGCAGCAAGGCCAAATGTCGCCGGCATAGTTCCTAGCACGGGTAAAATCCTCACTCTAAAGTTTTCGAGAACACCGAGTTCAGATACCGCTCCCTTGGCGTGCTCCTCGTCCGCGAGTGGGAGGAGTTGGGCTTTTCCTGGTCCGGGTTTCTCGGTGGAGTATACCACTGTTATCCCGGTGGCAATTCCCTTCTGTCGTAGTTTTCGCCTGGTAGATTTGGATAGCGGATCTTCTGTTGTTTCTGAAATGTCACCGATGAGGATGCGAGTTGGGTCGGATTTGCAACCCTATCCATATATAACCATATAATCAGTACGTAATAATATAAATGAGACGTAGAAGAGGAGGACATACAGCACCCATAGAACTGATAACTTGAATCTTCTGTTCGTGACAATAGGCCAGTAAATCGACCTTCGTGTCAATGTTATCAATAGCATCAACAACCCAATCCGGTTCTCCGTCCAACAACCTCTTCGCATCCTTCTCCGTCCATAGCTCCTGGCAAGCCTCAATCTCAACCCAAGGCGCCACGGCCTGCAATCTATTCTTCATCGCTAAAACTTTCGGTGTGCCCACGTCTTCCAACGTCGCTACCGCATGTCGGTTGAGTGAAGATAACGTGACCTGGTCGAAATCGATCAGTCGGATACGGCCGATACCTGAGCGTACGAGCATGGTCGCACACCAAGACCCCACGCCGCCTAACCCAACGACGATAACAAAAGAAGAGCGGATGGTACGGAGTCCATTAGTGCCGAGGAAGGAATGATTACGGGAAAGTTGTTCGAGAATTAGTTCTTCTGGGATGGGTTTGTTACTGGAAGCTAGCGATTGAGCCTTTTTCGCCAGAGCTGTAGACTGAGCGTCCGTTATTGAGGCTGCTGGTTGGGAAGGACGTTGTTTAGTAGTAAGATTTGATGTGGTGGGGGAGAAAGTGGACGGGCTGGCGCGAGGGGCGGGTAGGGAGGAGGTGGAATGGGCGAGCCAGTGCGATAGCTTAGCTAGGCGAGTATCGAATTAGCACATATTCGCTTCCATTTATAAATATGTCCAAGTATACTGAATGCAAGGTTTAGAAGATAATTGGGGTTGTAACATACATCAACGCTCCCTTCCATGCTTCCTTCCTCGCGATCGGATAAGTGCGATATCGAATCCTTCAACCTTTGTGTTTTGGCTTTCCGTTGGCTACTCTGATACCCCAATATCGTTCCACCGACGACAAGACCCGAGACTAGCGCCGTCGCGGCAAGTTGCGCGCGATGCGACTGCGCTAGTGATGCGAGCGACGAAGAAACGGAATCCATGGAAAACGAAGACATGATCGACTCCTGATCCGTGTCTTCGCCGGATCCGGACTTCTCTACGTCGTTGCCGCCTGGATTCTTGTGCGTTTTAGATTTTTTCTTCGATTTGGTTTTGTTTTTATCCTTGGAGCTGGAGGACTTGTGTTTGGACTTGTGTTTTCGTTCTTTGGTGGTGCCGCTGGCGCCCTCAGGATCAAGGCTAGTGTGATCCCGGTCTTTCGACCTCTTGGAGGAGCGGTGAGGCGCGACGACGGTGGAAGAGGAGGAAGCGGAAGGAGGGTAGAAGGTGAAGCCGGGAAGGTTTACGTTTACGTCGTATTTTGACGACATGTGTGGGGTGAAAAAAGAGCAAGGTAGGCTAGTGACGAAAAGAGGTTAATTGTCGATTTGAGAACTCGTCTCGATAAACCCTGGTATTTTTAAAAATTAAAATTAAGGAACTAGACTAGGATCAATTTCAGGAATGGAATGAATGTCCGAGATAAGGCGGGGGCAGTTGCGTTTATAAGACGACAGTGAATGAGGGGTAGCACGTGATTTTGGCCTGGTCTTGAAGGCTGAGTTGGCAAAAGTCACGTGCGAGCACTTGCATCTGAGTAGCTGCGGGACAGCGCAGCTTTGCAGATGTATCGACACCGAGAGTGCCTTTTTTTTTGAAAACATTCTGAAGGATTCTGAGAACCACAGCAGCCTTGTGAGAACCGCAAAAATCTGATCCGGCCATAAGGTGTGATCGGTTTATATATGGCGGTTCGCGAACTCAACTGTAATTGAAAGCGAGATCCGTACCCAAATTTTCCGTGCTATGAATCTTGTTTCAATTGACTGCAATGATAGGTTATTCTTTGACGTTTTGAGTTCAACTGATACCTTTCAAATAGGACTTAGGAATTACTCTCGAGTAACTCTGCCTCTGAAAGACCTCAAAATTAGAACATCATGTTATTTTTAATATTCAGCCTTGGCCTTGATCAATTTTTGTAAATATCAATATGCATATATGAAGATACAGCTTCCCAAAGAGCAAATCATTAGAATCTTTCACTTGTGAAAGGCTTTTTGGGTCGGAAAAACGGAAATAAAAGAGTTCACTAGAGTACCTTAGCAAAACCCATAAACATCTGCTAAATGGATGACTCCCAAACCGCCACCAAGAAGGGGTGGTTTATAGAAGCTCCTATAAAAGCTTGAGCCTTGCGGTTCCCATCCCGAAGTTATGTAGCCTTTTGGAAGTGGGAGTTTGGAATATACAGTTTTCCTACGACAACAGAGCAGGATGCTTTTTGAGTAGCCTTGGACTATGTTGCACTTATCCGCTCAGTTATCCATCCAAGATCTTTCAAGCTGCCGATATGTCAACATGATTAAATTGACTCCTCTGAGAACGAAGGAAAAGGCAAAAAGGCGAAACGAGGCAGATTTATCTGATGTTTCAATGAGTAATGAGTAAAACATCTATACATCTGTTTTTATTGAAAAATGAACAGATTTTCCATTGCCTAAACAAACATGTAAGTAACAAGGCGGAATGTAATGGCGACCAGAAAACTTCGCCTAAACAAGCTTGGCCAATTGGTTCGGGAAACAGCTTGTCTCGTAAACCAGCCGCGCAGCACGAAGGAAACAGCCTTATTATCTCAAAGCTTCACGAAAGAGCCTTTTTAGGCGAGGTCGAAGACATTAGAAGGATCAGGAGCCGTGTACAAAGAATGTAGTACGAGTACGAACATTGCAGTATTGGCAAATCGGGCATCCTTGTTCCAAACTCGGACTTTCTCGATAGTTGATCGAATGATGTGGTCATTTGATACCACATTCCTAAACTTCCCATTGAATTTTAGCCTTAAATATCGAGAGGCAAATAAGGCAGAATATAACAAGGAATAATTTAATATCAGTTGGTCTCGATATCAGTCATCTCTAAAGCACATGCTCAAATTATCACCAACGAAGTCTCAATTTCCTAAAAATAAGAATTTCATCATAAGCCCCATACCTATGGTGTAAGTTAATATCGAAATTATTATAGATGATCCCAGAGCTTAGAATTCATCGAAATGGCGGTGGGCTTGAATTATTCTGACGATATATGCTTGCGTAGCGCAAGATTCGTCTTGTTACCAAGACAAAATATATTGAATACATATAAAATGACACATTAGTTTTTAATACCCAAATATTTACATCTAAGCATCTAAAGAAGGCCCCAAGACTACTAAAGAAGTTGTTCAAGTCAAATTAATTCTTAAAATCCCATCCTCCACCAGCACAGAACTTCCGGCATCCAACGTTGCAACACACACTCAACTTAGCACCATATAGCATCATCCACTTGATTATTCATAACCAGTCTCGCAACCAAACTAAATTTGCAACATTCATAACCATATATACACAGAACTCACAAAAACTTCAACTCAAAGTACACCACTATGACTTCTATAATCACTATTATCATTATTATGCGGCATCTGGCTTGCGAGACAAACTATCAGACTATAAAAGCCAACCCTGCTTCGAGCGCCTGGATTCCAGGCTAAAAAGCCAAATATAATTTTCAATCATGCATGCATGCAGGTTTGGCTCACCACCCTCAACTACATATATGAATGAGTGTTAAATATCTAACCAAAGGCATCCATGGATTATATATATATTGTAGGTGGACTTCAAAACAACACTCCAAGTTGCGAGCCGGCATGCGTTTGCATCCTGATCGCTCTGGTAGAGGCTTTTCTTCGTCGTCGTCGGCTTTCGAATTTCCAATTCAAGTCTCGACAAAAGACTGTTTCAAGGGCCGAATTCGCTAGTTTGGTTGCGGAACGGCTACTGCAGGAGAGTTCCTTGCAAGCACTTGCTCAATTCTCAGAAGCATGCTGGGAGACCGTGTAGCTACGTTCCCCCCCCACGGAGGTCATGGACGACAGGTTGTTATCATTCCCTGATTAACCGTCGCGGTAATTATAATGCCGCAGAGCACCATCACGGTTGTTCAATACTTAAAAAATGTTACGACGATCCGTTTCCATGGGGTACCGCCGTAGAGTTTTAAACCGGTGCCATCGATTTTGGCACCAAGCTTAATATTTCACCCGGATACGGCGACGCATATGATTCGTGTTCTAAGACGAGTTTGAAGCGATTTCTAAGGAGAGTGCTCTCCTAAAGTATATTCGCAGCGTACTCACAAGTGCCAGATCTTGCACCTCGCGTTATACGTTATAACGTTATCGGTGGTGGCACTACCCGTATCATCACCCTCGTTATTACGGCCGACAAGGTTATTCCCGATCGACGAAGAAAATTCGGGATAAAAAGGAAAAGCTAACCTTGGATGTAGGAGTAAGTTGCTTTTTGTTCCCAACTTTGCGTAGTATATTTTTCAAAATAGAAAGCTAATTTAGATGCGAATGATTAGTATGAATACTTCAAGGCAGCTTTTCTAGAAGTAGGCTTAAAGATGTCGTTGCCGCGTTGAGATCTCCACAAAATAGTTGCAACCCACACACACAAAAATAAAATTATATATACTTATATATATATTTTCTCATTGCTTGAATCAATCCAATCTTTTATGTCCACCTTCAAGGTAGCAGTCGATTTCCATTGGGTATCCTGCGAATCACCCGTGCATCTCCTGCGGATGCTGTTTCTAGCGGGGGACAAACTTTAGTGGGAACACACTTACGGTTCTCGCTATCGATCTATCGATATTATCTCGCAAGCCAGATGCCGTCCTATCGATATATCATATCAGTTTTGTCTATCAAGTTCGATGGGTTTATTACATTTGGGGATTCGGGATTAATTTCTATTTTTTTCGTTTATTATTTTTTCCTTTGTCTCTAGTTGTCAGTTAAGAATAGACTTGGGGCAGTAAGTCTGGGTTAGGTCTCGAGACTACAAATTATATACCTGCTTCGGAGTCGGATTGAAATAAAATATCAGAAATGGGATCGTATTGAAATGATGAGAACGAAATTCAGTTATAATAAGGCTGAAACACTCAGTTATTATCAAACTTGTTATTATGTTTCAAGTTTAAACCTCTGTAGCTGCAAAAATATCATCCTTTCGCTCATATATCAGTTTTTATCATCCAAACAAAACTTTACCACCATTGTGGTATATATCTATAGGATCCTTGCCATATGGGCCACCCAATTTGAAATAATCAAGTAAAGTTAGCAACTAATGATAAATTTGACGGCAGTCCTAATAACACGACAGCAGGAATGAATGTTCTTTATTATAATTATTAACATCTTATTCACCTACTACATGCCACACGCAACTCAACGCAAAGCTATCAATCTAAGCTATCACCATATCGTATTCACTCTTATATTACAATTCAAGTCAAGGTAATACAACCCCTCGATCAAACAGGTTGATACTTTGTAACCTGCTTATAAGGCCCCTTGGGCAACTCCACCGGCAAAACCTCAATAATACTATCCATCCCCTTCCTAAGCGATAACAACTGCGCCAACTGATCCTTCGAAACAACACCCTCCACGGGCCTCGACTTCCCCAACGTCATCAACCTCGCGAGTAACGGTAAGGGGTTTGATGTCGAATAAGCGTATCCCGGCATCACCCACGCTTTATCCGGTAAGACTAGGGTTATGCCGTATCCGACATATACCCTCGGTCTATTACTCTTGGCTCCCTCCATTGTTATTATCGGTTGGAGGGGGTATACATAACTACAAGTATTTTCAGATCGATTGATTCGCTGTTAGCACACACACACACACACACAAATATATATATCCTCGATAGATAGGATAAGATTTCATTGGGGGTTATTGTATGGTCAGAGTGGAATAAAGCGGCTTACTCTTTACCACATTCAGCAACTGCGTGCGTGTTTGTTCCAACTCTAAGCCAGGCTCCTCCCAGTTCGGGACTTCTACAGGTGTAGATAAACTTATTGGTGCCCCATTTGTAGAACCTTTTCGTGGTTTTATCGTAGGACCATACGCCTGGTTTAGGGTAGACGTCGAGACCTGCTAAGACGACATCCGAGCTACCAAACTCGTTTCGACCTGAATTGAAGGGATCGGTCGTCGGGTCGACTTGGTTCCAGTACCTGTTATCGATTATCAAAACGATATTAGCTCCATCCGATATGTACTAAAATATCTCAAGAGAGGGGGGAGGGAGTCGTACACATAAGACGGGTAAAACCCAATAGCGGAACCTAAAACGAAAAAAAAATAAGATAATTAGCACAATGTTTCCATATATATATATATATATATATATTCTGCATCTCGGAAGGGTGCCGCTGACATTGAATCTGAACGGGTGCACCGTTAAAGATATCTTGCATAGTCCACCCCTTCTTCTCCGGATTCCCCGTCCGATCCATATCCCCATCCCCAATCGCCAACCAAACCGACTTTTCCGCCGGATCACTCGATTTCGCCGCCTTCACTACCAGCGATTCCGGTAACGTCGTCAACTGTACATACCTAGGAGCAACATACTCCGTTTTCACCTGCTGTACCGCCGTAGTAGAAGTAGTAGTCTTCGTTGAATCCCAACCGCTAAGTGCAGTCAAGCTCGGAAACAGCACCCCGAACAACCCCATTTTATTCAACGAGGTCAATTTATTATTATTAAACACCACCTCTCTCGCATCCGTCTCCGTATCCGCATACGCCCTTTTACTCCTCACGATTTCCCAACCCGTGTAGTAAAGGTTACCGTACGATCTACCGGGACACTGTTTGGCAAGGGTATCCCTCTTCTCCCACTCGCCAAGCATGAACGGTGATCTCTCACCGTGGATGTGACAAACGTAAGCGAAGAAATCAGTCCCAGCGAGCCACAGTACTCCATCCTTGATGTTCCATTTGGAAGGGTACGGTGTCGACCATTGTTGCTGTAAGGCTAGGATTCTCTCGTTACGTTCGTTATAAATCGCGTCTAGTTTTGTGCTGGCGACGATGGAGGTTTCCCCGCCGGGGGATATGACGAATCCTTTGACTTCGGGGTTTTGTTTTATGAGTCTCACCGTAGGATTCTTGGGATCTAACGGATCGGCTCCTTCCGCTGGGATGAAACCGAGGGGTAGTACATTTCCATCCTCCCTTGCAATTGTCGGGTTTATATTTTGAACGTTGGTAGTTTGGGATATCTCCACCACACCTTCGTCGATATCAGTATCATCTAGGTCGAAACTATCGTCGCCTAGATCGCCTCTACTCGTCATGGCTTCAAGATTGGTATATTGTCGCTCGAACCGTGGTGTATCAAGTTGGTTTCCGTAGAATATCCTATCAGTAGATAACGGCGCCGTGGTTTCTTTCATGACAGGAAATACTCTATTACCGTTCTTTGAATTTAACTTTTCGATATCAGGAATCCCCAATACGTTCATCACATCTTCCCCTGAAACACCGATTTCCTCTCCAAACTCATCAATCATCTCCAGCGGGTTATCGGTATCCGTTAAGAAATTAAACTTGTACATGGATTGCTTTGGTGGACTCTGTAACGGTTGTTGATGGGGTTCATCGTGTTCTGTTGGTGGTATGCCGGTTTCGGTGTATACATTATTATAATTATGATAATAATTATTGTTGTTATTGATATTGTGGTTTTGACCGATGTATTGGCGGAGTATACTGCTGTCGGGTATATCATACGCGGTGTTGTAATAATTATAATTATTATTGTTATCATTATTACTATCATTATTATTGTCGCCCGAGTATGGCGGGTTGGAGTCGGAGGCAGGTGTATTGAAGAGACCGGCACCGACGGTGTTTGAGTAACTCAGAGGACCGGTTCGTTGGGTGCCAGCGCCTGATCTGGCGGTATCAAACCCGTTTGGTGGGACGGGCTCCGGAGCCGCTTGTACGTGTACGACAAGATGTAGAGATTTGAACAGGAGCCAGATGAGAAAGTGGAATCTTTTGGTCGAGTCCATTTTGATGCGGCTGTCACATCGATAGGTCGTGTCATTGTATGTGATGTCTTGAGTATTATCGACGTGGTTTGCATGGGTGGAAAAAACGTGGATGGGGTGAGTGAGTTTCTTTGAGGTCAGGAATACTAGATATCTAGATGCGGAACGTAAAAACCTCTCGCAGGCGAAGGAAGGAAATTCCTAGCCTACAAAGCTCTAACATGAATTGACGTATCAGTCAGAGATGTGGGGGTAGGAGAGTGGCTGTTGCATGTTTGGGGTATAATATTCAAAAAAATCAAAGATCAATAGAATAGACGCATCTAACGAAATGGAAATTCAAAATCAAGCATCTACAGCTTTAGTAGCCAAACAAGCACCTCACCTCGATAGAATGTTATAATCTACTGAAGAGTCAATACAAGACTATGTTATAGTATAATAGAAACATACACAAAGATTCAAACCTCAACAAGCCCAAGATCTTAATAGAAATAAGCCCTAGAAAAAAAAAAATAGAATATACTATATAATATAGAACAAAGTATATAACAAAAGAAAAAAAAAAAAAGAAAACCTCAATAACGCCATAAAAAAAAAAACAATACCAAAAAAACGACTCAAAAGAAATGGTAGTCAGAACAGAATGCATGAATAGATGAATGAATGAATGAATGCAAGCACACTTCCTTCCCTCATCCTGTAGTTTTTTCTAATCCTCCTCTTCTTCGATGGTCCAATCATATCCCCAGTCCCACTACACCAACCAATAGATCGCCTCCGCTAATTCCGAATGCGAAAGACCGTCGTCCAATCAGATACCATCGGTCGAATGATTGCCAGGTACACCGACTCCACTCCAGGAAGTTCCAAAACCACTGAATAAACGACAGAGGAAAAAAGGGTATAGTAGAGGACAAGAAAGAGATAATAAACCCATCGTCCATGCAACGGTTGGTTCGACATTAAAATTCTTTTGGTTCTTCTCGCCGCTGTAAAATCACAAAATAAAATATAAAAAAAAAGAGAAGAAAACAAAAACCATCACGTCGTAACGCGTGTGTGAATGTGAATGGTCGCTATAAACAGGAAGAACCCTGTAGTCCAGCTTTTGCAAAACACCCACTTGAAGAGGAATAGTAGAGTTAGAAAAAAGTAATGGGAAAAAAAAGTCCGCTCCAGAAGATATGGGGAAAAAGTGGGGAAAAAAGGTATAGAAAAGAATATGCAAAGAAAAAAAAAAGATAGATAACCCTGAAAAACTCCTTCTCAAAACCAAAAGCCCGAAAGCGAAAAAAAAGAGGCCCCGATCGCGAAGTTTTCCCAAAAGAGGACGTTATTTTTTTTTTTTGAAAAGTGATAAAATCCCCCTTAATCGTATCTCAAAAGTAAATGTTTTGCACCACTCGTAGTTTTTTCTTTTTTCTCAAGCTTTATCTTTCCATTACGTACGTGCCCAGCTAGTCAGCTCATAATAAGATCAAATAATTCGAAGGCGCGATACCCGTCTCGCCGGTCTCTTTGCGTGCCTGCCACCATCTACCCGAAACGTCAGACACCTCAAGAATATCGTGCTTCTGGAACGAGATTTCGTTGGCATCCTCCGGGTTGGCGGTGTACGAGTAGATGGCTTTGGCACGGTACGGGTACTCTGTCAGTGCGGCCATGGGATCTTCCTCCTTGGCGGCCATGCTGCCGCTAGCTCCACCTGATGTTCCAGGTGCGGGACCGAACTTGGGAACCTGCGAGGATCGGTCGGCCAGGCTGCCACCCATCGGCAAGGGTGATGTGGCTTCGAGACCGCTGAGTTGAGCGGAGGTGTACATTTGCGGTGGAACGGCGCCGCTGCTGATGGTGGTTTCCGGTCGTCTGGGATCGTAGAACTGGGACGGATGGCCGGAGTAGTCGCTGCCAGGTGGTGGTGGTGGAGCTCGCTGAGCAAAGGAGTCAATGTAGGAATGGGTGACGGAGTTCGGTGTGGTTCCAAAGTAGAAGATCCAGAGGACCGAAATCATGGAGAGAAGGATGTGTCCTGCCGCAGCAGCTTGTTCGCTGCCGCTCTTCTGATAGATCAGAGTATTTGCCGACGAGCTGGTGAGCACCAGGCCGCTGGATAGATATCCAACAATCTAAAAATAATAATAATACATTAGCGACCAGTCCTTTCTAAGAGGAAGTGGGTGACGTGTGAAAACGTACGGCGACATTGTAGTTGTATATCGAATTTGACGCGACGACGACGGTGACGCCGATGACGCAAAAGAGCTCGTATACGACGGCCCACCAGGCGAAATTTGGAAATGTTCCATTGGCGTCCGATATTGCGGATGTGATGAAGGCTATTATCCACGCGAGCTGCAGATCATGAAAAAGAGACGGTATCACGTTAGCCAAGCCCAGTCGGTCGGTAAAAGCATATCCTCCACTTGCCCCCTTTCACACGCGACCGTTGTGAAAAGACAAAGATGGAATGGAAAAACAGAAAGAGAAATAAAAGAAAAGAAAAAGTAATGGAGAGGATAGTACGTACGAAGGATATGCCGATGGTGGTGAGGAAGAAAGGGTCACCGACAATGTTGCCAATGTCGAATTTGGAGACGGATCGCGAGTACCGCGGCCGGTTGTTCGGGTCGTTGTTCATGGTGTAGATGGTGGATTGAGGATAGTAGCTGACCATTTAGGGAGACAGGGAAAAAAGGAGCCGAATGCAATCGGAGGGTTATTCTCTCTCACTCTCTCTGATGACTCCAGAAGAATGACGATGGAGTGTGGAGATGGAGGGAGAGGGATAGTGAGAGGTGTGTGTGTGACTGTGATTGTGATGAGAAAGAGAAGAGGGAAGAAGGAAGAGGAAAGGTGAGACCGCTGCGATTGTCCTGTTCCGTTCCGTTCGTTCTGCTGCGTCGGGCGGGCTGGGCTGGTTTGTCCCACGCACGCCAAACAAACCGAGTCAAAAAAACAACAGCCTCAACCGCAGCCACGGTATGTACACACACGTTTAGAAATAATTATCTAACTGTTATTATCCCCCGTGAGAGCTCTGCTCGTTCGACAAATATATATAATTATAAATAACGAATATCGGTGGTTAGAAAAGAATGTCGATGGATGGCAGGAAAGAAGGTGTCAGAATTGCAGGGAAAGGGGAGTCGAGTCGAAGCAGCAGCGCAAGTCGGGTGGATTGGCTGAAGGAAACTACTGCAAGGCACCGCCCAGCCGAATGAACGAACGAATGCAAACCAATCGAATCAATCGAATCGAGTATACTTCTGATTATCGATTCCAGGGATGGGAGGCTCAGCCGAGGATATCCTGTTTACTGTTTATTACCCTTTCTTTCCCTTATCGAAAACAAATAAATAAAATAAAACAAAATACTTCAAAGAACACTGTTCTCGTCCCGTCGGCGTCGTCGTCGTTCAGCTAGCTGAGAATCTCCAAAAATCCGGTCGGTCGGTCTACCTCTTTTCCCTCTAGAAAAAGTATACTCTGTATAAGAAAAAAGAGAGAAGGAGAGAGAGAAGGAGGAAAAGATAAAACACAATAACGACAAGAGGAAAGAAAAGAAAAAGGGGTGGCGTTATATGAAAGTTTCGGAAAGAAAAAAAAAAGGTACAGGCCTTTTCGCAAAACCTATCCCCAGACTATCCCCCCGGGGCCTCGTTTCAAAATGTACCACTTTTGCTGGTATTTCCGGTCTGTTGGTACATGCACTTTCTGTGCTTTCTTTTGTTTTAAAATTTGATTCCTTCGTTTTTGCCGAGTTCCTCTCTTTTTGCTCTAAAAGAATCTTCCGGACTGGAAACGGATGTCGGGATTTATATATATATATATATATATACTCTCGATATATTATTATATCCTGTCTTTGATCGTTGAAATTTCCGGTAGCTATATCCAGATGTATCGTGTATCAGATATAATATAATCTAATACTCCTGCCGGATGAACCTGTGTGACGCTGAGCGAAATGAACCTTTCCAAACCTCGTCAATGCAATTGCATTTAACTCGTGATATTCTATATATAAATAAAGTAAAATGAAATAAAATAAAATAAAATAAAAAAGACCTGCTTTTCAAATTCAATCGAATCGAAATAGAGAGTATATATCAAGAAGAGAAGGAAAAGCCCGTCAGATACCCAAGAAACCAAAATCAAAGGCCAAACCGCCAGAATTTAAAAGCACCACAGAAAAAAAAAAAAAAACACGTCGAGTATACCAAACCTCCAAAAACAAAATAAAATACCGGTATAATGGACTCGAGACCAGGTATAATACCATCCAGCTTCTCTATTTGATAAGAGAATACCCAACGCGCTAATAGCTTACAGCTCTCTCTAGCTAGCTGCTCGAAACGTACCCATAGCTATAGATACCCCTCTGATAGACGTATCATCCAACCCCTACCCATCCGTCGCCATCTATTGGCCCATGCACACACACACACACACACACACACACGAACACCTGTCAGTCCAGCCCATCCCGTTCATTGTTAGTTAGTTAGCTAGCACGCACGCACGCACGCACGCACGCTAGCAACGAACGATGCTATGTTTAGCAGGGTAGTTGTGGCAAAGTAGCGAAGCGCCCGTGGTTAACAAACATCGAGTAGGTACTTTATTAAGTTCGACGAGCCTCACCTCGCGCTGTTGTACAAACCTGTGCCACAGGTATCATCCAATTAATTGCATCTCAGCCCGGATGGATTACCACTAAGTACTTACTTAGTTATACCTTGCCAAGATATTTTTTAAGAATATTAATAGAATCATTTATTTATTCCTATTATATTTCCTATTGACTGATCATTGATTCGCAATCCTGTGGAATTCATAGAACCAGATTTCGAAGCTGGTCTGGAGTTACGACTCCGTATAGATTATGGAATCTGGAATCCTTCAAGGATTTTTGTATACGTGAACATTCGAAACACCTTACCCCACTGACTAAAAAAAACTCGTAATGTAGTCGAGTAATCATGCACTCGATATCTAGTGTACAAAGTACTCACGCCCAATACCTCCCCCATCAAGCTGCCTCACCTCTTCAAAAAAAAAGAAAAAAAATATCTCCAACCAAAATACTTACGTACTAATACGTATATACTCCCAGCGCTTCTTCAATGGCAGGTAGGTGTAACTCCCCAGTCTAAAGAAACCGTTGGACGGTATATATTGGTCACAACCCCCCGGGCGCCTAGGGTCTGTTTCAGAAAGCACAAACGAGCGAACGAGCGCCTTGGAAGGTGAAATCAGGTCGATTTTTAAAAATTATATAATTTTATAAAAATACTAGTTATTAATATTAACAATAATAAAAATTATCAAAATAATAATAACAATAAAAAAAAAAAAATTAATAATTTTTAATTCCCAAGCACGAGTTCAACACATTTCTACCATAACAAATTGAATTCAAATCTTGCTTGAGATTATACCACTAGCAGCACATTATTCTAGAATAGAAGATTTTTATTTTTAGATTATAAAGTGTAAAATACTATATACTTTTATATACAACCGGAGCTCTCCTGTTCAAAGCGATGGTATTTCCTAAAGTTGATAGGCGCGATTATACCCCATGCGTGGGAGCCCGTAGGGACAGTTCTCTAAATCCACCACCAGTTGTTTGAATAGACGATCCAAATATCGTCGATAAGATCTTGTAATTGCGGGCTATTAATTGACTGTAGAGTACCTCCAGTTATACGACGGACCTCTCCCACTGAGTACTGGCGATTAAAAAAAACTTAGGTGAATTTCTTGATCGTTTTGAAAATGAATCGCGAACTTGCTGGGTACAGCGGAGGCGTGGAACCAGTCGGGGTCAATTGTTTGACTTCGGGCTATATAGATGTACAAAATAAAATAATTAGTCACTGCCGAACTCTTCTAAGCATTGAGGCGTGTTTCTAGCTCTTAAGTTTTACCTGCACGGATAGCATTGGGTTTCCACCAGCGTCAGTTCGGAGATTCCAACCCTTTGTTTTGTCAAGACTTTGGATGCTGTTTATAGATCGTTAATATCTCGTGAGACAGACCCGACTCCAATTGATTTATACAACCAGGTGTACTTACATGTATTGGTCTACACCTTGCCAGTGAACTGAACTAATCCACCAGCGGCCGTCCCCTGGTGTGGTTGGAAGCCATTTGCTGGAGAGCTGGCCGTCGATTTCAACGACCCCAGCATTAAAGAACTCCATATGGTGGCTACCGTCCGTGTAAACCTGGATTCTGACCTGTAAAGTCAAAAAAGCTTCCATTAGCAGGGTTTATTCTGTACATGCGCGTCGTATCTCAAGGGTCACTTGAAGATAGGAATGTTTGGAACTTACACCGGTGGCGGCATTGAGCGAAGTAAGAATTGGTTGGATGCCTGATTTATCCTCATCGCGGGTCCTCCAGAGGCAAACACGCGGGTTAGCGGCACTATAAATCTCGTAGACACCGCTTCCGATCGTTGGAGGTTCAATAGCGCGAGGAGCTGTAACGGCAGGCATCTTGAGGATTGTTTTATTATAGAGTATTTTTTTACAAAAAAATTATATTGGTGATATTAGAGAAGAAATGCTTTGAGTGATGGTGTTTGTGATCGATATCTGCAGGAATATTTCATGTTGACAGAGGCGACAATATTGATATATTTATACTTTTTAAAACTTTTGACCGATTTAACATATCGGTGACTACGGTTTTTCAACTGATACGAAGACAAGAAGCTGCGGAAACAAATTCTGGTGATAAGGCTCGACATGTGGGATACCTACAGCTATGATCGCAATTCTTGTTGTATTCGCAATTCTGTTGTATTCCCAATTCTGCATTATTTAACGCCTTCTAACGCTCATATACAGGGGGGGGAACCCTGAACAGCCGGAATATTCCGCGACGGCGCGATCCTTAGCGAAAATTAATCATCAAAAATCTTTAAAACAAAAAGTAATATCCTGTTAAAACCAAATACTTTATCCAAAAAAAAAAAAAAAAAAAAAAAAAAAAAAAAAGAAGAGGAAAGAAAATGATAACTGCAAAGTTGTGACTATATGCTGACATATTTAAATTTGCTATCACATGCACAGAGGAGCACCTCTGACACATGCAAGAAGAACTCACACCATTTCATATTGTAGAAGCAACACAGACAAAACATTGTATTTTGTAAATGCGATAGCGCAAGCGAACGTGAATTGCGAATCGCACGTTATTATTTATAATTGTCTAAAGAGGGAAGTAAATAATAAAGTTTACATTTGGGAAAAAAAAAACATCAATCCGGTCAAGACTAGTCTGGGGGGTCAAGCATGCAAGACAGCTGGAATATATATAACCGAAATACCACAAAATCAACTCAAAACGACTCGCTGAGGTGAGGGGACAACAACCAACCGCCAACCTCTTCCGCTCGGTGATAATAAATAAATAAAAATATAGTATAGAAGATAAAATAAACCCTGACAAACAGGTAAGAAAAAATAAATAAAAAAAGAAGATGGTCATGTCATGATTCGAACGTGAGTCTTCCGCAACCACGGTGGGACTTTTGGAAGACCGATGGAGGTGGGATCGTGGAAACAGTTGGTCAACTCTGAAACACCCGTTAATATCCCTCCCTCCCTCCCTCCCTTGTAATGCGGGCGCCTTTTCGCGAGATGCGCCATGATTTGAATCGAATTCGCGAGATGCATTATAGATCTCTCTTGCTGTTGACGACATTCGGTCAAAACTTTGAAGATCGATGGTAGTATTTTTATTCTATGGAAAATAGTAGATTTTTGAGCCTTTTCAATATATGTACTTTACACACTATATATATATATATATATATATTATCTAAGTGAATCAAGTTTGCTATTCCACTTTGCTATCGATATATCGATCTCACCATGCTAGTAGTTATATATATAAACTACTCTATACTTAAGTCTATAACCCCCCCCCCCCCCCCCCCCCC